>CM076570.1:283010060-283269946 GCA_034641835.2 Pinus albicaulis | reverse complement strand
TTCACTGCATCATTGTGTTTATGGTTATATGTGTATTATGTTTCATTCCTACATAAATTCAGATAAAAAACAACCAAAAAATGCAATATATTTTGTTTTTGAAATACATTTAAGCTTAATTTTGACACCCATAATGAGATTGGTTCACTTAACATTCCTCTTGATGTGTTTCTTGCTATGCTTGGAAATGTTCTTTTTTGCTAACTGAAGGGGTGGCTGCAAGATAGGAGTGTTTTTACCATCAATAAGCATATTGAGTGTAATGAAATTGCTAAGGAAACAAGTATTGGAAGAGGGTAGGTAAGAGGAAGGATAAATAGCCACCAAATAAAAAGGTAGGGTAGTTGGTTCCTCAATCTTACTTACAACATCTAGAGGGGACCTCAGAGATGGGGAAAAGAAGAAATGGTTTATGAAGAAGAGGTGCAAAGCATAAATAGGAGTGACGAGGAGGTGGGATGGGACTGAAAGTGATGAGAAAATGAGCCTGAAGGGATGGAAAGGTTGACATCGTGGAGGAGGTCAGGTGGGATGCATGCCACCTCATAATTCTTTGTGATTAAAGTGCTAAGAGGTGTAGGTATTATCAGGGCCACGATATGAGAGATTGATGTGATAAGAGCTAAAGATACATTTAGGGGTTGGGAGAGAATATGGTAATCCGTGTGTGGATCTTCTAAGAAATCCACTAGCTCCTCATATCTTTGAACCATCCAAGCTAGACCATATCCTTCATTCAATCAAGAAGCATACTATATGTTTCATCACATCAATTTTTTTATTTCTTTTTTACCTTATTATTATTTTATTCGAGCATTTTCACATTACCCACATCGAAGTTTTTATGGTTGATGTTTCGAGCCATCGAGTGTGGCTCATCTTCTGAACAAAGATATGAATTCTCATCTAGCCCTAAGAGATAAATAGGTGGGAGATGCAGCGAGAAGAGACATTAGATTAGTTTAATTTTAGGAGGTCAAAAATTAAAAGGGGAATAAACAAGATTCAAATGTACACAATAACTAAAAAGAATATAAACACAAAAAAAAGAAATAAAAATAATTAAAAAAACTTAAATAATAAAATAATAATTATTAAATAATATAATTCAAACAAACCAAGAACAAGTCATTTTATTTAAATAATTCAAAAACTAAAGTAATATTGAAAAAAATATATATCTATCCAACTTTATATACGGGAAATAAATTAATTTATCATGATAATATTATTATATAACATAAATAATAAACTTCTTATTATTATGGGATGATAATATCCCCCTCTAGATTCAATAATAGATAATAACTACTAAAATTAGAAAACCCACAATGATTCTCTAAATAAAATGCTTCCTCCATCTACAAAATTATACATTTTTGTACCTCCTACAATTTCTCAACATCATTTAAAATTTTAAGAAAACACAAACTTAACTAAATGCCCATCAACTGTGAGATCATTGAATCCCTTTTGAAATAATAAAACCCATCAATCCTCCATGAATTATAATGCGTGTCCATATTTTAAAATGTGATTTAAATAGCTAATAATTAATCATTTTAAAACTCGCCAATCATCCATGAATCCATGTCCATCTTTTAAAACATGATTTAAAAAGATAATAATTAACAATTTGTGGACATGTTTAAAACTAACCATGGTCGGCTATGGAAATAGAATTTTTAATTCTTAAGATAGACATTAAAGAAACACACACACACACATATCACAAAACCCTAAGTCAAGGTTTATCAACACAAAAAGTTACATGTTACAAATGTTGTAGCATCTGACTGAATGAATCTCGATATCATTATTGAATGCAATAAATTCTAGACTTGAACTTATATCGAAATAATGGAAACAACAACTCGACACGATCATCGCCATGGAGTAACCGATTTCCAAATTTTCCAACATAAGGGACACTATCTGTAGAGGCGGGATCGGAGGTATAGTAAGACAACTTATAAAATTTTGACAATCTTCCCTTTATGGGGAAACATTATTAATCAAAAGACTAATGAAACTACAGTTTTCATAGTGTAAGACTATATTTATCCTAACAAAAGGTTGTATTTAAGTGGGTCATCAACAACCTACACTTCAACTGTAACAGTTTTTCCTGTTATCTCTATGGGAAAATTTTGAAGAATTCCAAAAGGGCGAAAAACTCTTCCATCAAAGGCTTTCAAAATTGTGGGTGATTGGTTGATTGTTGGATAACCAAGTTTTTTCCAACAAGCCAAATACATTATGCACGTAGATGCTCCCTCATCAATTACTGTGTGAAAAACTCATCTAGATTTGACTAAGACAAGTATTTGAAAAGCCATTTGGTGTGGGCGTCTAGGTACAAAATTGTCAAGATAAAATATCATGATATTAGAGCCTTGAGGGTCAATAGCTCCAATAGCTGATAAGAGTAACCTCCTCAGGGCTGGGCAATTCTGTAGCACTTTGAGGGCCGAAATTGTTGAAGGTGACATAGCCATATCTTCAACAATGTTGTAATTTTTAGTAGCTCTTGCATGTGGATTGAAAGTTGATTTTTGAAGAACACCTTTAGTAGGTTGTTTAATTGCCAAGTCAGAACTAGGCTTCTCAATTTGTAATAGTTCAAAAGTAGGAGGATTTGACGTGGGAGGTTGACTGGATGACCCAGTTTCCTTTCCATTTACAGGACCCTTAGATCCATAATCTTGAGATCGTGTTGCAACCATAACTTGAGAGGACATCATCAAGATATTCTCCTACGAAGTTGAAGAGGATGCACTGTGAGAAATAATTTTATTGTCCTGTGAAGGAAATGTATCCTTGAGAATAGCGGGTGTGAGTGAACCTTTGACAAACTTAGATATCTCAGCCAGATGGGGGCATTCTTTTGTGAAATGATCTCTGTCACAAATTAGACCAGGATAACTAGGTTTCTTTTTCTCATCAGACGGTTCAGTTTTATCTATTTTCTATTTTAAATATTTGTTCTATTTGTTTTTACCCTTCCCTTTATTTTTACCTCCAAATTTCTGACTTGGTCTGTTTTTTGGGATAAGTCTATGACGTTAATTTCTAAGTATTTTCCAAGCTTGAGTCACCAATTTTTTACAATGCATAAATCCATCTTGCAGACAAGAGTGATCTCCCTAGAATCCTAATGGAGAACTAGAAGCAAATAGACATGAGAATATCTCTTTCCCTAAGCTAATAATGTTCAGATTATTAAAACTAGAGGAAGATGATGATGCTCTTACCTTTTCAACGAAATGCCTGATGAAGACCCCGTATTCTGTCATGATGAAGCTCCTCAATGCTTAGAAGAAACCTATAAACACAAACATACAAAGGATCAAAGGTATCTGCAACACAATAATAATCTAAAAACGAACTTAACCTAATGATCAAGGAGATTAGGAAATGAAATTGTTTTAATGAATATATGAGCATAAACCATACACAATTCCAAGAAAATAATACACTGAGAAAAAGTATCCAAATGTATTATTCAGGGATAAAAGAGAAATCTTACAACCAAGCCTTGATATCGTATAGGTTCCTCCCAAATGCCTCCAATCTTCCTCCTTGGTTAACAAATTCTCCAATCCAAAATTACCAGCATAAGACTACCATAAGTGAGCTCCGCTAACCTTGAAGTCTCAACTCAATTTATAGGAGAAATTGAGGAGGTTTTAGATCCACCAAGGGTGAGATCCACAAATGAGGGGATTAGGGTTCCATGATCCAAGGGAATTAGCTCCGTGTTTGGAGGGTTTTGGCTCGAAATGATATGACTCAAAGGCTTCTAGTTGGGATATATGCACCCAACTATGCTTCTTGAACTTTTATTTTTTATTTTACTTTGAGTCAGTTGCGCAGTTTTTAATGGAAAATAGAGCGCATAATTGCGCAGGGATTCTTAGAAGTAACAACGCATGCGCAGGCATTGATTGTAAAAAGTGCGCAAGTCATCTTTAAGAGTGTAAAGAGCCATTTTTTCCAAAATTAATGATTTGGTCAAGGAATATGAATGTTTGACTTGCAAGGGAGTATGAGTATGGATGGTGAAAGATCCATTTTGACTATCAAGTATCATGGTGACAAAATGATGTGTAACACTTTCCACCTTCAGATCTTTAGGGAGCTCCTCAAATATAGTTGTCAACTTCATAGAACGTACATTTTCTTTTAGTAGATTCCTAGCACTCGTTAACTCATAGGATATACATCATATTTATTTCTTTAGTGATGGCTTATACCAAATTGAGCTCATTGTATTATGGAACCACCGAGACAAGGGATATATTGAGACATATATGGAGTGCTTATAATATAGCACCGGATCCTTTGTACCGAGGTATATCACCGAATGTTTTGCTATTGTAATCGTAGGTTCATAAAAACAAAACTCGCTTATGATGACATTTATCAATGTGATCGTAATTTCCAAAATTTTGTGATTTAGTGTGAGATTTGAGACCTTTCTTCATGTTACTAATACTACCAAACTGAAATGGAATCCTTCTCAATGAACTGTGATGACACCAAATCAGTGAGACCCTTTTCACTGTGGTCATTACTGTGATCCAACCAGCCTTTTGTCACTGTAATTCTACTTGTGACAAATCAAAATTTCTGTCACTGTGGTATATCATCGAAGGTGTGGTATTATTTGAGACCTTGTCATATTACTGACATTCTGAGATTTAACTCTGACACTTGAATTGTGACACATAAATGTATATACTATTAAAACATAAAATTTATAGCATCGATATTTATACTTATGTGGCATCACTAAATGAGGTTGCTATGGTTATGTAATAGAACTGAATTGAGGTAGTTCTCAGACTGAGTTTTCATGTTAATTCGAATTATCATCCATTATTTGAATTTCCTCTCTTAAGTTATTAGTCCTACATGATTCCTTTGAATCCTTCTTACCCGATCTTCAATACAAATGTACTCAACTCATCTTCAAAATACCTTTGATCATGACCATAACTATGATACCTTATTAGATAAATGGCACTTAAATAGTTTCTCTTATCATGAAATTATCTTGTGATGTCTTCTTATTATTATTTGATTTTACAATCTATATTTTCCTATCATGAAGAGTAATGCTAATGAAAAAATAGAAGAAGACACAATATTTAGGCACATGCCAGGGCGGAACCCCACTCTTTGGGGAAAACTGAGTCAAAATTCTTCCTTCATTAGATTTAAGATGAGACAACCAAGATCCTTAGACTGTATGCTTTTGCCATCAGGGCATCCCTTCACTATGATAACATTGATATCTCCATGACACCGATATCTCCCTTGCTTACACTAAACTTCATCCTCATCACTTTGACCTAGATTTAGGTAACACCATAGCACTGAGCATCCCAACAACATAGCACTGAGCACCATAATGAAATAGCATCACATCATGACTGAGATAATGAGTTTTTGTAACACTAAGTTTATGTACCATAGTATCAAGAATAAAGACATCATAACACAAAATCATGTCACAAATTAGCACCAAAAATTAGCATCACTCTCACACCACGAGGCACTATCATCATACCACTGTGTTACTGCACCACTGTAATCTCACCAAACCTTTGTATTATTTTTCCTTCACAGAGCCTGTTGTAGAGAAGTCCAAACTATTCCATTGAAAAATTTAGATACATATTCAAAAATATGAGTGCTCAAATGTGAAATCAAAATGGGGTATATATAGTTTTTCTTCCATAAAAAATCTGACTTGTACTATGAATATATGTGTCATTAATTTAAGCCGACTTGTAGACTGATTGAGGCCAAATTAAAGAGGTAATTTTGATGAATTGTATTACGTGACTTGATGGTTGTCTTTGATATAGATTTTTCTTAAGATAAAGGATGATAACCTTGAATAAGATGACTTTATGGAGGAGCCTTTTAACAACCTAAATCTACATGACTTAACATCCCAAGAATTGGATCAATTTAAATTTGTAACAACTAATCTACAAGTCCACAATTAGGACCTTAATCTAAATACTACCCAAGCATGAAACCCATGCTTTAATAAGCCATTTAGTAATAATAATAAATTCTTTTGAAAAAACACAGTAATAATGAAGACTGAACCTAGTTACATTCTTTAACATGGGAGACATGTTTGATGTACTTGGAGATATGTCACAGGCCATGTGAGAGGTTTGGAGGCTAGTACATATGTATGAGAAGAGTATCTAACTGGTGTTATAGGTTATGAGTTGAAGGATCGATGTTTTTACTCATCCTTAGCCATAGTTGCATGGAGCCAGACCTATGGGAGCAACTGAAAGGCTCTAGTTGTTGGAATAAAATATAATGGGAGTGACTGAAGATTCTAGTCACATGGAACTAGTGTCATTCATGCGACTAATGGATTTCAAGATATTTTATCCACACTCAACACGTTGTTTAAAAGAAAATTAGCTTAGAAATTCCTAGAGGCTTGGTCATAAATGGTGTAAAAATGTCCTTTCATGATGTGAACACATTTATTGCACAAGTAGTGTATTAGTGGTTTTATTTGGTCCAATTTGTACACCCTTGATCCTAGCCCCAAGCTCAATTTCACCCTACACATTTTATAGTCACCATTTTGGAGCTTTTTGTAGTAAAGTTCTGTGTATAAGAGTGTAAGAGAAGGCTACATAGCGTGTTTATGTTTCAGACCTCTTGGAATACCATAGTTTCTTCAACAAGTGAGTGTTAATGGTAGAAAATGAAGCATATTTGAAGCATGATGCAAAATAGATCAGAATTGAAGATGATGGAGTAGATATTGATTAGAGAGCTTTTGTATGTTGTTGGATATATTTTTTTTGGTGACTCTCAAACTTATTTTTGCAGGAACTGCTATTACATTTGATGCATAGCCATTGTGTTGTATGATGCTAATTTTAGTATGCATCAATTATGTTTTGATGTGAGGGTTTGATATATGTTGGTATCAATTTTATTATGACCACTATTTTTCTTGAGTAGAGAAGTACATCTCCTATGGTGTTTATATTTTATTTTATGATGATAGCTTGATACTGAGAGTATGTATGCAAAGATCATTTCTAATTGAGCAAAGTGTCTAGGACCTAGTATGAAAAATGATGAAAGGAGGTCCGCATAGTGTTGAGGAGAAGTGGCTTCATGGTGGTGGAGCAACAGTATTGAAGCTTCAGTGAAAGGAAAATTTTTCTCAATCCAATGGTAGTTGGATATTCCAATCGAAGTTGGGAGAACATTGATTGATCATGGTGGATTTTAGTGGATGGTAGTCCGTATATCTGTGTGAGAAGAGAGTCTTTCGAGCTAATTAGTAGTATCGAGTCTCCTCGCCGATTGGTTTTGGCCTATTGTATATGAGTTCAAGTCCCCATGCTGATGGGAGTCAACAACGTATGTAAAATATCAATTTCTTGACTAATATAAATTCAGAGTAGAGCAAAAACAACAAGAGTGATTTTATCCCAGACTCGATTTCCACTAGAAATCTTGTGTCTGATTTGTGATTGATGTGATGTGCATGTTTATTGTTTTGTAGTTTTTTATGGTTTTATGTTATCTTTATGTGATGCACATGCGATGATGTTTATTAGTTGTTGGTTAAAGTATTTGTGATTCAGTAATTGAAGTAATAATTGGCAAAAATTTGTATACAAGTGACACTACTAATTCACCCCCCCTCTCATTAGTGCTCAAATGTTTCCAACAACTATAAGGTCTGTATGTGTTTCATGACCCCAAATTACAAATCAGTTGACTCTGAAATTAAAATATCCTCTTATATTGAGGTTACTAGAGGAGAAGCATGGAATATTACGATTTTTGCCAAAAAATATCATGCCATAATAGGGACCATATGTAAGTTAGACCTTTGAAGGATATAGCATTATCCTTAGAGAGGAAAAAAGTGGAAAATAAAGACAAATAGGACCATTAAAATATGCAATTAAACATAATATCATTATAGTTTATAATGAGGCCTCCTAAATTCCCTAAAGAATCCAAGTAGTGAAAAGACCAAGTAGGAAGGAGCATGAATAATACTGAAACTAACTTTATTCCTTTGGTCGTTGTTCTTATATAAAATTGATATGTGGATAATGGACATAGATAGTTATTTTTAGATCCAAGTTCCTTGTGGGGTTGGATAGACATTAAATGTCAAAAGGGAGAACTCTCATTCTAAAACCTTTGTGGAGGAAGTTGCTCTAAGGTCCCCAGTAATCAAGTTTTTTATTCCTTATTATATTTTACAGAAACATTGCTTCCTGTATATAGAGGTATAATATTTTATACCTCTACGAGGGCCAGAGAGGGCCAAAACATTAGATTCTTATAGTCCATTTTTGGGCTCAAAGAAAAGGGGTCTTTTAGGAGCTAAATAAAAATCCAAGGGCGGGATGATGAGCAAAGATTGTAATATGGAGAGTGAGGAAAAAAAAGGGGGAGTGGGGAAGTTTTCATCTAAGAGGAATGAAAGAAAAGAGAGGAGAGAAGAGGGATTCATAGAGGGCGAAGGAGTTAAAAATGTAAGAATAGGGAAGGGACGAGAGATAAATAACTATCGGAGTGAAACAAGTAAATTTGTGCCAAAATATGTAGGAAGTGGGGTAGATGCAAAGGTATTTGAATAATTATAAAAAAATTTCAAGACGAAGGGGAAGAGGAGGAAATTATATTCATACCCATAAAGGAGACATTTGTTGTTGCATGAGTAGATTGATATAATTTCATTGTGGTAGGAGATGACGCTACCTCTTGATTACTCAAGCCAACAACCAAACCTAGTCCATCAGAGGATCATGTGGAGGCATCCTCTTTTGCATGCATTTATTGGTTAGTAGCAATAGTGTCTAGAATGGCAGAACTTTGGACTTCCACCCCGTGTTGATATTTTTGAACCCATTTATTTTTTGTCTTCCTCAATGAGTTATCCTCTCCCAAGTGTCTATATGAGTAAGAAAAATTGAATTCGAAAATAAACCTTCATTATCTAGGGTCTACCTATGAATTGGTTTCCCAGAATGAATATTTATAGTGTCCAAGGGACTTGAGGGTATATTTAGCCGCACTAGGATACTGGTCGTAGCCATATATCCTAAATTTAAGAATAGGAGAGCAAGGAGAGATAAAGAACTAGGGGAGTGCAACAAGTAAATTTGTGCCAAAATATGTAGGAAGTGGGGTAGATGCAAAGGTGTTTGAAGAATTATGAAAACATTTCAAGATGAAGGTGAATATGTGGAAATTGTATTCATACCCACCGAGGAAACATGTGTTGTTGCATGAGTAGATTGATCTAATTTCAATGTGGTAGGAGATGGCGTTACCTCTTGATTACCCAAGCAAGCAACCAAACCTAGTCCATGAGAGGATCATGCGGAGGCATCTACTTTGGCGTGCATTTATTGGTTAGTAGAAATAGTGTATAGAATGGGAAAAATATGGACTTCCACCTCATGTTGATATTTTTGAACCAATTTCTTGTTTATTTTCCCCAACGAGTAGTCCTCTCCCAAGTGTGTGTCTATATGATTCAAACAAATCGAATTTGAAAAGAAACCTTCATTATCTAGGATCTACTTATGAATTAGCTTCCCAAAATGAATATTTATAGTGTTCAATGGACTTGAGGGTATATTTAGCCCCACTAGGATATTGGCCATAGCCATATATCCTATGCTCTGATAGGAATTGTCGTTTTCATAAAAAAAAACTACAATCTTCCGAATCGAACAAAAAATATTTAGATCATAAATGGAGAGGGATACCTAGAAGTCGATCCTAGATCAAAACCAAAGATAGGTTCTTTTTCCTTGCACAAAATCAATTTCCCAATTTTTTGAGGTATAAAGCTTAAGATCCCCAATGCAAGCAATGTTGAAGAATATTTTTTTCATCCTTCCCAAATGCAGTGATCTATCCCATCCAACCCTTCACGAGAATCAAACAACCAAGGGTATAACCAAGTATAAGAAAAGAAAACTTGGTTTTACAAGACCTCATGACCACCATCTTCATGTGTTTGGTTGAAAAACAACCAACATCTGCAATATATTCTATTTTTGAAATATATTTTAGCTTAATTTTCACACCCATAATGAGATTGGTCTCCTTAACATTCCTCTTGATGCATTTCTTGCTATGCTTGGAAATGTTATTTTTTGCTAACTTAATGGGTGGCTACAAGCTAGGAGTGTTTTTACCATCAATAAGCATTTTGAGTGTAATGACATTGCTAAGGAAACAAGTATGGGAAGAGGTTAGGTAAGAGGAAGGATGAATAACCACCAAAGAAAAAGGTAGGGTAGTTGGTTCCTTAATCTTAGTTGCAACATCTAGAGGTGAGCTCAGATATGGGGAAATTGAATCAATGGTTTATGAAGAAGAGGTGTAAAGCATAAATAGGAGTGAGGAGGAAGTGGGATGGAACTGACAATGATGAGAAAATGAGCGGAGAGGGATGGAAAGTATGACATCATGGAGGAAGAGGGTAGGTGGGATACATGCCACCTCATCATTCTTTTTAGTTAATGTGCTAAGAGGTGCACTTATTATCAATTAAAAAGAATATAAACACAAAGAGGGAAGTAAAAAAATATAGAAAACTTAAACGATAAAAAAAATAATTATTAAATAATATAATTCTAACAAGCTAATACCAAGTTATTTTAATTAAATACTTTAAAAACTAAAATGATATAAAAAAGAAATAAATGAAAAATAATATAAAAAAAGGAAATAATATCTATCCAACTTTATATAGGAAATAATTTAATATAATATAAATGATAAACTTCTTATTATTGTAGAATGAAAATCTCTCCTCTAACTTCAATAATAGATAATAGTTACTAAAATTTAAAAACCCACAATTATTTCTTAAGAAAAAAATTATTTATCTTCGAAATAAAATAATTCTTCCATGTACAAAATTATACATTTTAGTACCTCCAACAATTTCTCAACGCAAATAATATTCAAAATCATTCAAAATTATAAGAAAACACAACCTTGAATAAATACCCATCAATCCTCCATCTCCACAATCTTAGAATCCCTTTTGAAATAATAAAACTCATGGAGGAATAGCTAATAATTAATAATTTAAATAAATAATAATAAATAATTTTAAAACTCATTCATCAATCCTTCATGAATGCATTTCCAGACTAACAATGTGCGGACACGTTTAAAACTAACAATGGTCGGCTTGTGGAAACAAAATTCTTAATTCTTAAGACAGACATTAAAGAAATATAGATATAACACAACCCTAGTCAAGGTTCATCCACGCAAAAAGTTACATGCCTCCCAGGTGGTGGTTGCCCACTGCCCAACTGAATTCTATCATGATATCATTATTGAGTGGAGTACATACTAAATTCTAGACTCGAACTCGAAACGAAATAATGGAAACAGCAACTGACACGATCATCATTAATAATAACAGAGACTCCCTTAGTAGAGAATTTGTTCTCCGTGTTATGAGGAATGTGGAAGGTGAGATAAACGCAGGTATTATTTCTGAAGCGGAGGTCATCACAACGCAATATGAAATTGATGGACAACTTAATATAACAGAGAATGTTACTTTGCGCGAATTAGAACGTCTACGGCTAGAAGCGATGTTACTGCTTGTGGGGATAATTATAGGCCGTGGAAATAAAAATAGCAGGAGAATAATTGTACAAGGTGAAAATGTGAATGAAGATATGATAATAATTCGATACATACTCGACTTTCGCCAAACCAACAATGGAGTCCAGTTGTCCACCCAATTTAGATGTAATTCCAGATTCAGTTGCCGTCAAATCCTGCAACATCTACAGGAGAATACATATAACTTCCATTTCAAACGTGAAATTGTGACTATAGTGCTGAATAACGTTGGAGAGGGAGTTGCAAGGAATATTCCTGCACAAGTAGTGGATGGGTTGACAGACGTTATAATTCGCGTGGAGGACAATATTGCAGATTGTGATGAAGTGACGTGCGCAATTTGTTACGACAAGTTTAAAAACGGGGAGACTGCAAAACAACTGCAATGCAACCATCTTTACCATTCGCACTGCCTCCTCTCATGGTTTAGTCACAACATCTCCTGTCCCACATGCAGACATGAGCCACCTTCTCCAACCCTCGTTTCATTTAACAGAAATTAATCTTTCCCAAGTGAAATGAACCTTCCCAACAATTTAATCCTTTTTCTCATTACACTTGTATTTCCCAAATTTACTCATTTAACCGACTTGTATTTTCCAGATTCACTCATTTAAGCTATTTAATTTGGAAGGCAACGATTCTTCTCACAATGTTTGAAACATGGATATTGTTAGAAATTAATGAAGATTAAGTAGTTGTGATTTTGCATTTTATTAGACATTCAGTTCCTATTATTTACGAATTTGTTCTACCTAATGTATCTATTTAATTATTGGACTTTAATAAGCTCTTGTGTTGTTTGCAAAAAAAAAAAAAAACAGTAAGTTAAGGATTCTGGACTTCTAGTTGGCAATATAATAGCTTGTAAGTTGGTTGCTAGAAACCTCGGTCAGCGGAGAGAAATTTTCTTATAGGGGTCGAGATAAAGTTCTCGGACATTAGTTAATGTGTAGAGAATTACATGCATCAGAATTGGATATCAATAATGTTTCTAGTTTGTTGAGAGGTCATATGTTGCTCGTCGCAAGAGCTGAGGGCACTAAGCCTTGCGTGGCATAGAAGCCATAGTCTACAAGATTCTACTATTGAAGAGCTGCCAAATGGAGGATTCTCGTCTGCGTGGTAACGAGGTTGTTGGATCTCGTAAGAGGACCGAGTGGAGTCGAAATTTGGAAGACAAAACCAGATAAGCTGGACCTTTTAACAACATGTCTATATTTTTAGATATTTTTTCTGATGATGATGATGATGATATTCTCATGTTGGCATTTGGAGGCATTAGCATGAGTAGTATTTTTAAGTCTGGAATTTTTTCAGAAAAACGATGTGGTTTTGTTGATGACCACTAGAAACAAGAGGCACAATCTGTTGTGCAAGATCCTGATATTGAAGAGTCACAAGTTGATCTTCAGGAAGGATGTAAACATGAACAAAGTGTTGAAGATCAACTGAATGAGCCACATGAAGCTGATGGCGAAGACGTGGTAGAAGAATACAGTGCTAGAGAGAATTTAAAATGTGATAATCTCATCAATATTTATGTGTGTGCGGATGACAACATTGCTGAAATAACACCATAAGTGGTGAGAGAAAACAGTTTCTTACTAAGCCTGTCATAACTTTCAAAAGGGAAAGGATAAGCGTTCAAGCTTTCCATCACTTGGGAAGAAATGAGGCGAAGATACATCACCATCTCTTGACAAAGAAAGTGAAGATGAAACCTCATCCACGAATGAACAAATATGGTCTCACAAGCATAAAGACCAAGATGAAAACTCTGTAATCAAGTTTTTATGTCTTTTTACCATTGTAAGCCTAGCTGAGACTAGACCAGCAGACGTATGTTATCATATGTTATTGTTCTGTACCCTTTCTCTATTAAGGAGGAGTTTTAGAAATTAATGGAGAAAGTTCAGTTAGGATAGGATTGAGATTCTATTTCTAGATCTCAGATCCTAAATTCAAGGAGTGGTTCAAACCACCCAATTATGAGAAAGCCTATATGTACTAGGGTGTTCTCTTGATTCATGTATCAGATTGTGTGAGTGTGTTTGTACACTCTCCAGGTTCTCACCTGGAGAGCCATTTCATTAATTTTATCAGATATAATATATTTGGGTATTTTCCACATGGTTCTTTCATTTCTTTTAAATGTATATTTTTTTCAATAGATCGTTTGCATAATGAAGGGAAGTTTAATGTTTAGATATATATTATATATATTATATTATTGAAATGAAATATAATATTAAATTTTTTATAATGAAAAAAAAATTTAATATTATTAATAAAATAATTAAAATAAAAATTATTATTAATCTTATATTTTTTTCAGAAGAAAAAACCATTGGTTTATATTATGTAAGAGCACATTTGACATTTGTGATAAGATTAAAAAATACATCATAGTCTTACAAAAATCTGTTCTTTCATGTTACATTTTTCCATTTGCTGTCTCAGTCCATAAAGAGTTTTGATTTCAACGATAGCCAATATTCTTCAAAAAAACACAAATTCATTCCAGTTTCCTTGCTCGCGTTCTTCTTGGCTGAAATCGAGTCTTCATCGATCAGACCTCTGTTTCAAAATTTCATACATGATCTGATGTCCCAGGGGAAAGTGATCAGGGAGAGTGCTTGGGACAACTTCTGTCGAGGGTTCGGTCTCTTGCTGATTGATATAATACCTAAACTTATGCAGAATCTCTCCCCAAATAGTGATCCAAAATCCATCTCAAAACCTGCAAAAAAACCAATCGATTACAGAAAACTGACAATACCTTTCACTCCTTATCCTTGGCTTCATTTAGCTCATAGTGCATCTCGCCAAATCCCTGGTCAGCCCCATCTTAGATAATCTATCTGCCTCTGAATTTTTTTCTATGTAGATGTGTGAGAAAGATATGGTGGTGAATTTGTCTCGCAACATATTTATCCTTTCCATCCATCCTTGTAGGTAGCTAGGATTTAGCTAAGTACCTTTGTTTAAATGATCTATAAGGACCTGCGAGTCCCCATATACATAAAGAGATTCAATGCAGAGATGTTGAGCAAACCACATCAATCCCCAAGAGCCAGAGTCTCAGCTTGCATATTGGTGCCATGGCCACCGGTGCAATGGATTTTATAATGGCACAAAGGGGAAAGCATCAACCATGCAGCGTAGCCACAAATGTTGTTTTTAGCTGCCCCATCAAAAAACCCGGTTGGGTAATGGATTTCACTAGGAGAGATTCCTTGGGGTCTTCTGCTTCACCTTCATATTCCCCTAGTGTTTCATTATCTGGTTGTTGACGAAGACTGGGTTGCTAGCTTTCCCATTGAAAAGCCACCTGTTTCTGCTATTCCACATGTACGAGAGGTATATAATGGGAACCTTCCTAAAGGATTTCCCATGCCCTCCCCAATAGATATAACAATCCTTTGCACTTATGAATGTGGAGAGGTCCAAATGCAAGAATTTGCAAATCATTTGTAAGACATTCCTTGCAAAAATGCAGTCATAAAAAAGATGTTTACTATCTTCATTTGCATTCATGCAGTGACTACATCTCCCAGGTCCATATATGCCTCTTTTTTGTAAATTTTTTCACGTTAGATTTTTTTCTTTCCAAACCAACCAATAAAATATAACCATCTTTCATTGCAGTTTAAGTTTCCAAATACCCTGAAACCAACTAACCTACAGAGTTCCTTCCTTCTTCTTGATCAAAGCTTTGTAAGTTTCACTGATCACAATTTGACCTTTATATAACCTTCCTCTCCAATTGACCCTATCCCCTCTTCTTGATTTGATCATTCCCATGCCTCTTAAGCTTTCACAATGTAAATTCCATTCCTATTTTAAAGGATCAAAGATCCCCAATTTGCGAGCGGGGAGCCATTCAGGCGAATCATCTTGCCAAATAAAAATCTGACAAAATAGAAATTTACCTTTCTTATGCAGGAGAGAGATCAGCTCCCTACTAACTTCGATGCTCCCCTTGTTATTTCCAAGGCCTGGGTCACCAATTAGAATCTGTTCCAAATAGGCGATCCCTTCTTCTGCTGATTTCATTCCTCTAAGTACAAGTCCTTCATATATTTTCCCTGTAAATATTTGAAATCCATAATATCCTTCCACACCCATGGTGTGTTAATGCTTCTCTAGAGAGACTTCATCATCAGAGCCTTACCAAAAGTAAGTAGATCCATGATCTCCCAATCGCCTATTTCTTTTGGCCTTGCTATCATATCCCAATTTTCCAGGTGATATGAGCCTTTCCCCAAACCATCGTTCCAAATAAATTCCACCATGATGCTTCAGATGTTTTTAACTATCCTTGTCAGAATATTATAAAAGTGAGCCTAGTAAATAGAGAGTTGTTGTAGTATTTCCTGAGATAGGATGAGCCTCCCCCCTCTCGTTAGCCACTTACTTGCCCAAGCGTTAATTCTTTTCTTGTATCTCTCGAGTAACCAAGACCAGTCCAAAACTAGATATCTGGTAGCCTTCAGGTGGAAGCCTAGGTATATAATGCCACCTTCCAAATGTGCAATTCAGAAGTTGAATAGATTTACAATATACTCCATTGTTTCTATATTACCCTCTGAGTGGTAAATGCATGATTTTCCGTTATTAGCTTCCATGCCTGATGCCATACAAAACATCGTGAAAATGTTATATAAAACCAGCCATGCACTTTTGATCAGAAGACCAAAAACTAGTACATCTTCAACGAAAAAATTGAGAGATATTTCCCTCTACCTAGTAATTTGAATGCCTCTAAAGTCACCCAGATCCACAACCTTCTTCAGGTTAACGTTAAAAGCATCCATTACAAGAATGAAGAGTAGGGGAGAAACGACACATCCATATCTGAGGCCCCTTCTTGGGTGAAAGAATTTTGTTGCCGATCCATTTATAATGACAACCAACGAAGGGGAAATGACACAGCCCATGATCCAGTCAATCACCCCATTTTCCATTCCAATCTTGTGAAGTATAATTCTTAAAAAATCCCAATCAATTATATCATATGCTTTACTCAAGTCAACTTTCATGACGCCGACTTTTATATTTTGAGATTTTTTTGAATGCATTATCTCTTGAGTTATAGCAACCACATCATGGATGCTCCTGCCCAAAAAAAATCGCGATTGCTCTGGGTATATATGACGTTTTAGGAAATCTTTTAACCTTTATTCTATAAGTTTATAAACAATCTTGTACAAAGTGTTGACAAAGAGATTGGGCGATAATCTTCGAAAGTCGTGGATTCTTTCTTCTTAGGAATTAGGGCCAAAAAAATAGAGTTTATGCCACATGAAAAATTTCCTGTTCTCTTGACTTCCTCATTAATGAAGATGTGCAGAAAATGAATGAAAAAATTTGGGGTCCAGCCATTCGGCCTCAGGCTTTTGTCAGTGGGAAAAGATTTTAAAACTAGTTCAACTTCTTCTTTTCTCACCGGCCTTAGAAAAAAATCATTCTCCGCATCTCCAAACATCCTCAGAAAGAGTTCCAGTGTTTTTTTTTGTTCATCAAAAACATTCACCTCCCTACCTTTGAAAAGGTTTTCATAAAAAGCCACATCTTCATATTGAATATCCCTTGTGGAATGAACAGTAATTCCATTTTCCTCGATCTGCCATATTATGTTTACTTTCTTCCTTCCATTTGCATAATTGTGAAAGAAATTGGTATTATTGTCTCCTTCGTTAAGCCAAATTGCCTTGCTTTTCAATCTCCAGTATTTTTCTTGAAAGAGAATAATTCTCTGCCTCTCCAACTCAATGAGTTTTAGACGAGGCTAGATATTAGGAGACGAGTCTCCCTCTTCGATCTTAATTAGAAGCTTTGTAGTCTTTGCAGATGTTAACTTCAAATCCTTAACCATGTGATCTTTCTGCTCCTTTTCCCCTTTCTTAACTTTAAATTTTAAATTGTGCAGCACACTTGATAAAAATTCCATAATGGAGGCACCTTCCTCTCTGAAAGCCTCCTTGAAATTATTTCTGACCAGTATGTTAAATGAATCATTATCTAACCAGGCCGGGTTAAATTTAGAAAGGATATCCCGCTTTAAAGTCCTCAAACTTCCATTTGATTGATACGAGGCGATGATATGAGATCATCACATCATTCGCCCGAACCTTAAGATCCCCCATTTGCGATAGAAGATAAGATTGCACTAGAATTTTGTTGATTCTTTTCCCTATGAATTCATCACCCGAGCACCCATTATACCAGGTTGTACCTTCTCTTTCCAGGGATAAATCCACTAGATTGGATCTTTCTATCAACGAATTCAAAAACTTCTCCATAGGATCCCTTCTGCCACACTTACCCCACGTCTCATTCTCCCTAAGGGTGTAGTTGAAATCTTCCGCAAAGATGGAACCATCCAGTTGAAGAAAACGCACAACCTCCATCCTATTCCAGAACCTTAGTATGTCTTGGTAGGGAGCATACATGTTAACATGGTTTCCCAACTATGTTCTCAACTATGCTTCTAGATCTTACTTTTAGTTTTTACTTTACTTTGAGTCATTTGCGTAGTTTTTAATAGAAAATAGAGCACAGAGCTGCGCAGGGAATCTTAGTAGTATTAGCGCATGCACCGGAAATGTCTGTAGAAAGTGCGCAAGCCATCTTTAAGAGTGTAAAGAGTCATTTTTCCAAAAATTCATGACTCGGTCAAGGAATATAAATGTTTGACTTGCAAGGGAGTATGAGTATGGATGGTGATAGATCCATTTTGACAGTCAAGTGTCATGGTGACAAAATGACGTTTAACACTTTTGACATTTAGATCTTTAGGGAGCCCTTACATATAGTTGTCAACTTCATAGAGCAGACATTTTATTTTAGTAGATTCCTAGCACTGTAAACTTCATAGAATATACTTCAGATTCCTTTAGTGATGGCTTACACCAAATTGAGCTCATTTTATTATGGAACCAATGAGACAGTGGTTATATTGAGACAGATATGGAGTGCTCATAATATAGCACCGAATCCTTTGTACTAAGGTATATCACCGAACTTTTTGGGTTATTGGACTGTAGGTTCATAACCAAAACTTACTTACGATGACATTTATCCGTGTGACTGTAATTTCCAAACTTCTGTGATTTAGTGTGAGCTTTTGAGAACTTCTTCATGTTACTAATACCACCAAACTGAAATTGCATCCTTCTTAACAGACTGTGATAACATCGAATCGGTGAGAATCTTCTCACTGTTGTCATTACTGTGATCCAACCGACCTTTTGTCAGTATAATTCTACTTTTGAAAAATTTTAATTTCTGTCATTGTGGTATATCATCTAAGGTGTGGTATTATTTGAGAGCTTGTCATATTACTGACATTCTGAGATTTATGTCACAAATTTCTCCTATGTGATTTTCACCGAAATTTTTTTTACACATATTTTATGGATCACAGAAGCCAGATTCCTAATTCTGAGATTTAACTGTAACACTTGAATTGTGACAGATAAATGTATATACTATTAAAACATAAAATTTATAGCACCAATAGTTTTACTTATGTGGCATCACTGAATGAGGTTGTTGTGGTTATGTAATAGAACCGAATTGAGGTAGTTTTGAGACTGAGTTTTCATGTTAATCCGAATGATCATCCATTCTTTGAATTTCCCTTTCTTAAGTTAGTCCTACATGATTCCTTTGAATCCTTCACTGATATTCAATACAAATGTACTCAACTCATCTTCAAAACTACCTTTGATCATCACCATAACTATAATACCTTATTAGAGAAATGGCACTTAAATATTTTCTCTTATCATGAAATTATCTTGTGATGTATTGTTGTTATTATTTGATTTTACAATTTATATTTTCCTATCATGAAGAGTAATGCCAATGAAAAAATAGAAGAAGACGCAAGATTTAGGCACATGCCAGGGCGAAACCCCACTCTTTGGGGAAAACCGAGTCAAAATTCTTCCTTCATTAGATTTAAGATGAGACAACCAAGATCCTTAGATTGTAGGCTTCCTCCATGAAGTCATCCCTTCACTATGATAACATTGAGATCTCCATGACACTAATATCTCCCTTTCTTACACTAAACTTCATCCTCATCACTTTGACCTTGATTTAGGTAACACCATAGCACTGAGCATCCCAACAACATAGCACCAAGCATCATAATGAAATAGCATCACATCATGATTGAGATAATGAGTTTTTGTAACACTAATTTTATGTAAAATAGTATCATGAATAAAGACATCATGTGACAACTTAGCACCGAAAATTATCATAACTGTCACACCACCAGGAACTATCATCATACCAATGTGTTATTGCAACACTGTAATCTCACCGAGCTTGGTGTAGAGAAGTCCGAACTGTTCCACTGAAAAATTTAGAGACATATTCGAAAATATGAGTGCTGAAATGTGAAATCACAATGGGATATATATATTTTTTCTTCCATAAAAAATTCGACTTGTACTATGAATAGACGTGTCATTAATTTGAGCCGACTTGTAGATTGATTGATGCCAAATTAAAGAGGTAATTTTGATGACTTGTATTACTTGAATTGAAGGATGTCTTTGATGTAGATTTTTCTTAAGATAAAGGATGATAACCTTGAAGAAGATGACTTTATGGAGGAGCCTTTTAACAACCTAAATCTACATGACTTAAAAGCCCAAGAATTGGATCAATTTAAATATGTAACAACTAAACTACAAGTATACAATTGGGACCTTAATCTAAATATTACCCAAGCATGAAACCCATGCTTTAATAATTCATTTAGTAATAATAATAAATTCTTTTGAAAAATACAATAATAATGAAGACTGCACCTAGTTACATTCTTCAACATGGGAGACATGTTTGATGTACTTGAAGATATGTCACAGGCCATGTGAGAGGTTTGGAGGCTAGTACATATGTCTAAGAAGAGGATCTAACTGGTGGTATAGATTATGAGTTGAAGTATTGATGTTTTTACTCATCCTTAGCCGTAGTTGCACAGAGCCAAACCTATGGGGGCAACTAAAAGGCTCTAGTTGTTGGAAGAAAAGATTATGGGAGTGACTGAAGATTCCAGTCGCATGGAACTAGTGTCATTCATGCGACTAAGGGATTTCACGATATTTTATCCGCACTCAACACATTGTTCAGAAGAAAATTAGCTTAGAAATTCCTAGAGGCTTGGTCATAAATGGTTTGAAAATGTCCTTTCATGATGTGAACACATTTATTGCACAAGTAGTGTATTAGTGGTTTTATTTGGTCCAATTTGTGCACCCTTGATCCTAGCCCCAAGCTCAATTTCACCCTACACATTTTATAGTCATCATTTTGGAGATTTTTGTAGTAAAGTTATGCATATAAGAGTGTAAGATAAGGCTACATAGAGTGTTTATGTTTCAGACCTATTGGAATACCATAGTTGCTTCAACGAGTGAGTTTTAATGGAAGAAAATGAAGCATATCTGAAGCATGATGCAAAATAGATCAGAATTGAATTTGTTGGAGTAGAGATTGATTGGAGAGCCTTTGTATGTTGTTGAATATATTTTTGTTGGTGACTCTCAAACTTTTTTTTGCAGGAGCTGCTATTACATTTGATGCATAGCCATTGTGTTGTATCTTGCTAATTTTAGTATGCATCAATTATGTTTTGATGTGAGGGTTTGATATATGTTGATATCAATTTTATTATGGCCACTATTTTTCTTGAGTAGAGAAGTACATATCCTATGGTGTTTATATTTGATTTGATGATGATATCTTTCTACTGAGAGTATGTATGCAAAGATCATTTCTATTTGAGCAGAGTGTCTGAGACCCAATTTGAAAAATGATGAAAGGAGGTCCACATAATGTTGAGGAGAAGTGACTTCATGGTGGTGGAGCAACGGTATTGAAGCTTCAGTGAAAGGAAATTTTTTCTCGATCCAATGGTATTTTGATAGTCTAATCGAAGTTGGGAGAGCATCGATTGATCATGGTGGATTTTTTTGGATGGTAGTCCGTATATCTGGGTGAGGAGTATTTCGAGCTAATTAGTAGTATCGAGTCTCCTCGCTGATTGGTGTTGGCCTATTGTATATGAGTTCAAGTCTCCATGTTGATGGGAGTCAAAAATGTATGTAAAATATAATTTTCTTGACTAATAGAAATTTAGAGTAGAGCAACAACAACAAGAGTGATTTTATCCCGGACTCGGTTTCAACTAGAAATCTTGCGTCTGATTTGTGACTGATGTGATGTGCATGTTAATTGTTTTGTAGTTGTTTATGGTTTTTTGTTATCTATATGTGATGCACATGCTATGATGTTAATTAGTTTTTGGTTAAAGTATTTTTGATTCAGTAATTGAAGTAATAATTGGCAAAAATTGTATACAAGTGACACTACTAATTCACCCCCCCTCATAGTAGTGCTCAAATGTTTCCAACAATTATAAGGTCTATATGTGTTTCACGACCCCAAATTAAAAATCAGTTGACTCTTAAATTAAAATCTCCTCTTATATTGAGGTTACTAGAGGAGAAGCATGGGATATTACATTTTTTTCCAAAAAATATCATGCCATAATAGGGACCATATGTAAGTTAGACTTTTGAAGGATATAGAATTATCCTTAAAGATGAAAAAAATTGAAAAGAAAGACAAATAGGACCATGAAAATATGCAATTAAACATAATATCATTATAAAGAACTAGGGGAGTGCAACAATTAATTTTTTGCCAAAAGATGTGGGAAGTGGGGTAGATGCAAAGGAGTTTGAAGAATTATGAAATCATTTCAAGATGAAGGTGAATATGTGGAAATTGTATTCATACCCACCAAGGAAACATGTGGTTTTGCATCAGTAGATTGATTTAATTTCAATGTGGTAGGAGATGGTGTTACCTCTTGATTACCCAAGCGAGCAACCAAACCTAGTCCATGAGAGGATCATGTGGAGGAATCCACTTTGGCATGCATTTATTAGTTAGTACATCAACCAAAACAACAAGGTTTATTTTTCTCCCGAACTCAGTTTCCACTAGAAATATTGTGTCTCATGTGTGATTGATGTGATGCCCATTTTTATTGTTTTGTAGTTATTTATGGTTTTCAGTTATGTTTATTTGATTCATATGCTATTATGTTTATTAGTTGTTGGTTAACATATGTGTGATTCAATAATTGAAGTAATAATTGGAAAAACTTGTATAGAAGTCACACTACTGATTCACCCCCCCTCAGTCAATAGTGCTCAAAGGTTTTCAACAACTATAGGGTCTATATGTGTTTAAGGGCCACAAATTATGAATAGGTTGACTCTGAAACTCAAATCTCATCCTATAATGAGGTTACTAGATGAGAAACATCGGATATTAAAACTTTTTTGCCAAAAAATATCCCATCAGAATAGGGACCATATGAATTTAGGCCTTTGAAGGATATAACATTGTCCTCAAAGAGGAAAAAAGTAGAAAGTAAAGAACAAGAGGACCAATCATATTAACGATTAAACATAATGTCGTTATAGTTTATAATGAGGCCATCTGACTTCCCTAAAGCATCCAAGTACTAGAAATACCAAGCAGAAAGGAGCATGAATAAGATTGAAACTAAATTTTTTCATTGGATCATTGTTTCTTATATAAAATTGATATGTGTAGAATGGAGATAAATCATTATTTTTAGTGCCAATTTATTTGTGGGGTTAGATAGACATTGAATTTCTAAAGAGATAAGTCTCATTCTAAAACCTTTGTGGGGGAAGTTGCTCTAGGGCCTCAGTAATCAAGTTTTTTATTCCTTATTAGATTTTACAGAAACATTTTCTTCATGTATATAGATATATAATATTTTATACCCCTATGAGGTCCAGAGAGGGCCAAATCATTAGATTCTTATAGTCCCTTGCCAGGCTCAAGGAAAAATGGTCTTTTAGGTGTTGGAGAAAAATACAAGGGTGGGATAATGAGAAAATATTTTAAGATGGAGAGTGAGGAAAAAAATGGGGAATAAGGAAGTATTCATCTGAGAAGAATGAAAGAAAAGAGAGGGGAGAAGGGTGATTCATACAGGGGCAGGAGTGAAAAATGTAATAATAGGGGAGGTTGGAGAGACAAAGAACTAGGGGAGTGCAACAAGTAAATTTTTGCCAAAAGATGTAGGAATTGGGGTAGATGCAAAGGTGTTTGAAGAATTATGAAAACATTTCAGGACGAAGGTGAAGATGAGGAAATTGTATTCATACCCACCGAGGAGACATGTGTTGTTGCATGGGTAGACTGATCTAATTTCAATGTGGTAGGAGATGGTATTACCTCTTGATTACACAAGCGAGCAACCAAACCTAGTCCATGAGGGGATCATGTGGAGGCATCTTCTTTGGCGTGCATTTATTTGTTAGTAGCAATAGTGTCTAGAATGGGAGTGCTATGGCCTTCCACGCCATGTTGAGAATTTTGAATCATTTTCTTATTTACCTTCCCCAATGAGTAGTCCTCTCCCAAGTGTCTATATGAGTCAAATAAATCTAATTTCAAAGGAAACCTTCATTATCTAGGGTCTACTTATGAATTAGCTTCCCAGAATGAATATTTATAGTGTTCAAGAGACTTAAGGCTATATTTAGCCCCACTAGGATATTGGCCATAGCCATATATCTTAAGCCTTGATAGGAATTATGTTTTTTCATAAAAAAAACTAGAATATTTCTAATCGCACAAAAAAATACTTTAGATCATAAATGGAGAGGGATACCTAGAAGTCAATCCTAGATCAAAACCAAAGATATATTCTTTTTCCTTGCACAAAATCAATTTCCCATTTTTTTGAGGTATAAATCTTAAGATCCCCACTGCAAGCAATGTTTAAGAATATTTTTTTCATCCTCCCCAAATGCAGTGATCTATCCCATCCAACCCTTCACGAGAATCAAACAACCAAGGGTATAACCAAGTATAAGAAAAGAAAAGTTGGTTTTTGTAGTGTCCTATTTTTTTTCCTAGTATATTTTGTCACTCCTATTAAGGGTTATTTTTGATGAGTTATATATATATATGGAATATTGATCACTAGATTGAGGAATAACATTTTATATATATATGATTGTATTTCCTCTTTATGTTTATGTATGTCATAGTGATCACTATATTGGGTAACAATGTTTTATATCCATGGTTTATGTATGGAAGATTGACCCTTGGTTTGGGAAAAATGTTTTATGTAGTTGTATTTTCCCTTATGTGTGCTATATTTGATTATGTGTTTTATATGATGTTATGCATATGTCTCTGTTTTTGCATCTAACTTGTGTATCAGGTGTATGACATGGATGGAGAACCTGGATTGAGACACATAGACCCATGGATGCTCATGGTTATGGTTAAATTATGTTTTATGGATGATACATGACTTGCATGATTATATATATGTCTAACATTGTAATGAGCAGGATGTGGTAGGGGACCATATCATCTTCCAACAAGGATAAATGACTGTGGAAGTCATTTCTTCAAAACCCAAATGACTGTGGAAGTCATGCACCATTCATGGTAAAATGTGGTTAAGTTAATTTCATTATGAAATTCATATGATTCATTTGATCTATGAGATTGTGATGTATGTAGGTCTTCAAACAAGGCCTTACCAACGAACCATCAAATGAGTAATAGCTCACAATCAGTATCATAAGGAGAAACGTGGAGTTTCAAATTACAGTAGATGAGAAAGCATGGAAATTAGGGCGTGGAGTCCTAAATCCAAGAAATATAAAGACGTGGAGTCTTGTATATTTAGGGCGCGGAGTCCTAAATATTTAAAAAGATCAAGTTATGGAATCTTAGATCTTTGGAGTAGATCAGGGCGTGGATTCCTCAATCTACTAAGGCACGGAGATGCATGAAATAGGGGTGTGGAATCCCTATTCTCCGAAAGAAAAATACCACTCATGGATAAATCTCAATCTGGAAATTTTGGAATGACTTTCTAAAAATAGAAAGTCATGTCTAGCATCTCAAGCATGACTTTCCAAAAATAGTAAATCTCCTTGCATAAATTAGTAATCAAGCACAGTTGAAGGAAATTAACTTAACTTATCTTTAATCAATCCTAATAGTTCAATATTGACTTAATCCTCAATATTATTAGTATTATCATTATCTTTTATAAGACTATGATATTTTATTTAAAAGGAATTACAAATTAACTTTATCCATTCAATCAATTCACACCTATCTCTTTCATGACTATCATGGCTCTATGTAACTCTCTCTATTTTAAATATTACATTGCACTCTCTTTTATGCACTCATCTAGGAATGGCATATTCCTCTTACACTCATTAATGATATGTCATAAAATATTCCTCTTACACTCATTAATGATATGTCATAAAATATTCCTCTTACACTCATTAATGATATGTCATAAAATATTCCTCTTACACTCTCTTCAATGCATATGTTACACTCTCCTTAAATAAGGCATGCATACCTCTCCTTAATGGCATAAGTTACACTCCTCTAAATGGAATACAATGCATGCATATTACTCCTCCTTTATGACAAGAATTGGTTTCTCCTCCTATATATGAGTCTCATGTATTCTCACTTGGGAAGGGGGATGATGCCAAGAGTGGAAGAGACTTGAGGAAGGTTGTGAGAGATATGGAGAGTATCCAATTTCTTCCAAAGCAAATCTTGATTCCTTACTAATCTACTAAGTGTCTATTGAGGTTGAACATGAGTGGTATGTAGAGGAAGTGAAAACTACCATCCTGATTTGCCTTGCATCTCTCTCTCTCTACTGTTGTATTGTGATACTGGTTGTGAGCTTTTGCAGCTCGGGGGTTCCAAGGGGAGAAGTTCTTCTTGGATATGGTTGGGAGGAAAACCGGGTGGTTCAAGATGAGTTGGTAAGGGTATTGGCATTGGAGCATACTCTTCTTGGAGCTGGAGCATACATCCATCCTCTTCGAGTGTACAAATTCACTGTCAGGTATGTGGGTCAAATTATATTATGCATTTGTTTTAGTTTATTTCATAAGCTTTTGCTTGTTTGGTTGTTTTCTGAAACTTACATGTATATGAAGTGTTGCACCAAATGTGAGGAAATTTCGTAACGATTGTTGAAGTATTTTCTTGTATAATGTTGAGTCGATTAAAAGAAAGTCCTAATGGATGAATCCAGTAGGCTGTTATGAATTGGATAAAAATGTTTTAATGACTTGATTTCTATTCTCCTTCTCTTTTTACAGCTCTAGATAAGTTTTCATACCATGTGTTTGATAGAAGTCATAAAAGAGATTGTAGGATTCTTGGGTAGTTGTTGTTTTCAAGAATCGCATTTCTGGGCCTCCCTGTTGCGATTCAGCTCCACTTCAGGGGGTATCCGTACCAATAGGCCATTTCACCCCAAGTTTGATTCCAAAAACCAAGGTTTCGGACATCAATTCGCAAATCTGCTCTGTTTTGCAGATTTGTTGTTGCATGTAGAAACACCTATTGTCTTGTTTTGCTGTTTGGTTCTTTTTATATTGGAACTGCCTGATAATTTATAGTGATGAATCTGATATAAGCTAACCACTTGGAAATTGTTTTTAAAAGTATAATTGGTTAATAATTTAAAATTTTAAATAACCTTATGGCAACTTGTTTTATGACTGCCAACTATTTGTCAAAATTCCTCAATGGCTGTACCTTACAACATTGTGAGCTATGTTTGAAATTTTTAAATATTTATATTCATTGATATAGATTCAACAATGAATATGGCTGATAGCCTATTAATATCTTAAGTTCAATCATCGATACAACTTACAAAAAAAGAAGTCATGTAACTTTGGATTCATGTTAGCTAATTATTGTGAAAACACCTTAAAGAGATAATGGTTGTAAGTGTTTGACGAAATGCCTCAATGGCTGTACATTTCATACTTGTAAATTGGTTTTCATAATGTTCAATGGCTGCATCTAATTACATTTATAAACCGTCCATAAAACAAAAGGCTTAAGCTAATTTAAGATTTGCAATCAAGGTATTTCTAGTATAATAACTCATTGAGTTAAAGGGTCTTGCTGAAAATTCCAAATTGCAGTAAGTAATTTGTTGAAATATCAGCTCACATATGAATTCCCAATTATGGGATGCCAACTCTATATAATTTAAATTATCCTTTTAAGAAAATAATTCATAAGCATGTTATTAGTCACTCTTGAACACATTTAATTACAATAGAATTAACAATTAGCTTATTGTAAATTGTGGTTCATAAAGATTGACATTTATTCATCCCACTAAATCATTTATATTTTAAGGGTGATTTTAGTCTTGAGAAGCAAGTATTATGGTTGTATTTTTTTGGATCTTGATAAACCTTGAACTTTGTAGCTTTGAAGATAAGTTGGAAGAATTTAGGGTGTAGTGTAAAGGACACCAATAACTTCTATATATAAAAAAATAAATAATAAATAATAAATAAAATAATATATATATATATATATATATATATATATATATATATATATATATATATATATATCGCATTTTGATTTAATATAATATTTCTTTATAATAATTATGGTAGGTAAGGTGGGACCTTACAGTTTTGCAATACCTTATGACCACAATATTCATGTGTTTGGTTGAAAAACAACCAACATCTGCAATATATTCTATTTTTGAAATATATTTTAGCTTAATGTTCACACCCATAATGAGATTGGTCTCCTTAACATTCCTCTTGATGCATTTCTTGGTATTCTTGGAAATGTTCTTTTTTGATAACCCAAGGGGTGCTAGCTGCAAGCTAGGAGTGTTTTTACCATCAATAACCATCTTGAGTGTAATGAAGTTGCTAAGGAAACTAGTATGGGAGGACGATGGGTAAGATGAAGGATGAATAACCACCACAGAAAAGGGCAGAATAGTTGGTTCCTAGATCTTAGTTGCAACATATAGAGGGGTCCTCAGAGATGGGGAAAGAGAAGAAATAGTTTCTGGAAAAGAGCTGCAAAGCATAAATAGGGTTGAGGAAGAGGTGGGATGGGAGGGACCTTGATGAGAGAGTGAGCCCAGAGGGATAACAAAGATGACATCATGGAGTAGGGTAGGTGGGTTACATACCACCTCATAAGTCTTTTTGGTTAAAGTGCTAAGAGGTGCACTTGTTATCAATTAAAAAGAATATAAACACAAAGAAAGAAGTAAAAAAAATTAGAAAAATTAAATGATAAAAAAATAATATAAAAAATTTATTAAATGATATAATTCAAACAAACTAAGGCCAAGTTATTTTAATTAAATAATTTAAAAACTAAAATAATATTAAAAAAAAATAAAGAAAAAATAATATAAAAAATAAAAGAAATAATATCTATCCAACTTTATATGTGGAAAATAAGTTAATATAATATAAATAATAAACTTCCTATTATTTCCCGGATGCGGGTGATTAGTTCGATAATTCGTATGTGGGCGGCGTTGTGGGTTGGCATGTGGTTTCTTACCACAACCATCCAGCCTTGCGCGATGTTTGACATTAAAACCTCTGCCATCACCTTCAATGCTGCGTTAATGCAGCTCGTCCCTCCATACCATCCCACAAGCTCCTCAACCATGTCACCTCCTCCCAGCCTCATTCATGCTCCTCCCCTGCGCTCGAGTTGCTACTTTCTTGCCGCAGAGCCCCGCTCTCGGACAAGCACTGGAAAGTGCTATGCTCTGGAGTGTTGTATTGATCTGTTGCCAGATATTCATGTCTCTCAGAGTCCCCTCTACAACCTCAATTGCCTTTCATCCTTCGTCAATTCTGGTGCTCCTTTGCTGGCTAAAGCTCGGTCCTTTACTGCCCTCCCCTCCCATCACAACATTGATGCTTGCTCTGCGCTTCCTGTTCTTTACACTATGCCCAGATTACACCACATAATGCGTTGCAGGCGGGGAAGTACTCGTGGGCGTGTGGTCCACCAGCCCTCCTCTTCAACCTCTGGCTCCTCTTCCTACTCCTCGGATTTCTGTACTTACTGTTATCCCGACACAAGAAGCGGACGTGGACGTGGTCGTGGGAAGCCCCTTTCAAAGGCGCGCTCTCACCAATCCACCCCTGTGTAGTCTCATACAGCTCAGTTTCGTTTCCCCTGTGCCTTCATTCATTCCACTCTTATGGCTACTATTACCATTGTGCTGCAAGAGGATTCTTCAGGTGTGGTTGCCACGACTCTGGGTGTGACTCTGGAGAAGAAGGTGGAAGACATGAACAACACTCCTCCAACCGAGTGCCTGAAGTGCAAGGATCCCAGTGGAAATGCTCCTCAAGACATGAGCCTTCAGGTAGGTTCGAGCGACCCCAAGAGTGGTTGTTACACAGGAAAAGAAAGAAATCCGGCAGAGGAAGAAGACCCTTACAAATATGGTTGCCGCATCGTCGAAGAATCGCCTCCCACTTCTCAGGAATCTTAATCAGGTCTGCATTCAAAGGTTTTTGTTTCCCAGTCACTCGAATGGGCTCAATTCCTTTTTGTCTCATAGTCATCTTATGTTTCTCAGTTCTTCTGCTCAGACTTTTGTTCTAAGGTTTAATTGTCGGTTTCCCCTGCGTGGGCGGCACATCTCTGCTTCTTTGTTCAGGGCCAGTAGTACAATTATGGCTTTTGAATTTTATATGGTTAGAATACAGTTATGTAATTGGGTGAATTCCGCAACTCTGGGCAAGACCTTTTGAGGCCATGGCCTCTCTGTAACTTTTTGTATCAATAATAGAAGTAGAAAAATTCAAAAAAAAAAAAAAAACTTCCTATTATTATGGGATGAAAATCTGTTGGACCCTGGGTTAAACTGAGAGGGGGGGGGGGGGGGTGAATCAGTTTAATGAAGTCATGTTCTTATTAAACTTTCTTTTATACTTATTCACGTCATCATTTTGAGATTAACTTAATATAAAATGGAGCAGCAATCTTAATAAATGAGCAGCAGGTATTAAGCAGAATACATACAGAGTATCAACACATAATCATCATGCATATAGACAACAGATATAATTCGAAACCCATAAAGGGAGAAAACCACATCTTATTATTGTTGTGATGCAAAGGCAAGCTCCAACTCCCTCTCACCACTGATTTTCTGTAGGCTCCAACCCACAGGAGGCTCCTACCTCAATTCTGCAAGCTACAACTTGCAAGGAAGCTCCAACTCCCATCAATTTTCTACAGGCACCAACCTACAGGAAGCTCCTACCTTAGTCAGCTACAACTGACATCTATCAAGCTACAACTTGATAGGGAAGCTCCAAATTCCTCACTCTTTCAAAACAATACATGCTGATTTACCTGGATATCAGCTTTGTTTTGTACCTTCTTCACTCTTGTCCTCCAGCTTTCTTATCTGTCTTATATCATCTCTGACTCTTCACATCATCTCTATCTGCTCCTCCTTCTTCTTATATTATCTGCCTCAACTCTGCATTCTCTAACCTCTTTATGCATATCTGTGAGATATCACTTATAGATTTCACCTCTTGACTGTTTTTATTCCACAGGGAATTCAAAGTGAACAGCCATGACTCCTTGACTTCTACCTTCTCATTCCTTTGTCCAGCTCATTCAAAAAAATATAACAATATGTGAAAATTTCAATATTACAATGCGATATTTCTTTTCTTCCGGAGACTTGCCAATGCATCAAAAACAATATAGAATCAATTAAAACATTTACATTTACACATTTTCAGTTACATAAAAAAATTTCACTCAGCCCTTTTTTGGCCCTTGGCTTGCTGTGCGTTTGTCCTTTCTGCTGCTGTCATGTAACTGTTCTGCATTCCTCTGTTTTCCATGCCTGTAAAATGCCCTGTGTCTTTTTCAGTTTTTGCATACTCTCTTGTTCACTGGCATTGTGTATTTGCTGCATATATATAACTGCTTTGCTAGTTTAGCCCCCAAATAACTCTCAAAGTCTCATGCACCAGTTAATCATTCAAAATGATCCTCAATCTCTCCAATATGGACAATCTCTGTTCATTTCAGAAGCTCTTTTATAAATCATTTCACTATGAGTTATACAGTCATACAGCCAATTACATAAGCATAAGCTTTCTCTCTTTTCATCTTCAAACCTATGGTTAAGAACCATATTTCAATCCTCTCATAACCGCGTTGGATCAATCTCTTTAATATTGACCAAATTTCCAAACATCATATGTTATAAACCATGATTCATATTCATTTAAAATAATGATTCCCCAATCTTTATTTACTTCGCTTCACGCTTCATAGCAATCACTCATACACAGGCTTGGTTTATATTAAACCCCAAATGAGATGGCCCCACAGGGTTAGTAAAATCATCTTTCCATTCTATTTAAACATTCGGAATTCCAACAAATCTGTATGTTCGGGCGATAATGGTTATGAACATACATCAAACCCGACCTTGGTTAAAACCCAGACTTCAATATATATAAAAATTCGGGCCCACAGCACTTCGACTTTGATTTAAAACAAAAACCTTACGTAATAATGGCCACGGCTGCCATATCTCACATTCATAATATAACACCATATGAGCTTTATTATTGGACCCATTACATAATGGTCTATAGTAATCAACTATCAAATATGTGTTCACGGCTTTCACATCAACCATATATTGCGTCCTCCATTCAATGTTGTGGAACCTTATAATGGACCTTTGACCACCGCATTCACCTTTGAATGCCAAAGCACATATATTATAATGAAATGTCTCAGGCCCACACAAACACATGAATTTCCTTTGCTTATCCTTTGCGCATCTTCATGATGTGAATGCCGTCGGATCTAATTCCGATTTGATCGGACGCAAATCACAATTTATTTACCACAGAGCTTTAACACTTAAAAAAAATGCGAAACTCGTGGTGTTTCCAAACCACTTATGGCCACGTGTCAATCAATGGGTGCTATCACATTTTATTTTCACAAACCACTTACCATTTTAAAATTTTGCGAAAACCACTCCTTGGGTTCAAAACCGCTGTCACTGTTCATACCTTCAAGGTTTTGTTTCTGCTCATAGTTCCACCCTTTTGCATTCATACTGCTCTACTCACATCATTTCTTCACAATTTAATTCCACTCCATCTTTTAACTTTCTCATTTCTTTGCAAGTTAGTTCTGCTTCATCTTTATAATGCTGTACAATCGAATCTCCAATCTATTGCCTACATTCGGCGCCTTTAATCAAGGTTCTGATTCAATCTTCCACTACGCATCTCTTCAATATTCCACTACATATAAACCTATCCTCCATCGCACAGTTCCACCCTATCAACCTTCCATCGCATATAAACCCTTTCACCTTTGCTTCTGAATCCATTGTTCTGCATTGATCCGCTGTATTTAGTTCCTGTGCATGAAAATGCACTGGCAGTGCATGACTGTGCATGTCAGTGCATAACTGTTTCTCTGCATGATTGTTTCACTATATTAACTGTATGTACAGACCTGAATTACCTACTACTATGGCCCTTACAACTAAACTACTATGCCTTCAAATCAAATGGCCCTTTCATCTTCACTACTCTACCTCTAATTCCTCTGCTGCTTCTACTGCCTGGGCTGCCTCTTGCCTGTTTTCTTTGCCTATTTGTTGGTTCTTCTTTCTTCTCCTTTGCCATCAATGACAATATTTCCAACAGTATCCCCCTTTGGCATTGATGGCAATCCTCCACCAATACTCCAATACTTCCTTCAGGACTTCCTCTGCTTATCTTGTTTTGCTTGCTTTTCCTCCCCCTTTCACATCAACGGCAAAGGGTTGCACATTTCCTAGTGTGGTTTCCAAATCTTTTCCATAATACTCTAATCTTGAGGACCTCTTCCATGCACTTCTCACTTGCTCTGGCTCTTCTGTGACACTCTTTGTTGACTGATCTCCCCTTGGAATGATGTTTTCGTTTCTGTTCTCCCCTTGGAATGATGCTTTCTTTTCATGTCAGAGAGTAGCATCTACAGACACTACCCCTAGTTTGTCTCTTAGATATTCGAATGGTTCTTTAGCAAGATGTTTTGTGAATATGTCTACTGTTTTTTCCTTTGTTGGTACATATTCCAACTTCACTACTTTCTGTGCTACTTGTTCTCTGAGGAAGTGGTACTTGATTGGGATATGATTTGCTTTTGAATGAAGTACATGATTTTTTGATATACTTATTGCACTTGTATTGTCACATTTGATAGAAATAGGTTCATCAATTCTTACCTTCATGTATTGGAGAGTTTGTTTCATCCACATTACTTGTGTGCAACATGTTGCTGCTACTATGTATTCTGCTTCTGCTGTAGATATAGAGATAGAAGTTTGCTTCTTGCTTAGCCATGCCACTAGACTTTTTCCCAAATAGAATGCTCCTCCACTTGTGCTTTTCCTGTCATCCACACAGCTAGCCCAATCTGCATCTGTAAATGCTGTCAAAGTGAAGCTTTTTCTTTTTGGATACCATAGCCCATAATGTGCAGTTCCTTGTAGATATCTAAATATTCTCTTGATTGCTAGTAAGTGATTTTGTTTTGGTGCTGCTTGATATCTTGCCACAAGTCCTACTGCAAGTATAATGTCTGGTCTAGAGGTAGTTAGGTACATCATACTTCCTACCATGGATCTGTAAAGTTTTTGATATACATCTGTCGATCCATTGTTTGCACATAGTTTACATCCAGTGATCATGGGGGTTGACACATGTTTGCAGTCTTCCATTTTGAACCTTTTCAACATCTCTCTTAAGTATTTTTCTTGTGAGATGAATGTTCCTGTGTTCTTTTGTTGAATTTGAAGTCCTTAATAGAAGGTGAGCTCTCCAATCATATACATCTCAAATTATGACTTCGTTTCTTCAAAAAATTATTTTGTTAACTTCTCTTTGTTGCCACCAAACATGATGTCATCTACATATACTACTACAATTAGGAGTTCATTTTCATTAGCCTTTATGTACAAATTGTTGTCTGCTCCTCCTTTCTTGAAACCGTGTTTTTGCAAGTACTTGTCCAGCCTTGAATACCATGCTCTAGGAGCTTGTTTCAGACCATATAAGGCTTTCTTTATTCTGCACACATAGTCATGTTTATCTGTTAAAGAGAATCCTTCAGGTTGTTCCATGTAGACTTCTTCCTCCAGATCTCCATTTAGGAAGGCAGACTTCACATCCATTTGATATATCTTGAACTCATGATAACATGAAAAGGCCAAAAACATTTTGATTTCTTCCATTATGGCTATAGGGGCAAAGGTTTCATCATAATCAAGACCTTCAATTTGTGAATATCCCTTGCATACAAGTTTGGCTTTATTTCTGATTACCTGTCCTTGTTCATTCACCTTATTCTTGAATACCCATTTTGAGCCTATGACATTTTTTCCAGTGGGTATTGGAACTAATTCCCAGGTATTGTTCTTCTCAATTTGGTCCAATTCTTCATTCATAGCATTCACCCAATATTTGTCTTTGTTGTCTTCTTCAAACTTCTTTGGCTCTATTTGTGATAACATAGCTAGGTATACTTCTTCTATCTATTCAGCAAGTTGTCTTCTTGTCTGGACTCCCACATTCTTGTCTCCAATGATTTGATCTTTTGGATGATTATTTTGAGTGTGTCTTGATGGAATTTTTGAGTTTAATTCAATATCTTCTATTGTCTTGCTCAATTCATCATTATCTTGGTTCTCTTCTTCATGATCATCTGGTGGATTGCTGCATCTTGTGTTTCTTGTTCTGTTTGGTAGATCTTCATCAAATCTTACATCAATGCTTTCCACAATTTTGTGTAGTGTTTTTTTGTAGCACCTGTAACCCTTACTTTTGGATGCATATCCTACAAATATTCCTTCATCTTCTCTTGCATCAAAATTTCCCAGATTTTCATCATTATTTTTTATGAAACACTTGCTTCCAAAGACTCTAAAGTGCTTGATTGATGCTGGTTTACCATGCCATAGTTCATAAGGAGTCTTGTCACAGTTTGGTCTTAGATGAGCTTTGTTAAGAATCTGAACAGTTGTGTGTACTTCTTCTGCCCAGAACGTTTGGGGAATGTTACTCTCTTTCATCATAGCTCTGGAAATCTATTGTACTGACCTATTTTGTCTCTCTGCCACTCCATTCTGTTGAGGTGTACCTGCAATTGTAACCTATTTCTTTATCCCATGCTCATTGCATAGGTCTGCGAAATCATAGTCTGTAAATTCACCTCCTTTGTCTGAACTGATGAACTTTAGCTTGCATCCTGTTTGGTTTTCTGCCAATGCCTTGAATATCTTGAATTTCTCAAGTGCTTCCAATTTATATTTGAGAAATGAAACCCATGTCATTCTGGAAAAATCATCTATTATCAACATGAAATAGGATTCTCCACTTGGTGTTTTAGTTCTTGAAGGTCCACACAGGTCCATGTGAACAAGCTGAAGAGGTTTGCTCGTAGATAGTTTCTCTTTGGTCTTGAAGGATGTGCGGGTCTGCTTACCTAGTTGACAGGATTTACATATAGTATTTGAAGGCTTCTTTATGACTGGCATATCTCTGACTGCATTCTTCTTGCTTAGACTTATGATGTGGTCGAAGTTTAGGTGTCCCAATATTCTATGCCATAACCATGACTCCTCAAGTTTGCTAAGGTGGCATGCTTCATTCTCTTCTTTCACTATGTAGACATTACTTTCTGTTCGAACACCTTTGATCAGGGTCTTTCCTGTGGTGCTTGATCTTACTTCACAGTCTTGTGCTCTAAAAAGAACTTCACAGCCTTTATCACACATTTGACTGACACTAAGCATATTTGCTTTCAGCCCATCCACAAATAGTACATCTTGGGCCTTTCCTCTGCCATTATCCAGACTGACTAAGCCTTTTCCTTTGATTTTCCCTGCTTTATCATTGCCAAAAGTAACATTTCCAGATTTCTTTTCATCAAAGGTTATAAACTTGTTTCTATCTCCAGTCATATGCTTTGAGCATCCACTATCCAAATACCATTGGCTTTTCAGGTCTTGAGCTATTAGAGCCAGGTCACATTTATTCACCTTCTTTTTCCACTGCATGCATCCTTTTGTTTGGTACCTTTTCTGAGATGATGGACCACATTCTCTGAGAGGACTTTGGGAAGACATATGTCAAATTTTATGGCATACACAACATTTGATCATATTTTTAGTAGAATTATGAGTACGAGTAAAATATCCATGATTCATAGACCTCCTTGAGGTTTTGAACATCATTCTTTGTCCATATGTTCTGCACTCTATGACTTTATGGCCAAATTCCTTACAGTAAAAACAATATCCATAAAAAAAAATTTGCATACCTGATGAAGGGATATCTTCTCCATTTGTTTTCTTGAGGTAATATTTTCATTGTTTGCATCCTTTGTTGGTTTGAATTGATTCTCCTTGTATGACAGTATGCAACAATATGTCCCAGTTTGTGGCAGGCATAACAAGTGACATTTTTCATAGGGGGGAAGAATCTCCTTTGATTGCTTCCAAATTTGATATATTCAGGAGTATATGAGCTCTTTTCAGTTGAATGTTTATTTATTTCATTCTTTGTCATTTGAGGTTCCTTCTTGTTTCTGTTTACTTCATTGAAGGTTTATTCTTCTGTAGGAATCCTCTGAGCTGCTTCATTATCCTTATCAGCTTTTACAAACATGATATTTCTGTTTTCCTTTTATTTTTCTTTGCTTGATTCTCCTTCATAGCCTATCCCAGTTTTTATCAGAGGAGATCTTTGAGCATCTAGAATTTCATTCAACTTATTAGAGCTTGTCATTTTAGGAGTGTTTATTGACACTTTCCTTTGGGTGTTTTCTAATTTCTTCCTCAAGTACACTACTTCTTCTTCCAATTTCTCTTGATTTTGAATTTTATCTTTAATTTTCTAAAGTAGAGTGTCTTCTACCTTCTTGGCTTCTTAAAGCTCTACTTTCAACTGAATGAGGTCTTCTGAGTTTTGTTCTTCTCTTACATATTTGAGGAGAATGTATTTCTGTTTTTTGCACTTTAGTTTAAGTCTGTCTATTTCCTCCAGGGCACTTCTTAGCTCCCCCTCAAGATCAACTTCACCTTCTTCCTCATCTTCTAGAAGGAATCCTTCAAGTTATTCTTTAGCCATCAATGCAAATTCAGAGGTTCCTTCTTCACTTGAGGATTCATCTGAGTCTTCAGATGCACTGTTGTCTTGCTGAGCATAAAAATATTTTCTATTGAATCTCTTCCCTTTCTGCCAGTTCTTTGATATGGTTTTCTCTGATTCTTGAGTCTGATTCTTTTTTTTCTTATGAGGACACTTAGAAGCATAGTGTCCAACTCTTCCACAGTTAAAGCATTTAAATGGAAGTTTACCTTTATATTTACTTGAGCCTCTATCCAATTTTCTGATGAATTTGGCCTCTTCTTCATCAGAGAAAGAGCATATATCTTATTTTTCTTCTTTCTTCTTCTCTGTATTAAAGGCTGCCTCCCTCACATTTGACTTTCTCTGTGGCAGTCTCATCTCATAGGCTGTTAGATTTCCAAGTAATTGGTTCATGGTCAAAGTTTCCCAATCATCTATTTCTTCTATGGCAGAAACCTTGGGATTAAAGCTGGAAGGTAAAGATCTTAGAATCTTTTGAACAATTAGACTTTCTTTTATGGTTTCTCCTAGAGCTTTCATGTTATTTACAATTTTTGCAACCCTTAAAAAGAAGTTGGCAATGTCTTCATCATCATTCATTTTTATATTTTCAAACTGAGCTCTATAGTCTTCAAGTTTGGCTGTCTTCACCTTTTTGTCTCCCTCATGGATGTTTTCTAGTGTATAACATGTTTCTTTGGCAGTCTTGTTGTGCATTACTTTGATAAATTATACCTCACACAGTCCACTTAAGAGTGCATTCATGGCTTTTGCATTAGCTACAAAGTCTTGTTTGGCCTCTTTCTCTGATTCAGTCTCCTTTGGGGCATATCCTAGTTCCACAATAGCCCAAACCTCTATTCCTAGAGACATTATGTACATCCTCATTCTTATTTTCCGGAAGGCATAATTTTTACCGGTGAACAAAGGGGCTTTAATTGTTGTGCAACCTTCTAGTCTAGCCATCCTGGGGTCCTAGGATCTCCTTCCAGTTGTTAAGCTGATATAGAAGGAACTGGCTCTGATACCAATTGTTGGACCCTTGGTTAAACTGAGAGGGGGGGAGTGGGGGTGAATCAGTTTAATGCACTCATGCTCTTATTAAAATTTCTTTTATACTCATTCAAATCATCATTTTGAGATTAACTTTATACAAAATGGAGCAAAAATCTTAATAAATGAGCAACAGGTATTAAGCAGAATAAATACAGAGTATCAACACATAATCATCATGCATATAGACAAAAGATATAAATGGAAACCCATAAAGGGAGAAAACCACATCTTATTATTGTTTTGATGCAAAGTAAAGTTCCAACTCCCTCTCACCACTGATTTTATATAGGCTCCAACCCAAAGGAGGATCCTACCTCAATTCTGCAAGCTACAACTTGCAAGGAAGCTCCAACTCCCATCAATTCTCTGCAGGCACCAACCTACAGGAGGCTCCTACCTCAGTTAGCTACAACGGATATATATCAAGCTACAACTTGATAGGGAAGCTCCAACTTCCTCACTCTTTCAAAACAACACATGCTGATTTACCTGGATATCAGCTCTATTCTGTACCTTCTTCACTACTGTCCTCCAGCTTTCTTATCTATCTTATATCATCTCTGACTCTTCACAACATCTCTATCTGCTCCTCCTTCTTCTTATCTTCTCTGCCTCAATTCTGCATTCTCTAACCTCTTTATGCATATCTGTGAGATATCATTTATAGAGTTCACCTCTTGACTGTTTGTATTCCACAGGGAATTCAAAGTGAACAGCCATAACTCCTTGACTTCTGCATTCTCATTCCTTTGTCCAGCTCATTCAAAAAATATAACAATATGTGAAAATTTCAATATTACAGTGGGATATTTATTTTCCTCCGAAGACTTGCCAATGCATCACAAACAATATAGAATCAATTAAAACATTTACATTTACACATTTTCAATTACATAAAAAAAATTCGCTCAGCCCTTTTTTGGCCTTGGCTTGTTGTGCGTTTGTCTTTTTTGCTGCTGTCATGTAACTGTTCTGCATACCTCTGTTTTCCATGCCTGTAAAATGCCCTATGTCTTTTTCAGTTTTTGCATACTCTCCTGTTCACTGCCATTGTGTATCTACTGCATATATATAACTTCTTTACTAGTTTAGCCCCAAAATAACTCTCAAAGTCTCATGCATAAATTAATCATCCAAAAGGTTCCTCAATCTCTCCAATCTGGACAATCTCTGTTCATTTCGGAAGCTTTTTTATAAATCATTTCACTATGAGTTATACAGTCGTACAACCAATTACATAAGTGGAAGCTTTCTCTCTTTTCATCTTCAAACCTATGTTTAAGAACCATATTTCAATCCTCTCATAACCGCGTTGGATCAATCTCTTTAATCTTGACCAAAGTTCCAAACATCATATGTTATAAACCATGATTCATATTCATTTAAAATAATGACTCCCCAATCTTTATTTACCTCACTTCACACTTCATAGCAATCACTCATACACAGGCTTGGTTTATATTAAACCCCAAATGAGATGGCCCCACAGGGTTAATAAACTCATCTTTCCATTCTATTTAAACATTTGGAATTCCAACAAATCTGCATGTTCGGGCGACAATGGTTATGAACATACGTCAAACCCGACCTTGGTTAATATATATAAAAATTGGGGCCCACAGCACTTCGACTTTGATTTAAAACAAAAACCTTACGTAATAATGGCCACGGCTTCCATATCTCACATTCATAATATAACACCATATGAGCTTTATTATTGGACCCATTACATAATGGTCTACAGTAATCAACTATCAAATATGTGTTCACGGCTTTCACATCAACCATATATTGCATCCTCCATTCAATGTTGTGGAACCTTATAATGGACCTTTGACCACCGCATTCACCTTTGAATGCCAAAGCACATATATTATAATGAAATGTCTTGGGCCCACACAAACACATGAATTGCCTTTGCTTATCCTTTGCGCATCTTCATGATGTGAATGTCGTCGGATCTAATTCCAATTTGATCGGACGCAAATCACAATTTATTTACCACAGAGCTTTAACACTTAAAAAAATGTGAAACTCGTGGTTTTTCCAAACCACTTATGGCCACGTGTCAATTAATGGGCGCTATCACATTTTATTTTCACAAACCACTTACTGTTTTAAACTTTTGCGAAAACCACTCCTTGGGTTCAAAACCGTTGTCATTGTTCATACCTTCAAGGTTCTGTTTCTGCTCATAGTTCCGCCCTTTTGCATTCATACTGCTCTACTCACATCATTTCTTCGCAAGTTGATTCCGCTCCGTCTTTTAATTCCACTTCGTCTTTATAATGCTGCACAATCGAATCTCCAATCTATTGCCTACATTCTGCCCCTTCAATCAAGGTTTCGCTTTAATCTTCCACGACGCATCTCTTCAATCTTCCACTACGCATCTCTTCAATCTTCCACTACATATAAACCTATCCTCCATCGCACAGTTCCACCCTATCAACCTTCCATCGCATATAAACCCTTTCACCTTTGCTTCTGAATCCATTGTTCTACATTGATCCGTTGTATTTAGTTCCTGTGCATGATAGTTCACTGGCAGTGCATGACTGTGCATTTCAATGCATGACTGTTCCTCTGCATGACTGTTTCACTATATTCACTTTATGTACAAACCTGCATTACCTACTACTTTGGCCCTTACAACTAAACTACTCTGCCTTCAAATCAAATGGCCCTTTCACCTTCACTACTCTGCCTCTAATTCCTTTGCTGCTTCTATTTCCTGGGCTGCCTCTTTCCTGTTTTCTTTGACTATTTTCTAGTTCTTCTTTCTTCTCCTTTGCCATCAATGACAATATTTCTAACACAATCTCCCCTCTAGCTTCAATAATAAACTTAAATAATAAATAATTACTACTAAAATTTTTAAACCTACAACTATTTCTTAAAAAAAAAAACTCATTTATCTTCCAAATAAAATAATTCTTCCATCCACACAATTATACATTTTAGTACCTCCAACAATTTCTCAACACACACACACAAAATATTCAAAATCATTCAAAATAATAATAAAACAAAAACCTAAATAAATACTCATGAGTCCTCCATCTTCAGAATCTTGGAATCCCTTGTGAAGTGATAAAACCTTTAGATCCTCCCTAAATACCTAATAATTAATAATTTAAATAGCTAATAATGAATCATTTTAAAACCCATCCATCAATCCTCCATGAATGCATTTCCATATTTTAAAACATGATTTAAACATCTAGTAAATAACAATGTGTAGATGTGTATAAAACTAAACATGGTCAGTTGTGGAAACATAATTCTTTAAAGAAATATATATATATATATATATAACACAACCCTAAGTTAAGGTTCATCCACGCAAAAAGTTACAAGCCTAGCAGGTGGTGGTTACCTAACTGAGTTCTATCTTGATATCGTAATTGAGTGCAGTAAATTCTAGACTCGAAATTAAAACGAAATAATGGAAAAAACAACTGACACGATCATCATTAATAATAACAGAGACTCCCTTAATAGAGAATTTGTTCTCCATGTAATGAGGAATGTGGAAGGTGAGATAAGCACAGGTATTATTTCTGAAGCGGAGGTCATCACAACCCAAAGGAACATAATTGAAGATGAAGATGAAGATGATGGAGAGCTTAATAATGTGTGGGAATTATTGAATATAATAGAGAAATTCCAAGAAAATATCACATGTGAAGATCAAGGCACAATCCATGAGCAACATGTGCCATCATTTATAGATTGTGAGACCTTGAATATGAAAGAAGAAGATAGGGAGGAGGACCAACATCATATGATTAGGAGCACACACCCCTATCTATTTCAGAAGGTTGATGCACAGAAGAGGTAGACTGATTTGCACAGTGGAAGCAAGGACCTAATAATCCCATCTATCATGCACATGAATTTGGGCCATGGGACATTATTATTTTGTGGCAAACCACCTGGGAGGCCACATGGTCCAGATTTTGTGAGACATGTCGCAGTTCATGATGCACCATTCATAGATCTAGGAGGAATGGGAGCATTAGGAGGCCATTAAAAAATTCTGAGAGTCTTGGGTAGACTCAAGGAGGAGGGAGACATTATCCCAACATCATCATTACACACTCTCATTTTAGATTCTGTTCTGTGGGAGGAGAAGCATGGGAGGAATAACTACCTTCCAACATATACCTTTGGCATGGGAGATGTCAAGGAGAAGGGAAGCCATATGAAATATGTTCTTTGTGATAGATCATCAGCGCTGTCACTATGGAATATTGATCCATATTGTAAATCCCGGTTGTTGGTGGATTATTCCAAGGATCTTTTTACATGCATGATACTTGATTACCAGCTACACGGATAGGGCTATTTAGTCCAAGATGAATTCATCTATTATCATGGTAGGATCTTCTTATCTAGATCCTCCAAGCTTAAGGAGAAGTTGCTACAAAGAGCTCATGAAGACTTTCTCTTCAACCATACTTATTCCATGAGAGCCTACAACACTATCATGGAGAGCTACACTTGGGAAGGCTTTGAAGAGGAGATATATCAGAATTTTAAAAGATGCATGGACCATGTGGAGATGGGAGAGATACATAAATCAATGGAGGATTTCTAATAACCACCTCTTTCATCTTTGGTAATGAGAGGGGATCCATCTATGAGCCACTCCATTTGTATGAACAAATTTTTTGGTAAAGAACATGCTTATGTACATAATCTTTAATTTGATGAATATTTGCATTATTTTACCATGTATATGCAGGCCATAGCTCCAAGGAGAAGCATTATTCCATATAAACTTCATGGCCAACTTTGGGCCATAAAAATTTCTAAACATGGCCACTCCCTTGGAGGACATAGGGAGATATTGTATCATTGTGGGTGCACTCCAAAAGCACCAAAAATATCTCACACTTTCAGCCATTGTGAGAAGACTTGGGAAGAAATTAAGTGGTGGGGAAACCACTTACCACATCATTATCTGATGCAGTCAGGAGATTTACTGCACTAGTTCCACCTGTGGGACAATGACCCACCTCCATTTTTACATATTTCTGTTTTTATGTACTTAATTTTGATCCCATACATTGATGATGTACTTATACATTTTATGGGAATGTTTGGAGGGAGGATGGGAGGAATGTATGTGCGTTGTGGGAGAGATATTCTCCATGTTCACTATCCTACATGTTTCAGGGAGAACATTGGGAAAACCATGTTTGTTTCATTTGAACTATTGTCTCCTTGTGGGATGAATTATTTGAATCTCATAAGAACTTTGGAGGAACATTTCATGGATGGATGGATTAGTAGAAACTTAGCCTATGAGGGAAGCTTATCACATGTTGGTGTCACCAATGATGGAGAGTTGCAGCACTCACCTTGTCAGTTGCTTGAGGACAAGTAACATTTGGGAAAGGGGGACTGTAATATTCCTAATTAGCCATAAGCTAGTTGGAATATTCAATTTTATTTTGCTGCTTTGTTTTATGAATAAGAGGATAATGGAGGTCCATAATTCTCCTTAATAATGAATAAATCAATGCCAATGTGAAAGATATAGATCTTGGTAGCTTAATTGAGTACCCTTAGGTGTGAAAAGGGGCTGGAACACCTTGAATGGGTCAACTTTGACCAAATGAACAATGATGTCATGGAAGAGTGGTCATCAATGAAAGAAAACGCAGTTTTAGATGGATATGCTTTGCATGGAAGTAGTGCTATTATTGGATGGGGCTTAGGGTTTTCAAGCTCATATATTATTTAAGGAAGAGGATGGCAGCCATATTGAGGAGGTATGTTGATGTATATGATATTTCTGAATATATGGTATGTTTAGAGATATATCTTTCTCTTGCTGATTCGTTGAGATTGAGTGTTTTTTAGCACTGGGTGTTCCTGATCAGGAATCCCACCTCTTCCATTGAGAAGCTCTTGAAGGAGTCTTGTAGTACATTTTTCACTATCATTTTTAAGGTTGAGCTTCATATTTCATTTACATCGCAGATCCTATTGAGGGTTGAGTTGTTTTGCAGGTTGCATTAGTGGACACTAGATCTGGGTCATTTCATTGCTTATTTTTAGTGGAGAAGGCTTCCTTTCCATTGGGAGGATAGTAAGAAAGGCCCTTGTGCCTATTTTCAGATCTTGGCATCAGGCCAACTATTTATTTATCCCTACGACACATTTTTCTTCCAGATCTGAGTTATTTCTGTAGGAGGAGTTGCAGGGTGGTTTGGCACACCATTTGGAGTGTTGGTTTTATAGTGAAATGGATTTGCATTTCATTTAGAGGATCTATTGGAGGAGGCTATTTTATTGATCATATTAGATCAGCCACACTTTCCATATCTGTATTTTGTAGCGGATTTGCAGCCCTACGACCTAGATCCCCATCTTGTATATGGTGTTTTGCTGAAAACCCTTAACGGGTTCTTCAAAGGAGGTTGTATAGTGCTCAGATCTGTATTAGATCTATCTTCTGAGGAACATATCAGCCCTAGATCTATTTTATAACCATTTTTTGTAGCATTTCATTTAAAACAACGTTGTAGCAGTCTTCCAATATTTATATATAGTAGCAACACCTCTTTTTGAGGGATTTTTTTCCATTGAAGGCTTGATCTTTCTTGTTGTGTATCTTATGGCCCATTATTTATGCATATTTTGCTGATGTTATAACATATGAAAGGTATCCAAATTGGAATCTTGCTTTTATATGATGATTTACACTATTGTTCCAGCATTTTTCACTATATTCCTACTTTTCCCATTTGGGATATTACATTGTCTCATCATTATGTATTGGTTGAGAGCAAATTCAATTTTTGTTGAGTCGTCATGATGATAGGATTCTTTCGGAACAGCATCATGAGTCTATTTTGTAGCCACATGTATGGGATAATGAAGATTTAATATATTGATATATCATGTATTTTAATCATTGGTCCATAGAGGATGATCATAGAAACTATGCATTTATTTACATATTCATGTAAAATGATCATGGATCCATGTATTTATGATGTATTTTCTTTTGGGTCATATAGTAATGAGTCATAAGGTCATGTTATGGTTATATGATAGAATGTATGAGGTTTTATATCATTGCTACAACCATGTATTTATCATGTATATGTCACTTGAGTCATGGTCATGTGGAGTCTCAACCCATATGGTGCTTCTATTTGTTAAAGGAAGGATTGTTTGCAATGGAAGCGGTCACTATAGCTTGGATATGGCATCTGTCCAGGGGGAGAATCTATTTTATCTTATTCGCTTCAGCCATACATTGTTGGAATTCCGATCCACTTGGAGGTTTTCATGATGTGACTCATACTATGCTATGATAGTTGGGGTTCTTGGCATCATGTTATATTAATAGATATTTGGTAGTTTTTGTTATGGGGTTTTATATGGAGAGGTTTGATGATTTCTTGACGTGCATATTATTGTGTGTTGTTGTATGATTTTTATATGATAATTGTATGTTTTCCTCATGTTTGCATGTTTCTAGAGGTTATTAGTTGGTATGTTTCTCTGATGTTTCTTTGTATATTTGTTGGTTGTTACTACTGATGCAGAGATACATGGATGTGTATTTATGTACATTACTATTCTACCGTGATAGTTTCTCCAGTACTTGTGTTTCAATTCTTGCTACCTGTTCATATGGAGTTCACAATTTTCCATTGATGTCAAAGGGGGATTGATAAAGGATGATGGTCTGGAGAGTTTGTATGCATTCCATCAATGCCAAGGGGGGATATTGTTGGAATTATGGTGTGCATGGATATAGGTATATGATGTTGGCATTGGTTCATGATGGAAGCTAGCTCATGTTGGCATTGATTTCAAATGTTTTTGCCTAACTAAGGTTTGGATGTCATTCATTGCATAATGGTTACAGCTGGTTGTATTGAAATTTATATAGTTGTGTTGAAATTTATGTCAAACTTATGAGGCCATGCACTTATGTCAACCTCATGATGATGTACAATTTTGATGGAGAATTTGTTTGTGTTGGAATGTGTTTTCATTTGATACTATGGTTATGGTCATATGATGGAGCTACAGGTGGATGATACAGATCTACATGTGATGGAGATGATGACTGGCATAATAGTTGAGTTCTCAAATGGGTATTCATCTATGTCTTCATTCTTATGCTCATGGAGATGACCTATTGGAGTGTGATTCTGTTAGGTTTGATGATGGAGATGTGCTACAAAGTATTTTAGGTCTATCAGAGATGTTGAAACTTGTGGAGATGATTGTTGGAGAGTGGAGGACATTTTGGCACTGTTTCCAACCTTTTTTGTTGGCTCTTTTAGGTCAAATTGGAAGTGACAGTTGGGAGACATGTTTGATCTACTTGGAGATGTGTCAGAGGCCATGTGAGAGGTTTGGAGCCTAGTATAAATGTTGGAACACAGTATCTAACTAGTGGCAGAGGTTGTGAGTTGAATGGCTAATGTTTTTCCTCATCCTTAGCCACAGTCACATGGATCCAAACATATGGGAGCAACTGAAAGGCTCCATTCACTCAAAGAAAATCTTATGGGAGTGAATGAATATTCTAGTAACATGGAGCTAGTTTCATTCATGCGACTGAGATATTTTATGATATTTTCTCCGCATTCCTTGCACTATTCGGAAGCAAATTAGCTTAGAAATTACTAGAGGCTTCCAAAAAAAGTGAAAATGGTCGGAAATGGTTTGAAAATGTCCTTTCATGATGTGAACACATTTAGTTCACAATTAGTCACAGTCTTAATGGCTTTATTTGGTCCAATTTGTGCACTCTTGATCTTAGCCCCAAGCTCAATTTCACCCTACAAATTTTATATTCGTCATTTTGGATCTTATTGTATTAACGTTACATGTGTAAGAGTGTAAGAGAAGGATGCATAGAGTGTTTATGTTTCATACCTATTGGAAGAACATAAATGCTTCATTGAGTGAGTGTTAATTGCAGAAAATGAAGCAGATATTAAGCATGTTGTAAAATAGATCATAATTTAAGTTGTTGGAGTAGGGATTGATTGAAGAGATTTTGTATGTTGTTGGATATATTTTTGTTGGACTATAAAATTTGTTTTTGCAGGAGATTCTATTACATTTTGTGCATAGTCATTGTGTTGTGTGCTTCTAATTTTAGTATGAAACAATTATATTCTGATGTGAGGTTTTGATATATGTTGGTATCAATTTTATTGTGGAAACTATTTTCCTTGAGTAGATAAGCACACCTCCCGTGGTGTTTATATTTTATTTGATGATGATAACTTGTTTCTGATATTATGTATGCAAAGATCATTTCTAGTTGAGTAGAGTGTCTTGGATCCAATTTGAAAATTGATGAAAGGATGTACGCATAGTGTTGAGGAGAAATGACTTCATGGTGGTGGCGTAGTGATATCAAAGCTTCAATGAAAGGAACAAGTTTCACAATCCAATGGTAGTTGGATAGTCAAATCATAGCTGGGTGAGGATCAATTGATCATGGTAGATTTCAGCATATGGTAGTCAGTAGATCTGTGTGAGAACATAGTATTCTGAGCTAATTAGTAGTATCAAGTCTCATGTAAAATCAGTGTTGGCCTATTTTATATGAGGTCAAGTATCCATGATAATGGGAGTCAGCAAGCTATGCAAAATATCAATTTCTTGACTAATATAAATTCAGAGTAGAGCAACAACAACAAGGTTGATTTTTCTCCCAGACTCGGTTTCCACTAGAAATATTGTGTCTTGTGTGTGATTAATGTGATGTCCATTTTTATTGTTTTGTAGTTGTTTATGGTTTTCAGTTATTTTTATGTGATTCACATGCTATGATGTTTATTAGTTGTTGGATAACATATGTGTGATTTAATAATTGACGTAATAATTGGAAAAACTTGTATACAAGTCACACTATTGATTCACCCCCCCTCACTCAGTAGTGCTCAAAGGTTTTCACCAACTATAGGGTCTATATGTGTTTCAGGGCCAAAAATTACGAATAGGTTGACTCTGAAACTCAAATCTCCTCCTATAATGAGGTTACTAGATGAGAAACATCGGATATTAAAAATTGTTTGCCAAAAGATATCCTGTCAGAATAGGGACCATATGAATTTAGGCCTTTGAAGGATATAACATTGTCCTCAAAGAGGAAAAAAGTAGAAAAGAAAGACCAAGAGGACCAGTCATATCAATGATTAAACATAATGTCATTCTAGTTTATAATTTGGCCATTTGACTTCCCTAAAGCATCCAAGTACTGAAAATACCAAGTAGAAAGGAGCATGAATAAGATTGAAACTAAATTTATTCCTTGGATCATTGTTTCTTATATAAAATTGATATGTGTAGAATGGAGATAAATCATTCTTTCCAGAGCCAAGTTCTTTGTGGGGTTGGATAGACATTGAATTTCGAAAGAGAGAAGTCTCATTCTCAAACCTTTGTGGGGGAAGTTGCTCTAAGGGCCTCAGTAATCAATTTTTTTATACCTTATTAGATTTTACAGAAACATTTCTTCATGTATATAGATGTTGAGCCCTAAAATTGTCTTCTCTGTTACAAACCTTCACTTCATTTCATCATTTCTTTATCACTTCATAAGCCTAAGAATCAATGAAGAATGATTAAGATTTCTTAAAGGTTACATACAAATGATTAACATGTTGTATTTTCATGATTTTTGTTGTCTTAATAATTTTGAACATTTTTAGTCATAGAATACAGGAATTCTGTAGCCAGTCAAGCGTTCCATAGCTATTTTTGTGTTTAAGTATGATGTGGGTGTCAATTGGAGAAAAGGCACACATGGGTAGTTCCCAAATCTTCCCTACATGATTCCTTCCTATCTAGGAGATCCTCATACACTACACTTAACATTTTTCAAATCTCTTCCAATAAATCTCAATTATATGAATTGGATTTAGTTGTAAGGTCTGAGTTATTAATTGTTTCAGTATTTCATTTCATGTTATAGGAGATCCTCATTACACTACACTTAATATTTTTCACAAGCTCTTCCAATAAATCTCAATTAAATGAATTGGATTCAGTTGTAATGTTTGAGTTATTAGTTGTTTTCATTTCTTAAATTCTCAATTGAGTTGCAATATCCATGGATTAGGATTTCTAGTTTTCACCCTTTCTTAATTAGAAAATAAACTTCAAAAACTTGTGAATAAAAATCTGCTTTAATTCATTTGATAAAAAATTTCGTTCCTTCCTTTTTAAATAGATTAATTTCATCTTCTTCATAGAATGCTAAGAATCAAAATATAAAAACTTCCAAAAATATCAATAGAACCTTAAAACAACGAAGTAGGAAAAATGGATACTTAGGCACGTATAGTGCATTACACTTCATCAGTTTACTAGCCCTGGTTGATAATTTATGTTAACAATTTAGGACACTAAATTGACTAAACATTTTGGCACCGTTGTCGGGGAAGTGTAACTAGGTATCCTTATTTCTTGCATCCCAAAAACAATGACATGCGTAGAGAAAGAGACTCTAGGTGTAGATTTATAAGAGGCAGAAGCTTAATTCCCACAACACCACTCACTCCACCAAGACCAAGGAGTAGCACACCTCCAACTCAAACCCATATTCCATACTATACTGTTCATAGGCTTCCATAAGTTTCAAGATCAGATATCCAATCAGGAAGATCTCCCACTTCATCTATTGAAGCAATTTTAGAAGAAGAAGAGGATCCAAGGACTCCTGCAGGAGGAACAACCTTTTGCACTTCCACAGGAGAATACATTCCAGCAAAATAATTAGAAATCCCTAGTGAAGAGGAAGAAGAGGAATATTTCTTCAATATTCCCTTGATAGAAGAACCAGAAGAAAAATTAGTTCTCCATACTGAACCTTATATTATTTCGGAGGAATCTATCATGGTAGGAAGAGGAGAAGAAGGAAGAGAAGGGGAACGAGAAATATTTAATGGAGAAAACTTACTATTTGGAGGAGGTAGAGGTAGAGAAGGAGACAGAGGAAGAGGAAGAGCAAATGCAGAAGGAGGTAGAGGTAGAGGAAATGCAGAAGGAGACAGAGGTAGAAGGGGAATTGAAAGCTCCTTTGGATTCCCTATAATAAATGAAGAAACAAATGCTACCATGAAAAATATCTCACCCTCTGTTCTTCAAAATTTTCATGGACTAAAAAGTGAAGATCTTGAAACATTATTATTTGAATTTGAAGTTCTATGCAGAACTTATGACTATCTTCAGGATGCTAAAATACTTAAACTTTTCCCTTCAACATTGAAAGGAGCAGCATTAAAATGGTTTATGAGCCTAGTCACTAGGTCTATTGGGACATGGAATGATATGAGGAAATAATTTCTAGAAATATATTTGGATTACTGTATACCAGTCAACCATAAGGAATAAGTGTTCAAAATGGTGCAAAAAGAGGATGAAAATCTGGAAGATTTACTTGAAAGATTTAATTATAACATTAAAAGGGAAAAAATGTAAAATTTAGATCAAGACACCTTGAAAGCTCTTTTGTTGAAAACAATTAGGGATGAATGGATAGATATTCTGAACATTATGGGGAAAGGAGATATATCTCAAATTTCATTACCTGATATAGCAGAACTATGTATTAATCTCTCAAGAGGAAAATCTAAAATCTTGAAAGGACCAAGAGACCCTGCCCTTGTAAGGGCAAACAAATCTGCAACTGGAACATTAAGTAGGGCAGAAATAGGGAATATTCTTGATGAATTCAAAACTGATATTCTAGGGAGTCTTAGTGAACAAATAGATACCCTTAAGATGCAAAACAAGCAGAAAGCTGAAACTGATGCCTTAGCAATATTTTGTCCAAAATGTAGAAAGAAACATGCCTTAAGAGAGTGTCCTCTTGATGGAAAATTAATAGAAACTTGTGCAATTTGTTCAGAAAAACATGAGACCAAGAATTGTCCTTCAATCCCTGGCCTTAAAGCTGTATTTCAAGAAGAAACGAACACAAATTCCACAGAATCTCTTGATTTTGTCTCTAGAAGACCTTGGTAGGGACCTCAAACACAAGGGTTTAATAATCAGATGTATAATCAACCCCCACCAAATTGGAATTCTTGGCAGCAACCTTGGCCCCAATTTCAAAATCAATCTCAATCTTGGGCTCAAGGAGCACAAAATCCTTATGGTAGGTTCTCTCAGTATTATCAATATCCACCATCTTATCCATTTTATCCATCATATCCAAATCTTCCTCCTCAACAAAATCCTCAGCAGAATCCACAACCTCAAAATCAGAATCAAAATTCACCACTTCCATTACCATTTCCTCAAAAATCAAACCAATTACCTGCCCAGCCAATACCAAAACCCAATAATAAAAATCCATAGAATACACATATGATAGAAGGACAACAATTCCCAAATTATTTGATTACTTCTTTAGACCTTAATGATGTCCAACTTATGTCTGGAAGAATACTTGAAAAAAAGAAGCCTTCTGTAATTATACAATAAAAATAATAATTCTGAGGAAGATCCTATACGGGTGAATAAATTTTTTGAAGAAATCACATCTCTTCAAAATCAAAATATTGAAAATGAAAAAAAAAAATAACTGGTGATTTCAACTCCTCTGTTAAAGCAACCATCAACATCTACTAGTACACCTCATTTCCCTGAAAGATTACAAATTGATAAAGGTGTAAAGAAATAAATTATGATGCTTAACTATAATATCCTAGATGAACTAAGAAATGTTTGTATTAAGATTCCATTATTACAATCCATCAAGGAGATCCCAATCCTAGCAAAAACAATAAAGGAGTTGAGTATGAAAAAACCAGGAAGAAAAATCAAAGAGATGAAAAGAATACAACTGGTAGGAAAAATAGCAGATATAATGATGGGAAAGATTGCTATTACAAAATATCTAGATCCCAGAAGTCCAGTTGTCAAAACACATATCAATGGAATTGAGATACCAAACACATTAATTGATCTAGGAGCAGCAATAAATATCATGAGTAAGCAAACCATGGAAAAACTAAATCTTCCTAATCTTCTTTATACACCTACATTATTACAGTTAGCAGATAGATCTGTAATCAAACCATATGGGGTATTAGAGGATATTTTAGTATCCTAGGATTCTTGGGAGTACCCTATGGATTTCATGATCCTAACTCCTAAAAATGATCTAGGACATCCTATTATACTAAGAAGACCTTGGTTAGCTACAGTTGACGCCTTCATTAGCTGTAGATCCAGTGATATGTACATCTCTATGGTAGTTCAACCAAGAAATTCACCTTGTATCCTCCAACAAGAACAATCACAGAAATCGATGATAATCAATGGATTGATGATGAAGAAGATATACAACCCCTCTTCACTATTTCAAAAATCAGTGAAGATGATCAGATTCTAAATTTCCTAGAAAATCATGAATCTTCTTCAGAATACAAACATGAACAATTTCAAGAAGAATCAAACATTGAATTTTTGTCATAAATACAAATGTCTCTTTACTCCATGGAAGAATTTGGCAGTTCTACAATTGAAATATTCCCAGGAAAAACCTTAAACATAAATAAAAACCTGGAAAAATCTCAACAAGAGAAGCTAGTCAAAATATTACAAAGACATTCCTCTGCATATGCATGGGAATACACTGATATGAAATGGATTAACCCTAATACTTTCACTCATCATATCTACATAGAGGAAAATTGTAAACCAATCAGACAGCCTCAGGGAAGGATGAATGCAAACCTTAGGGAGATTGTAAAAGAAGAGTTGCAAAAATTGTTAAATGTCAACTATATTTATCCCATTTCAGACTATTAGTGGGTTTCTCCTTTGGTGATTGTACCCAAGAAAAATGGTAAATGGAGGGTATGCATTGACTATTGAGAATTAAACAAAGCTACTCTTAAAGATTATTTTCCTTTACCTTTCATAGATCAAGTATTAGATACATTAGCTGGAAAAAGTACTTTTCATTTCTAGATGGTTTGATGAACAAGCAGGGTAAAATTTATACTTGAAAGGTCGAAGACAAGAAACCACATTTTTGTCGTAGAACTTGTACCTACGGTGTTATCTTGTGGATGATGCAATGCTATGCAACCATTCGAAACGTGTTGAGGTAACACCAGGATCTGGTTAGCGGTTATTGGCAAGTATACATGGATGATTTCACAGTCTATGGTAATACATTTGAAAAAGCCTCAGAAAACTTGGAAAAGGTTCTAAAAAGGTGTAAATAAGAAAACCTTTCATTGAGTCATGAAAAATGTTTCCTGATTTTTACTGAAGGGATTGTCCTAGGACATCATATCTCAGGAGATGGGATTAGAGTTGATGAGTCAAAAGTTGAAGTCATCTCTAGACTATTAGTTCCAAGTTGTCAAAAATATGTTAGGATTTTTTTAGGATTTACAGGATACTATAGAATATTTATAGAATATTTCACCAAGATAACATCTCCACTTTTCAAACTACTTACTAAGGACTGTGAATTCAATTGGAATTTCGACTGCCAGTTAGCATTTGAAACCCTGAAAACAAAAATATCGAAAGCACCTATTTTAAGGGGACCTAACTGGAAATTACCTTTTCATATCTCAACAGATGCCTCAGATACATCCCTAGGAGTTGTGTTGGGACAAAAAGACTTGATCCCTTATGCCATCTACTATAAAAGTAAAAATTTGACTCCTTCAGAGTTGAATTATACCGTAACTGAAAAATAATTCTTAGCTGTTGTTCATGCTATAAATAAATTCAGACATTATATAATAGGCTATGAAACCTTTGTTCACATATATCACTCTTCAATTAGGTATTTAATGAATAAATCAATCACTAATGGTAGAGTCATAAGATGGTTATTGCTTTTACAATAATTTAATATCACCATTCTAGATAGGCTTGGAAAAAAAAATACAGTGGTTGATTTCCTATCTAGACTCCAAAACATTAAAGACAATCCTCCAGTTGAAGATAAATTCCCTGATGAATATCTCTTTGCAATAACTACTCAAACTCCTTGGTTTGCAGACATTGCCGATTATTTGGTTTCAGGAAAATTTCCTTCAATTATGAATGCAAGAGAGAAAAGAAAAATCATTTATGAAAGTGAAAAATTTTCATGGATTGATAATGAATTATACAGGACAGGTCCAGATCTTATTATCAGAAGGTGTGTTCACGAAGATGAGATGCTTGAGATTCTTAAAGCATGTCATGATGAACCTTGTGGTGGAAATTTTGTTGACAATAGGACAACTTATAAAATCCTTCATCTAGGATATTATTGGCCATCCATCTTTAAGGATGCTAAATAATATTTCAAAAGGTGTGATAGTTGCCAAAGGGTAGGCAAACCTTCTCCTTCAAGTGAAATGCCATTGTAACCTCAAGTACATATTGAACCTTTTGAGAAATGGGCTTTGGATTTTGTAGGACCTATTAATCCTCCATCAAAAAAAAAGAAGCATATCCTAGATTGCATTGATTATGTCACTAAATGGGTAGAAGCCAAGGCATTACCTTCTGCTAATGAAGCATTTGTAGTTAATTTTCTTTTTGAGGATATTTTTACTTGTTTTGGTGTCCCAAGAGAAATTGTCACAAATCAAGGAGATCAATTCACATCAAATTTGGTGGAGCAAATGGTAGAAAAGTACAAAATTAGGCACATGAAATCTACTCCCTACCATCCACAAGAAAATGGCCAAGTGGAATCTACCACTAAGGTGATTGACGGGATTCTTACAAAGACTGTTCATTTACATAGAAGAGATTGGGCAGAAAGGCTTCCTGAAGCCTTATGGGCCTACAAAACTACATGGAGAAACACAACTGGGCACACTCCTTATGAAATTTTTTATGGAAAACAAGTCTTGTTTCCCATAGAGTTTCAGATCCAAAATTTCAAGATGGCAGTCCAACTAGGACTTGATTTGACTGAAGCACAGAAGCACAGGCTGGAGAAAATTAATGAATTGGATGAGATCAGACAAGATGCAGTCCAAAGAGCAAGCATAGTCCAACAACAAAGGGCTAGATTGCATGATAAATATATCAAAGAAAAGAAATTTAAAGAAGTTGACTGAGCAGTCTTGTTTGACTCAAAATTCAATGATTTTGAAGGTAAATTTAAAACCCATTGGCTTGGGCCATATGAAATTGAGAAAATATTTGAAAATGGAGCAATAAAGATCAGAACAATAGATGAAGGAAAGGTATCATTTCTTGTAAATGGACACAGGCTGAAATTGTATCATAAACCACTTTCAAGAAAAGAATTTGTCAGAAAATTCGAAGAGAACATTGATATGAAGTTAGTGAAGAAGAATCCTTCTTCTTCACTAACTTAGTTTGTATTTTTCTTCAACAAATTAAAAAAATAAAAAATAAAATAAATAAATAAAGGTATAAATTGAAAACCAATCAGTGATTGGCATGTTTATGTAGAAATTACAGGGTGAAAATCATAATTTTTCTGACACTCTATAATTTCAATTTTTTTTTCTTTTTCTGCAACCAAGTATTCATAAAATCTAGTTGCAGGTTCATTTTTCACTCCATACTTCACTTCATTCATATTTCATTCCATTCCATACTTAAATTTCATTTCATTTCATAATTTCATTACATTCCATTCCACATTCATGTTCCATCTCATTCCACATTTATGTTCCATCTCATTCCACATTCATGTTCCATCTCATTCCATTCCATATCGATATTTCATAATCTTCTGACAGGCACATTCTATAGCTGTCTGTTCTGTAGCCAATTCTGTTTTGCAGCCAATTCGACTCTGCAGCCTACTTCAATAAAAAAAAGGATGATAATCAAAGGAGACTATGGAGCTTAGAGGATCAACATTCCACAAATGAAGGACAAACACAACAAGTAGCAAAATCAAAAAGGTCTGAGGTAAATTGTGCAAAGTTATTTTGATAGAAAAAATATAAAAACATGAAAAAGATACAATATTCTTAATAATATGTCTCCTAATTAAATCTATCATTCAAATTGATCTTATTTTATAATAAAACACCTCTACCATATTCCTTACCCTACGCTCCATAACGGTTCATCATTAATTAAATGACTAATGGTCAGAATCTTAGATGTGACCTATTAGGCAACGTCTTTAAAATATCATATCATTTAGTTATGATCCCGAAGATTTTCATAAATCTCTTCATGGCCATTTCATTCTATATCAAACCCTCAACATTTTTCATCATTTTCCCATCACTTTGTTCGTTCACCACCTCATTCACTCACTACCATTATATTCTACAGTCAGTTCATATGCAAAAACAGAGAAGTCATTTTAAGGGTGAAACATCCTTCAACAACTACTCTTTCTTCAGACACAAGATCAGAAGCAGAGCATCAGACCCTACAGCTCAGAGAAGGAAGTAATCTGAACAAAAAAGAAATGGGGTTAATTCTAAGAACAAAACCAATTGGATTCAAATACTTGGAAGGATACTTACAAGTTAAAGGGTTATTACAGCAAGTTGGGTGGTTGAGTTTTGTAGAAAAATTCAATGGGTTCCATAAAGAAATTACAAAATCATTTTCTAGATCATTTCATGGATCAGAAGTAGAAATTGGAGACATTAAGTTTACCATAACAGAGTCATTTGTAGCCGAATCCATGGAATTTCCAAGACAAGGAGAACGCTGGTTCAAGAATAAGGAGTTTCATAATGAGTGTTGGAAACAAATGCTGAAGAACCCATGTATGGACATTACATTATTTAGAAAAGGAATTCCGAGCACAGCTTTAAAAAGTAAATGGAGAAACATGTTATTAATTTTGCAAAAAATTATAACATGTGAAGGTAGATTTGGTACAATGTATGTTTATCATATCAAGGTGTTGATGAATTTATTAAATGATGGAGAAATAAATCTACCTTTCTTCTTGCTTAATAGCATGAAAAGAATGGCTTCCAATGTTCAGAAAAGAGTCCAATTTCTAGAAACTACTCTACACTACCATGGTTTACTTAAAATTCTAATTGAATTCCATTTGAAGAAAATAGGAGATAACTGGGACGATTTTCTGCTAAGAAATAATTTTCAAGAGTTAGAAGAAACATCATCTAAAGAAGAGACTACGAGGAGAAGCAAGAGAATAAAAACTAATAAGGTTGTTGAAAATAAACATGATACATTATCACAAGAAGAAAGTGAAGAATTAATTTCTGAAAAGTTGGCAAAAATTAGGAAACAGGTTAGGGTCAAGAGAAAAGAGAAGGTATCAAGTAAATATACTGATGAAGGAAATGAAAATCCACCAAAGTTAAGGAGAAGTTCTAGACTTAAAGGAATAATGAAAAATACATTGGTCAAGAACACAGGAATTATAAATATTGAAGATGAAGAAACTCTGGTTCCAACACCAATTGACAGATCTCCTTTACATTAGTTTGAATAATATCCTAATAGAAGAATTCCTGATATAGACCCAGTTCAACAGCAAATCTATGATTATATGGAATCTCTGGAAAGGAAGGCCTCAGAAAATCAAGAAAGATCCCTCAGTCCACAAGAACCTCCAATAGAAACACTAAAGAGAGATAACTGTGAATTGGAGATACTTAACGGACATATCAAAAATGAGAATGAAATCTTGAGAGAACAAATTAAATTGAAGAATTCTATGAATGATACTCTCACTCTACAATGGGGTATACTACATAAAGAAAACAGGAAGCTAAAGAAGAGAAATAAGAAACTAAACAGGGCCCTCATAAATCTTAAGTTCAACCCAGAGTGACACTGACCACCAAAAGAAGCAGAAAGATAAGGCTGGATGTTCTAGCATAGGTTTCAGAGCACATGGAATAAATTTTTGATGGAATTGAATGAGGACATGCAAGAGTTTTGAAGTGGGGGTATGTTGACCCCTAAAATATTCTTCTCTGTTGCAAACCTTCACTTCATTTCATCATTTCTTTATCACTTCATAAGCCTAAGAATCAATGAAGAATGATTAAGATTGCTTGAAGGTTACATACAAATGATTAACATGTTGTATTTTCATGATTTTTGCTGTCTTAATAATTTTGAATAGTTTTAGCCACAGAATACAAGCATTCTGTAGCCAGTCAAGCATTCCGTAGTTTTTTTTTGTGTTTAAGTATGATGTAGGTGTAAATTGGAGAAAAGTCACACACGGGTAGTTCCCAAATATTCCCTACATGATTCCTTCCTATCCACGAGGACTGAATCGACAAGTGGAGGTGTCTGATCCAATGGTCAAAGTGAGAGTTAAAGAGATTGTCTTCTACAGGTATTAGGACTCCTGATTTGCTTTGCAGCAAATCACGAGTCTCAAAAGAGTCTCAATTCATTTTTTATTAGAAGAATACACATGTACCTATTTTTTCTCAAACATTATTTATGAATTTGCATATAAATTAAGCTCTGTAGAATCGAGAAAGGACGGTTAATAACTCATTCAGAATCACAGTAATACTTTGTTTTTTCAAGCACTGTTTTAATAAAAATGAGATTAGCCTTGATTCTTTTCTGATTAAAATTATAAGGAGCTAAAGGATTGTACCGAATTGATAGCAGAGGGCCCCTGCTATTCGAGGAGGTTTCATGCATTTTCTAGATAAGTTCATTCTAGTTTCTGTTTAGCATTTCTCTGTATTTTCTTTACTGTTTTCATAAATTGAAATTATTTTATCCAACTGAGTAAAGTATGTTAATGAATGGAAAGTGACTTGTAGGTGCAGTAGTTGCTTAGGTTTCATTTCTTGTCTTTCATGGTTAAATAGTTACTGTGCTCGACCAAGTAAAGACCATCTAAATCTTAAATTGAAATTGTTAGTGACTTATAGATATAGTAATTGTCTAGGAGATCCTCATACACTACACTTAATATTTTTCAAAAGCTCTTCCAATAAATCTCAATTATATGAATTGGATTTAGTTGTAAGGTCTGAGTTATTAATTGTTTCAGTATTTCATTTCATGTTATAGGAGATCCTCATTACACTACACTTAATCTTTTTCACAAGCTCTTCCAATAAATCTCAATTAAATGAATTGGATTTAGTTGTAATGTTTGAGTTATTAGTTGTTTTCATTTCTTGAATTCTCAATTGAGTTGCAATATCCATGGATTAGGATTTCTATTTTTCACCATTTCTTAATTAGAAAATACACTTCAAAAACTTGTGAATAAAACTCTGCTTTAATTCATTTGATAAACATTTTCTTTCCTTCCTTTTTAAATAGATTAATTTCATCTTCTTCATAGAATTCTAAGAATCAAAATACAAAAACTTCTAAAAACATCAATAAAACCTTAAAACAACGAAGTAGAGAAAAGGGATACTTAGGCACATAGAGTGCATTACACTTCATCAGTTTACTAGCCCTGGTCGATAATTTATGTTAACAATTTAGGACACTAAATTGACTAAAAAATAGATATATAATATTTTATACACCTATGAGGGCCAGAGAGGGCCAAATCATTAGATTTTTATAGTCCCTTGCCAGGCTCAAGGAAAAAGGGTCTTTCAGGTGTTGGAGAAAAATCCAAGGGTGGGATAATGAAAAAATATTGTAAGATGGAGAGTGAGGAAAAAAATGGGGAATAGGGAAGTGTTCATCTGAGAAGAATGAAAGAAAATAGAGGGGAGAAGAGGGATTCATATAGGGGCAGGAGTGAAAAATGTAAGAATAGGGGAGGTTGGAGAGACAAATAACTAGGGGAGTGCAACAAGTAAATTTGTGCCAAAAGATGTAGGAAGTGGGGTAGATGCAAAGGTGTTTGAAGAATTATGAAAACATTTCAAGACGAAGGTGAAGATGAGAAATTTGTATTCATACCCACCGAGGAGACATGTGTTGTTGCATGAGTAGATTGATCTAATTTCAATGTGGTAGGAGATGGTGTTACCTCTTGATTACCCAAGCGAGCAACCAAGCATAGTCCATGAGAGGATCATGTGGAGGCATCCTCTTTGGCGTGCATTTATTGGTTAGTAGAAATAGTGTCTAGAATGGGAGAACTATGGACTTCCACCCCATGTTGAGATTTTTGAACCAGTTTACTGTTTATCTTCTCCAATGAGTAGTCCTCTCCCAAGTGTCTATATGAGTCAAACAATCGAATTTCAAAGGAAACCTTCATGATCTAGGGTCTACTTATGAATTAGCTTCGCAGAATGAATATTTATCGTGTTAAAGGGATTTCAAGGTATATTTAGCCCCACTAGGATATTGGCCATAGCCATACATCTTAAGCTCTGATAAGAATTGTCTTTTTCATAAAAAATAAAAAATAAAAACTAGAATCTTCCTAATCGCATAAAAAAATATTGAGATCATAAATGGAGAGGGATACCTAGAAGTCGATCCTAGATAAAAACCAAAGATAGATTATTTTTCCTTGCACAAAATCAATTTCCCATTTTTTTGAGGTATAACACTTAAGATCCCCATTGCAAGCAATGTTGAAGAATATTTTCTTCATGCTTCCCAAATGCAGTGATCTATCCCATCCAACCCTTCACGAGAATCGAATAACCAAGGGTATAACCAAGTATAAGAAAAGAAAACTTGGTTTTACAAGACCTCATGACCACCATCTTCATGTGTTTGGTTGAAAAAAAACCAACGTCTACAATATATTCTATTTTTGAAATATATTTTAGCTTAATGTTCACACCCATAATGAGATTGATCTCCTTAACATTCCTCTTGATGCATTTCTTGCTATGCTTGGAAATGTTATTTTTTGCTAACTCAATGGGTGGCTACAAGCTAGGGGTTTTTTTACCATCAATAAGCATTTTGAGTGTAATGACATTGCTAAGGAAAGAAGTATGGGAAGAGGTGAGGTAAGAGGAAGGATGAATAACCACCAAAGAAAAAGGTAGGGTAGTTGGTTCCTTAATCTTAGTTGCAACATCTAAAGGGGACCTCAGATATGGGGAAAGAGAATACATGGTTTATGAAGAAGAGGTGTAAAGAATAAATAGGAGTGAGGAGGAAGTGGGATGGGGCTGACAATGATGAGAAAATGAGCCCGGAGGGATGGAAAGGATGACATCATGGAGGAGGAGGGTAGGTGGGATACATGCCACCTCATCATTCGTTTTCGTTAAAGTGCTAAGAGGTGAACTTATTATCAATTAAAAATATTATAAACACAAAGAAGGAAGTAAAAAAATATAGAAAATTTAAATGATAAAAAATTAATTATTAAATAATATAATTCTAACAAACTAATACCAAGTTATTTTAATTAAATAGTTTAAAATATAAAATAATATAAAAAAGGAAATAATATATATCCAACTTTATATATAGGAAATAAATTAATATAATATAAATGATAAACTTCTTATTATTATGGAATGAAAATCTCTCCTCTAGCTTCAATAATAGATAATGGCCACTAAAATTTTAAAACCCACAATTATTTCTTAAAAAAAAAATCGTTTATCCTCCAAATAAAATAATTCTTCCATCTACAAAAGTATACATTTTAGTACCTCCAACAATTTCTCAACACACACAATATTCAAGATCATTCAAAATTATAAGAAAACCCAACCTTAAATAAATACCCATCAATCCTCCATCTCCACAATCTTAGAATCCCTTTTGAAATAATAAAACCCATGGATCCTCCATGAATAGCTAATAATTAATAATTTAAATAGCTAATAATAAATAATTTTAAAACCCATTCATCATGTTGAAATTTTTGAGAATTCCAGAACAAACACAGAGAGAATAATACTCTCCTTCAAACACAGAGAATTAAAACAAAAATTTACTCACTGACAGACAGAGATTTCATAAAAGCTTTCTATTCCATTAACTGTAAAACTATTACAAAATTTTGGTCTTCCTCCTCTGAGGGATAACACTGTGACTGCTACAAACGCAGTGCTTGAAATGCTCTGTCTCTATTAAAAAAATACACTCTATCTTTCATATATATTTTTCCTTCAGGCACTCTCTGTATTTTTCAACACACTGTTGTCTATCAAAAAATACACTGTTGTGTATGTTTTTATATTATATTAGCCTCACGAGCTCTTTTCATATGTGGCGCAGCACACTGATTTAATTAACAAAAAACTAAAAACTACATATGGCCCACCTAGCCCACATTATAAAATGTCGCGTATGTTTTAATATAGTTAAACATGTATACATATAAAACCAAAGGTTAATAACCTTTTAATTTGTGCGATAAATAAAAAACATAAAACATAACAAAACTTTAAAACAAACTTCCACCCAGACTTCAAACCGATTAAACCAAATTGTAATGAAAATTGCCTCATAAAATCGCATGACGTCATCAAACCCAATCTCTGCGCGATCGCCACCCTATTAGTTGAGGACTAGGGCTTGCAGACTCCAACCAAACTATGAGCCAAAATATATAAAAATTTCGCGTAACAAATTAGCCCGATGACATCAGGGCGATTTGTGATGCGAAATCTTTAGGCTGTGGTTCATAAAAGATTTCGGGTCCGATTTTAGGTGTGGTGACGTAGGCACCAAAACTGCGCGATAACGTACGATTGGTCCACGTCTTCTGATGTGCTGGAAATGGGACCACTGCTCCCGTGGCCCAAATTAAAACTTTAAACAAAATCTTCCTGCGTTCAAAACTAAACTCTGTTTCCAATGTAACAAGGACTGCAAGGGTTTTACATTTCGAATTGATTGTGAAACAAATTTAGCAAGCGGCTTATGAGAGAATCCCTCCAAACAAAAATAGCAAGCGGCTGAGGTGCAGGGCAGATGAAATTAACATTTCAATGCTCCCCCTTAACTTCAAATGCTGGGTTATCTGTCATACCCATGCATTTCCTCAAATATTCAAAGCTTTTCTACCCCAATGGCTTTGTCAGTATATCTGTAAATTGCTCCTAAGTCCTACAATGTTTTAAGATAATTTCTCCATTGTCCACTAGCTCCCTGATGTAGTGAAACTTAGCATCTATGTGCTTTGTCCTTTTGTGAAACACAAAATTTTTAGACAATGCTATGGCTGAGCTATTGTCACAATAAATCACTGTTCCTTTTACCTATTCTTGAAATAAAATCCTCAACATTCTTCTCATCCACACTTCTTGACATGCTGCTGCTGTAGCTGCCACATACTCTGCCTCTGTTGTAGACAATGCTACAATAGACTGCTTTTTAGAAGCCCATGAAATAGCTCCCAAACCCATATGAAAAACATAACTGGATGTACTTTTCCGGTCATTTACACTTCCAGCCCAATCACTGTCAGTGTATCCAATTAACTCAGAATTTTCTAAAGTAGTATACAAAATACCATACTTTTTAGTTCCTTTCACATACCTTAGAATTCTTTTTGCTGGCTGCCAATGTTCTTATTTTGGCCTCTCCATGAATCTGAAAATTAAACTAACATCATGCATAATATCAGGCCTAGTTGCAGTCAAATACATGAGGCTGCCAACTATGCTCTTGTATAAACTAAGATCAAAATCCTTGTTGTTGTCCTCTTTGCTGAGTTTCAATCCCATTACTGTGGGTGTTGTCGCTGCCTTGCAATCCCGCATGTTAAATCTTTCCAAAACTTCATTTACATATTTAGCTTGATAAATAAAAATCTTATTTTCATTTTTGTCTACTTCTATTCCTAAGAAGTATTTTGGCAAGCCCATATCAGTCATCTCAAATTCATCTTTCAAGACCTTTTTAAAATTTTCAATGAGGTAATCATCATTACCTGTGAAGATTACATCATCAACATATAACACAACAATCAGCATCTTACCATCTTTATCCTTGATGTATAATGTGGGTTCTCCTTCACATTTTTCAAACCCATTCTCCAGTAGATAGGAATCTATCCTACTGTACCATGCTCTTGGTGCTTGTTTCAGCCCATAAAGAGCTGTCTTCAATGTGCAAACTTTGTGTTCTTGGCCATTTTTCTCATAGCCTAGAGGTTGTTCAACATAAACCTCTTCCATTAAAACTCGATTTAGGAATGCTAATTTTACATCCATTTGATGAACCTTCTATTTGTGTTGTGCTACTATAGACAACACTGCTCTCACTATTTCCATTCTTGCAACTGGTGCAAATGTTTCCTCATAATCTCTTCCATGTTGCTGCGTATATCCTTTCATAACAAGTCTGGCCTTATGCCTTTCAATCTTACCTTCAACATTGCTTTTTGTCTTGTAGACCCATTTCACTCCAATGAATTCCTTACCTTTTGGAAGTTCAACAAAATCCCATGTTTTATTTCTTTCTATGGAATTAATTTCTTCATCCATAGCATCTATCTATTTTCTATCTTTTATAGCTTCTTCAAAATGAATAGGATCATCAACATGACAATATAAAGCGAATAAAGAGTTCATACCTTCATTTGCTGCCTCTTGCTCATAAATTTCATTCAAATTTTTGAATCTTGTTTCTCTTTCATTTGGTGTACATGCGCTTGAAGTAGCACTCAAATCAGCTCCTTGTGGTGTGCTTGGAGAAGCACTCTCATTACTTCTCAAGGGTGTTCTTACTCCAGCTTGTGGTGTCCCTTGTTTCCCTTGGGTTGGTGGAGGTAGTGGTGCTAATGATGGATGTATTTCAGCAATATCATCATCATTTTCATCATGAGATAAACAACTCTATACATTCACTATTTTCTCAATGCTTCCATCCCAAGCTTCTTCTTCAATGAACTGAACATCTCTGCTCACAATAGATTTCTTGGTGGATGGTTTATACAACCTGTATGCTTTGGATTCTTCATTATATCCAATAAAAATACATTTCTCCCCCTTGCTGTCCAACTTCTTCCTTAGTTGATCTGGAATGTGTGCATAAGCCACACAACCAAAAACTTTTATGTGGGTGACTCCTTGTTTTATTCCACTCCATGCTTCTTCCGGAACTTTATTCATCACTACTTTTTTTGGACATCTATTTAGTACATATGCTGCACAATGTACAGCTTCAGCCCGATAATCATTTGGCAAATGTTTTGCCTTTAGCATACTCCTTACCATATCCATGATTGTCTTATTTTTCCTTTCGGCAACTCCTTTTTGCTGCGGAGTGTACCTTGCTGTAAATTGCTTGTGTGTGCCATTCTCTCTGCAAAAATGCAGAAATTCTTTAGATATATATTCACCTCCTCTATCAGTCCTTAAAACCTTGATATGTTGTCCACATTAGTTCTCAACAAGTGCTTTAAAATTGCAAAATTTTTCAAACACTTCATTTTTATATTTCAAAAAATAAACCCAAGTTTTCCTTGTAAAATCATCAATAAAAGTTAACATATAGTGGTTTCTTGCAAGTGATGGTGTTTGCATTGGTCCACATAAATCTGAATGGACAATTTCTAAGGGTGCCTTTGCCCTTATGCTTTTCCCTGATGGAAAACTTTCTCTGTGTTGTTTACCCAAGATACAACCTTTACATAGGCTGTCTGGTTTCTCAATCAATGGTAATCCTTTTACCATTCCTTTCCTGTGTAACAAATTAAGACCTCCAAAGTTGAGATGTCCAAATCTCAAGTGCCATAACCAATTCTCATCTTTTTCTTCTCTTTGGAAAGCCTCTTGTGTCACTGCTGCCATTTCTTCTCCATTCTTCAAATTTGCCCTCATCCTGAGAGGGAACACTCTGTTCCTTGTCATTCTTATTTCAGCAATACATTGTTTACTTGGTGGTTTATCCATGATGGTGCATACATCATCTTCAAAGAAAACATTGTAGCCCTTTTGAATGAGTTGCCCAATGCTTAACAAATTACATTTCATACTTGGTACATAATACACATCAGATATGTTCTTCTTTTCTCCTTTCTTTGTTAAGACATTTACTATGCCTTTTCCTGTGACAGAAACCTTACTGTATGTTCCCAATGTGACTTGAGACTTCACATTTTCATCTAACATAGAAAACATAGCAATGTTTCATGCCATATGGTTGCTACATCCTGAATATGGAAACCATAAATCTTCACTCTTTTCCTCAGCCATATTACATGCTAAAAACAATGTATCTTGGTTGATATTTTCCCTAGTAAAATTTGCACTGGGTCTATTACCCATATCATTCTACTTCTTCCTACATTAATTTGCATAATGTCCATATTTTTTACAATAATGACACTGGACATTGGATTTGTCATACCTTTGTCCATGAGCATGTTGATGTCCACCTTGTTGGCTGTTGCTTTGGCCTTGGTTCTGATTTTGATTACTGCCCCTTCTTTGAGTATTTGTTGGGATGTTTCTTCCTCCTATGTTTTGGCTTCTCCCTCTACCTTTTCCTCTGTTATTCCCTCTGTCTTGACCTCTTCCTCTTTCAAAGGAAATTTGGGTCTTGAAGGCACGCTCCAAAGATGAGTTTTCATTTCTACCCAATCTTTGTTCATGTGTCATCAGTGATGCATGAAGCTCATCCACTGAAAAATTTGAGAGATCCTTTGTCTCTTCTATGGTGGTGACTATAACATCAAACCTTGAGGGTAAGCTCCTCAAAAATTTCTCCACAATCCTTCTTTATTCAGGTGTCTCTCCATGAGACATTATCTGTATGACCATTCCAATCACATGTGTGAATAATGAGTCTATTTTATCAGACTCCTTCATGCAGAGAGTCTCAAAATGTCTCCTTAGCAATTGTAGTTTTGTTGTCTTCACTTTCTCCATATCTTGATAGGCTGTTTTGAGGGTATCCGATGCTTCCTTGGATTTCTTAGCTGCTGTTATCCTTGGAAACACACTCTCATATACTGCTTGATAGAGATAGAATAGGGCTTTATATTCCTTCTTCTTATTGCTCTTCAACAAATTCTTCTCTGCTTGTGTTAAGATATTAAACTCATTTTCATCTGCTGGTTCTTCAAAGCCATCCTCAACAACTTCCCATAAGTCTTGAGAGGCAAATAGGGCTCTCATGGTGATTGTCCAATAATCATAGTTCTTCCCATTGAACTGTAGGAGCTGAGCATTTCCAATACTCATGCTTGTGTTGGCTCCTGCCATGCCTAGCACTCTGAACTATGCTTTAAATCTTGACTGTGATTTTTAAAATAAACTGACTGTCTTCAAACAATTACAGAAATTCTGTTTTGAGAAATACCTTAGATTTTAGTTGAGCCTTCACACTGCTGGAGAAATTGCTGCAACAAAAAACCCTTGCTTCAGCTTCTTTGACACCTTCAAAGGGCCTGGACTAGCTCCGATACCATGTTGAAATTTCCGAGAATTCCAGAACAAACACAGAGAGAATAATACTCTCCTTCAAACACAGAGAATTAAAACAAAAATTTACTCACTGACAGACAAAGATTGCATAAAAGCTTTCTATTCCATTAACTGTAAAACTATTACAAAATTTTGGTCCTCCTCCTCTGAGGGATAACACTGTGACTGCTACAAACGCAGTGCTTAAAATGCTCTATCTTTATTAAAAAAATAGACTCTGTCTTTCATATATATTTTGCCTTCGGGCACTCTTTGTCTTTTTCAACACACTGCTTTCTATCAAAAAATACACTATTGTATATGTTTTTATATTACATTAACCTCACGAGCTCTTTTCATATGTGGCGCAGCACACTGTTTTAATTAACAAAAAACTAAAAACTACATATGGCCCACATGGCCCACATTATAAAATGACGCGTATGTTTTAATATATGTTAAACATGTATACATATAAAACCAAAGGTTAATAACCTTTTAATTTGCGCGATAAAAAAAAAAAAAAAAAACATAAAACATAACACAACTTTAAAACAAACTTCCGCCCGGACTATAAACCGATTAAACCAAATTGTAATGAAAATTGCGTCACAAACTCGCATGACGTCATCAACCCCAATCTCCATGACATCGCCACTCTATTGGGCGAGGACTGGGGCCTGCGGACTCCAACCAAACTATGAGCCAAAATATATAAAAATTTTGCGTAACAAATTAGCCCGATGACGTTAGGGCGATTTGCGATGCGAAATCTTTAGGCTGCGGTTTATAAAAGATTTTGGGTCTGATTTTAGGTGTCGTGACTTAGGCACCAAAACTGCGCGATAACTCACGATTGGTCCACTTCTTCTGATGTGCTGGCGGTGGAACCACTGCTCCCTTGGCCCAAATTAAAACTTTAAACAAAATCTTCCCGCGTTCAAAACTGAACTCTGTTTCCAATGTAACAAGGACTGCAAGGGTTTTACATTTCGAATTGACTGTGCAACAAATTTAGCAAGGGGCTTTTGACAGAATCCCTCCAAGCAAAAATAGCAAGCGGCTGAGGTAGTTAACATTTCAACACATCAATCTTTCATGAATGCATGTCCAGATTAACAATGTGCGGACATGTTTAAAACTAACCATGGTCGGCTGTGGAAAGAGAATTCTTAATTCTTAAGACAGACATTAAAGAAATATATATATAGGTATAACACAACCCTAAGTCAAGGTTCATCCACGCAAAAAGTTACATGCCTAGCATGTGGTGGTTGCGTAACTGAGTTCTATCTTGATATCGTTTATTGAGTGCAGTAAATTCTAATGGAAACAGCAACTGACACGATCATCATTAATAATAACAGAGACTCCCTTAATAGAGAATTTGTTCTCCATGTTATGAGGAATGTGGAAGGTGAGATAAACGCAGGTATTATTTCTGAAGCGGAGATCATCACAACCCAATATGAAAATGATGGACAACTTAATAATTTAACAGAATCACAACCCTCTTTGTTTCATTTAACAGAATTTAATCCTTCCCGAGTGAAATGAACCTTCCCAACAGTTTAATCCTATTTCATATTAGACTTGTATTTCCCAGATTTACTCATTTAAACGACTTGTATTTCCCAGATTCACTCATTTAAGCTATTTAATTTGGAAGGCAACCATTCTTCTCACAATCTTTGAAAACATGGATATAGTATATTTAGGTATTTTCCACAAGGTTCTTTTATTTTTTTTAAATGTATATTTCTTTCAATGGATCGTTTGCATAATGAAGAGAAGTTTAATGTTTAGATATATATTATATATATTATATTATTAAAATGAAATATAATATGAAATTTTTTAGAATGAAAAATAAAGTTAATATTATTAATAAAATAATTAAAATAAAAATTATTATTAATTTTATATATTGTGTTTTGTTTTTAAGAGGTTTTAAGGTTTTCCCTTCTTTATCATGTATTTGAAATTTCTATTTTTGTTTCTTTATTAAAGTTTTTTATTTTAGATGAAACTTACATTCTTTTTAGGATCTAGTTTCATGATTGGAAGACGAGTTCTTTAGCCATAACCTGCAAGCTACCTAATAACAATGCAAATAATAATACTCTTATAATTTAACATCATACAAGAAGTTAGTTTGAAAATCAAATCCAACAATTTTTGTTTTTATTCCTTATATATAGATGTAGGAGGGAGTGAAGTATATGAAACATGGTTGAACATTTCAGTCATTACAAGTTGATTGAAGAATGAATAACTAGTGAATGAAATAGATTTCTACTAATCAATACTCATACAACCAACATGTAGAGGTATATTATCTAAGAGTATTATAGATATAAAATGAGATAGGAAATGAGTTAATATTATCTAAGGGTAAATAGATATAAAATGTGTTAGAAATATTTAAAAGGACAGATGCAAAACTAGTTAGTCATTTCAAAGTAACAAAAGAGATGTGTTCCAAGACACAAGAGAACATGGACTAAAAGTCCAAGGTTCCATATTCATTAGTAGTTGGTATCATTTGAGAGGTATTACTACTTAGGAATTGTGATTTCGAGGTTCAAGCACTATTTTATATAGGTATGTTGACATAGATATAGAAGGTGATATAGATAGCAGGAGCACCATGTGGTATGTTATTACTATACGTGGAATAATAACAAGTTGGATTTTAAAATTATAAAGGGTTGTAGAACTTTTAACAATAGAAGTAAGGTATGTTGCTATTACAAAGACTAATAAAGAGATGATTTAGGGAATTGGTAAACAAGAAAGAGAGAATATCATGTTGTATACTAATAGCAAGAGCTCCATTTATTTTGCAAAAAGCTCAACCTTTCATTTTAATACTAGGAATATATAGCTCAAGTAATGTTTCATATAATCAATTTTGGAAGAGGTTTTATTGAAGTTGGAAAAGATACATAGTAGCCAAAATCTTGTAAACTTTTTAACAAAGGTAAAAATTTAATAGATCGGTCGAAATTGTGTGCTATCCTAGTAAGGAAGACCTTGAGAGCATTTTTCGTGTGGGCACAATTCTAACAGCCAATAAGAGAAGTCAGCGCAAAACCCTCATGAGATTGTAAGGTTGAGTCTTATCACGAGTTTTGTGGGGTTTCCAATGTATATGTTAAGGCCACTTCTTCCTACAATAACTATTTCTTTCTTTGGGGTTGAGTTTCTAATTAATTTCTATGTTCCTGAAGCTAATATAGAGGGGAAAATTTGAATTAAGATGACTAAGTTACACATATTTTGTAGGCGGAGTCAAATTTGGATTGCTATTAAAGTACATCTTTAGACCTAAAAAACTACAAGGTATACAATCATATAGTAGTGCATTCAGGTTTAATTTATGAGGTCAATTTTATGATGAGTAAGCCAAAATAATAGAGATGCCATATTCACTAAGAAGGTCATGTATAAAAATCAATTGTAGAGAAAGAGACGAGAAAAGAAAAACACGTTTTACATAGTGCTCGATAAAATCATAGAAAAATAGATTCCAAAGGTGCCAGAAAATCAAAATGTTCAATAACAAGAGGTACCTAAAATTCGTAAAAATGTCATTAGAAGAGGAACCATGTTAAGTACACTCCTAGAATGAAACTCTCCATTGTATTATGTATTTGTTGATAGTGCTTGAAATTTTTCAACCAAAGGGTCTCCTCGATGTGAAGTTCCAATTAGACTTCACACCGTTTGGAATAGGGGACTCGTCCAAAGTATCAACCAGTTGCCATGAATTCTTATATATTTTCCTTAGCTCTAACTATCAACAAGAGAGAGGAACATGTGTGTACCTTTTAAAAGTATGTAAGTGTGCCTATAGGAGAGAGATAATAATACCACCCTAGTAGATACACACAAAAACAAGAAGGATCCATCTAACATCCAGTGGAATAGTCCACAAGAGATGTAATGGTCATTACAACCAATGAATGTGAAAGATATGATCCTACTGAATAGTCCACAATTATGGGACAACAATAAAAACCATTACAACACATTCTCAATGAGATAAGTGCTAAAATAAACAAAACAATTCAACTACTTTAGCACAAATGAAAGCCAACATGAAATACAAACATCCGTATAATAGTCTTACAAACATTCATAATCCATGTATGAAGAATGTGATGGCTCTGAAGGCTTTGGTTAGTAAGTAAAATTTCCAGGACATATGTATACAATGAGCACCACAAGCTCCAATAGTGGAGCCTTCGAGCCACTCCTTTCTCCTCAAAATAACTAGATTGTCTCTATAATGCCTCGCGGGATGAGCCAAGGTGGAAAGTCCCATGCTCTTACAATGAGGGTGTATATATAATAATGAGGAGGTAATGCTTCACCTTCCTTGTGACTCTTACACTACCCTCATGATTGTTCGAATTCCTATTACTTTTTTACTTTGCATGACTCTTAATATTCTGTATGCCTCCTTTGGACTTCCACTTTACAATAAATTTTGAATAGATAATTACATAATCCACAATAATGATGTGGCATAAGATGACTCATGTTAGGACATGATATGCCACTGATGACATGGAATGGATGATAATGTGGCAGTGCCAGGTTGTCCTTCTTGTGTTGGCATTGTGACTAATGTGTTGTCCTTGATGGAAATCTACTTGATGAGTTGTATTTTTATAAAAACATATTTTCTGAAGATGTCAATAGGATGTGTCTACAAGTGATAGAGAGTTTGGACAAAATCATAATAGTTCAGACACAGAGGAATGATGAAGGGGATGTTTTTATAGGTACACTCAAGTTTTGTGAAGCAACGCCGCATACACACACGGGTATGAAGAAAAAATACGCGTACAGTTTCCACTCCATGGAATTGTAAATACCAAGCGTCTTTTCCATTGTATTGGCCCACAATATTGAGCGTAGTAATGAAAATTTGATCTCGTCAAGGGATACCATTGACAAAAGTGTGGTTTTGACCTATGGTATTGGCTAAGGCCTAAGCTATATAAGGAGATGAAGATCAAAGTGCTTAGTGTGTGTAAGTGATGAATATTGCGTGAATAGTTAGATGTGAAGAAATTGTGCATGTAATGGGCTATTAATGAATCGTTTTATCTTAAGCTAAGTATGCACCCAAGAATTTGATGATGGATTAGATCCAATAGATCTGAAATGACTTTAGTGATAATGGATTGGTTGCATTTGTGATATTTATGTCTGATGCATGTTTTATTGTGTATGCCCACAGACGGGTTTTTTTTTAAGGAATGATGTGCAACGAAGGTATAAGTCAATAATTTCATATTTGTATGCACATTTGATAATATTAAAGGTGTGTGCATATGTGCGTTTTGTGCTGGTAAGTCGCATGGTGATCCTCCATTTTAGACAGATCTGTACACAGGTTTGTTTCTTGAAAAACACATATACACACAAAAGTGTTTTTTAGAAAGTGTGTTTATAAGATAGGTTTTGTTGAATAAAATGTATGATCAGTCTAATCAATCTTACTATGATTTTTTTGTCTGTCAATGAAGTCTTTTTTGATGATCTGGGATTAATAGTAATGATTAAAATTGAATTGATTGATTGAAGAATGATGATGCTACTGGTTGTATGTGATTGAAAATCTGTGATGCTTTCATGATTATTTCAGAGTAATTCAATGGTTCAAGGTATAACTCAGTGTTTCTTTCAAAATGACAGTGATTCAGTTTCAGGGTTCAATGTTTTGATATCTGTACACAGGAATGCTTCAAGGAAGTCGTGTATACACATGAATTTTCTAAAGTAAAGTAGCATATATATTCTGACATTTTATTGATCAAGGTTTTTTGCAACCAAACGTTCAATTTCACTCTATTTGACATAGGGATACCTATAAACCCTAATGTTTGGTGAAACACTTCTTGGAATCATATGAATAGAATGATTATTATCAAGAATAGGTGGGAGGCCTTTGGGAGTCTTAAATACATTGGAATTATTTTCCGAAATGATTGTCCAAGGCTTTTTGGAGATCTCGAGAAATATATGATTTCAATGTTTGAATCTCTAGTGATCATAATTATTCAATTATGCCCTATTGTTCTTCCTTCAGAAGATTTTTCATGCCTTTAGAGATAATTATATTTCTTGTTTTCCCTACAATACCCCTTAATTCAACTTCCTTTCCTTCCCAAAATTTTTTATAAGAAAAGTTCTTGAAAATTAAAAGCTATCGTCCCCAAATATTGTAACCATTGGTATCCTAGTACAACATCACCACCACTCATTGGAATGGAAAGAATTTGACTATTCAATACATATCCCCCCATGGTTAGCTTGACATTAAGGCACTTTCTAGAGAAATGTATAGTTCCTCCATTTTTAACCATCACTTGACACTTTGGTGTTAGAGATAGGAAGAAATTCAATTCCTTGCATATCTTACACTGAATAAAATTATGGGTACTGCCTGAATGAATAACCACTATTACCTTTTTCTTCTTGATATATCCTTCTATCTTGAGAATTTTACGAGTGATAATTTGTGACAGTGCATTAGAATATATGATCGGATTCATTTCTTCTTTCTCTAGGTTTGTTTCATAGTGTATATCCTTCTCATTTGATGTTTCTTGTTCCTTTTTTTCTCCCCTTCACAATCTATGTAAAATAATTTCTTCTAACCACACTTTAACCTTTAGTGTATTTTTTATCACAACTATAACAAATCCCTTTTTCTCTTTTTTCCTCCAATTATTGTGGTGTCAACCTTGTAGGTTGTGGAAGGCTAGGAGCATCAACACTTCCATATTTATAGTTATGAGTGGTATACTTCCTTGTTACCATAAATTTTCTTCCAACTTTTCTTTCCACCCTGAATGACTTCTCCAATGAATTATGTTCCCAAAGGTGAACTTGATGTTGCATGTTATCCTTTAAATTCCCTTATGAATACATCAATAATATGCTCCTCTTGAATATTAGTTACCCTGATATTCAAATTTTGAAAGTCCTCTACATGTTTTGCCATTTAACCATTTTGTTTGAGATTTATCTATTGGCTAAAGAAGGTGTTTATATTTGTATATGTTGTAGCTCATTTTTTACTATGTTTAAAACGTGAAAAATAAAATTATATATCACAAAAAAAAATTCATCAAAGCATATTTATGAAAATATTTTGTTTTTGAAAAATTAGAGGGTGGATTAATTTCGAACATACATGATACATGATCAATTGAAGTTATGATAGGTGGGGCCCTTGCAAGATTTCAATGGATCAAAGGATTAAATATCAGGTTGTTAGATCCCTATATTACTATTGTAGTCCCTTATTGTTGTTATTGTAGGCCCCTTATTGTTATTGTTGTACCCCTATAGCCCCATATTATTATTGTTATGGCCCATAAAAAGCCACTATTATTATTGTTGTGCCCTTACATTATTATTGTTAGGTAGGCTAGGATTATATTGTGACCCCATGGACTCCTATATATAGAAAGGAGGTTTTGTCATTTTTGTCATGCAAGAATTGTTCATTTATGTAATGTAAAGTAGGTTTCCCCCTTGAAGTCGTTGATTTCTAAGGCATTAATCTCTCTTTTATTCTATTTTGGGAGTTCATTTCATAACATTTGGTATCAATGCTTTGGATTCTAGGGTTTCACTCCTTCAAATAGATCATCATGGAATTTTTTCTATAACTTTTTTTATACAAAGTCTCAGATAATAAAACAAAAAACCCGTTTGCGAAAAATCCTTGGGAAGTTCTTGCAAACATTTTAGATCTTGGTTAGCAATATTTTCAGAGATATGATCTATGTGATTTAGGGTTTTTGCAGGCTCCCAAATTTGATCTCAAAGAGGTGAACTTGGGAAAATCGTCATAACTCTCTCTCTCTGAGCATCAGATTGGAATTATATAAACATTGTATAAAATTACATACTGTAGTTTTATGTGTATCAATTTCAGAGCTGAAGGAGGAAATAGTGACACGGGGCATGCCGTACAATTTCGCTCTACTGAACCCGTCCATAATTAGGTCATTGTGGGAGATTCGATATAACTTTGCCTTGAAGAATCTAAATCAGGTCAAACCTGTGGCATTGGAAAGGGGACTCGGAGGGATATTCTAGGACTGAATCTTAAATATCGAGGATCTGAAATTACAGAGATACATCAGTTTCAATATTGAGGTCCTCGAAAGAAAGAAAAAGATGTGTATTGTTTAAACAAGTTTGCATAACTTTTGTTTGAAAAATTAGTTTCAAGTGATTCCAAGGGAATATTGAAGCATAGATATCAATATTGAGTTATATAATGTCTCCAAAAAATAATTCTATACCAATTAAGCCCTCAGAAAGATATACTATGACACATGAAGAGGAAGAATTGCAGTATGATATATCAAAATTACGGTACCAAGTGCAAGAATTTTTTATCTTACAAACAAAAATCAAAGATGAAATAGACGGTTTAAAAGTAGAAATGAAGGCTAAGTTGGATGGTTTTAAGGATCAAATGAAAAATAATATGGATGATAAAGTAGTGGAATATCACATCGAGCATCAACAACAAGTTCTCCAACTCTCGAAGGATAACCTAAATTTAGTGCAGAATCCAATGAAATAACAGGAAGATCAACATCGTAGCGAAAGAAGTTTTGAAGTAGTCACAGAAACAAGAACTTGACAGCTACGAAATCGATCAATTTCACAGTATCTCATCAAGTGGAAGAACTTACCCATTGAATATTCCACATGGGAGGATGAGAATTTTATACAGGAGCATCAATAGTTACTCAAGCGTTGAGGACAACAATTTTTTGGAGAGGGGCATGTTAGATCCCTATATTACTAGTGTAGTCCCTTATTATTATTAGTGTAGCCCCATTATTGTTATTTGTGTACCCTTGTAGCCCCCATATTATTATTATTGTGCCCCATAAAAAGCCACTATTATTATTGTTAGGCAAGCTAGGATTATATAGAAAGGAGGTTTTTTCATTTTTATCATCCAAGAATTGCTCATTTATGTAATGTAAATGAGGTTGCCCCCTCAAAGTGGCTGATTTCTAAGGAATTGATCTCTCTTTTATTATATTTTGGGAGATGGTTTCATAACACAGAAACTTTTATCGGTCAACTTAATTGGAGATGTCGGGCCCTTCAGATGGCTGAAACTCGACACCATAACCAGTACGATAATTATGGGTGTGGGTGCCTCCGTAAAAGGTCAGTACCATATCATTGACTGTCAATCGATAGTTGTGATTGAATACAAGATCACTCCTAGTTGGTCCCACCTACCACCATGGGTACTCCCATCGATCTATGAAAAGTGAGCCTTCATAGGAATCACAAGTCATCGAGTGAAAAATGATTACCTGTTTCATTTCATCAAAAATTTAATAAATCTTCTTATAATAATGACACAATTTTGTTATTAGTTTTATAAACAATTGAAGTCCTTAGAAGGAATGAATAAGCATAAAGTATTTTTCAAAGTAGTTTAGTAGTGTTGTGATAGTTAACCATTTTTATAACTATCACCGTTGTAATGTCATTACAAAAAAGAAAATTTGGAGAAACAAGGAGGGTTTTGAATTTTGGTTTCAAAAGGAAAAAAAAAAATCGGTAATGTTTCTATCATTTTCTTGGAGATTAATTAAATATCTTCAAGGTGATTCCAAGCATATATTTGAATGTGATATGTGTTCATATTCTTTGTGAATAATTTAATTTTATTTCTTTTATGGAAAAGAGTAATGAAGCTGCTTGTTTTTAATGACATATATTTACTAAATTTATAGTAATTGTAATTTGAAATTAAATAACCTTAATATGCGCTCCTCTTTTCTGTATTATCATTTCTCTGTCTTTCATGTTTGCTCTAAATTTTGAAGAAAAATATTCTGCAATAAGTAGCCCTTTGTTCAAGACTTTTAATCATCTCTTTCCATCACTTTACTACAACTTAAAATCATTTTCATTTAGATAAAAGTGCTTTCGGATTAATCACATTGTTAGGATTAATCTGAAAGCATTTTTATCTACATTATGGATCAAAAAATTCTTATATATAACATCCTTTTCATTGTCAATGAGGCCATTTGAGAGGTGTTCTTATTCCAATAAGATTCCATAAGAATTACCAGTAAAAATACTTTTGAACTATCATAATGGGGCAATAAATAAAGTTTATTATCCCTTTAAATAGATGTCGTAGGCACTGACCTCTACTTAGTGAGATATTGACTCTAAGGTTACAACAGTATCCTCATAATGTGTTATCATTTCCTCCATAAAAACTCACCAAAGTGATGAGTGGTTTACAAGAAAAAAGACATCGATACCATAAAAATTTATTGGGTTCTAAATATAAAGGTGCATTGTGTACCTTTTGTGCACGTTGCACATCATGCAGATCAAAATATTTCTCCATTTTTAGTATCCATGTTACCATATCCTTTCCATCAAACTTCCTCATATCAATATTTGGAATGTGGTCGGTCTTAAACCCAACATTGGAGTCTCTAAAATCATAGTTCATATTCCTTTTATCCTCATCATGATTTTCATGGATTACCTTGTCACCACTAGGAATCCTTTCTTGCAACAACTTTGTCACCCCTTCATTCAACCCTTCAATTTTGACATTCATCATTTCTTCCACGGCTACTTTTAAACCATCCTTCAAACTTTTAATTTATACTTTTAAACATCCTTCAAACATTTAATTTCTAATTTTAAACCATCCATGTCCCCTTTTAAGCCGTCCATGTCCCCTTTAATTCATCTTTGGTTGCTCTTTGTTAGAGCGGAATTTCTTGCACTTGGTCCCATAATTTTGATATATGATGTCACAATTACTCCATTTCAAACGTGAAATTATGACTATAGTGCTAAACAACTTTGGAGGATTCGCAAGTAGTGGATGGGTTGACAGACATTATAATTCGCGTGGAGGACAATATTGCAGATTGTGATGAAGTGACAGGCATAATTTGTTATGATAATTTTAAAAATGGGGAGATTGCAAAACAACTGCAATGAAACCATTCCCACTAGCAACTCTCATGGTTTAGTCACAACATCTCTTGTCCCACATGCAAACATGAGCCACGTTCTCCAACGCTCATTGTTTCATTTAATAGAATTTAATCCTTCCTAAGTGAAATCATGAACCTTCCCAACAGTTTAATCATATTTCCTATTAGACTTGTATTTCCCAGATTTACTCATTTAACCGACTTGTATTTCACAAATTCACTCATTTAAGATATTTAATTTGGAAGGCAACAATTCTTCTCACAATGTTTGAAAACATGGATATAATATATTTAGGTATTTTCCACATGGTTATTTCAGTTTTTTTAAATGTATATTTTTTTTCAATGGATCATTTACATAATGAAGAGAAGTTTAATGTTTAGATATATATTATGTATATTATGTTATTGAAATGAAATATAATATGAAATTTTCTATAATGAAAAATAAATTTAATATTATTAATAAAATAATTAAAATAAAAATCTTATATATAGTGCTTTTTTTCATGAGGTTTTAAGGTTTTTTCTCCTTTATCATATATTTGACATTTCTATTTTTTGTTTTTCTATTAAACTCTTTTATTTTAGATGAAACTTGCACCCTTTTTAGGATCTAGTTTCATGATTGGAAGATGAGTTTTTTAGCCATAACCTACATGCAAGCAACAAAATAACAATGAAAATAATAATACTCTTATAATTTAACATCATACAAGAAGTTAGTTTGAAAATCAAACCCAACAATTTTTATTTTGTTTTTTGTTTTTTTTCCTTATATATAGACGTAGGAGGGATTGAATTATATCAAACGTGGTTGAACATTTCAGTCATTACAAGTTTAATGAAGAATGAATAAATAGTGAATCAAATAGATTTCTACTAATCAATATTCATACAACCAACATGTAGGGGTATGCAAGAAAGTGATTTTCTATGTTTAGAGTATGAGAATAACATGAGATAGGAAATAATTTAATATTATCTAAGAGTGAATAGATATAAAATTTGTTGTAAATATTTAAAATGAAATATGCAAAACTAGTTAGTCATTTCAAAGTAACAAAAGAGATGAGTTCCAAGACACAAGAGAACACAGACTACAAGTCCAAGTTTCCATACTCATTAGTAGTTGGTACCATGAATTATGTGATGGTGTGCACAAGTTTAGATGTTTCACATGCAATGAAAGTTATGAGAATGTATATGAATAATTTAGGTAAATAGCATTGAAAGATAGTAAAGTGGATTGACATGTATTTGAGAGGTATTAAAACTTAGGAATTGTGATTTGGAGGTTCAAACACTATTTTATAGGGATATGTTGACATAGATATAGAAGGTGATATAGATAGTAGGAGCACCATGTGGAATGTTACTACTATAGGTGGAATATTAACATGTTGTATTTTAAAATTACAAAGGGTTGTTGAACTTTTAACAATAGAAGCAAGGTATGTTTCTGTTACAAAGACTAATAAAGAGATGATTTAGTTACATACGTTCATGAAAGAATTGGGAAACAAGTAAGAGAATATCAAGTTGTCTAGTGATAACAAGAGTTCCATTTATTTTGCAAAGAACTCAACCTTTCATTCTAATACTAAGAATATATAGCTCAAGTAATGTTTCATATGATCTATTTTGGAAGAGGTGCTATTGAAGTTGGAAAAGATACATAGTAGCCAAAATATTGTAAATGTGTTAACAAAGGTAAACATTTAATAGATGGGTCGAAATTTTGTGCTATTCTAGTAAGGAAATGCCTGAGACCATTTTTCATGTGGGAACAACTCTAGTAGCCAATGAGAGAAGTCAGCTCAAAACCCTCATGAAATTGTAAGGTTGAGTCTTATCGCGAGTTTTGTGGGGTTGAAAATGCATGAGTTAAGGCCACTTGTTCCTACACTAACTACTTCTTTCTTTGGGGTTGAGTTTCTAATTAATTTGTGTGTTTCTGAAGCTAATATAGAGAGGAAAATGTGAATTAAGGTGACTAAGTTACACATATTTTGTAGGCATAGTTAAATTTGGATTTCCATTAAAGTACACCTTTAGAGTTCAAAAACCAAAAGGTATATAATCATATAGTAGTGCATTCAGGTTTAATTTATGAGGCCAATTTTATGATGAACAAGGAAAAATAATAGAGATGTCATATTCACTAAGAAGGTCATGTATAAAAATCAATTGTAGAGAAAGAGACGAGAAAACAAAAACACATAATACATAGTGCTCGATAAAATCATAGAAAAATAAATTCCAAAGGTGCCAGAAAATAAAAAAGAAGAGGAACCCTGTTAAGTAGACTCCTTGAATTAAAATCTCCATTGTGTTATGTATTTGTTGACGGTGATTGAAATTTGTCAACCAAGGGGTCTCCTCGATGTGAAGTTCCAATTAGACCTCACTTCGTTTAGAATAGGAGCCCCATCCAAAGTATCAACCTAGTTGCCATGAATTCTTATATATTTTCCTTGGCTCTAACTATCAACAAGAGAGAGGAATGTGTGTGTACCTTTGAAAAGTAAGTAACTGAGCCTATAGGAGAGAGGTAATAATACCACCCTAGTAGATACACACAAAACAATAAAGGTCCATCTAAGATCAGTGGATTAGTCCATAAGAGATGTAATGGTCATTACAACCAATGAATGATAAAGATATGGTCCTACAGAATAGTCCACAAGGATGGGACAGCAAGAAAAATCATTACAACAGATTTTGAATAAGATAAGTACTAAAATAAATGAAATAGTTCAACTACTTTAGCACAAAGGAAAGCGAACATGAAATACAAAAATCCGTAGAATAGTCTTACAAACATTCATAATCCATGTATGAAGAAAATTCTATCCATGAAGGCTTATGTTATTAAGTAAAAGTTGCAAGACACATGTATACAATGAACACCACTAGCTCCAATAGTGGAGCCTTGGAACCACTCCTTTATCCTCAAAATAACTAGATTGTCTCTCTAATGCCTCATGGGATGAGCCAAGGTGAAAAGTCCCATGCTCTTACAATACGGGTGTATATATAATAGTGAGGAGGTGATGCTTCACCTTCCTTGTGACTCTTCTACTACCCTCATGATTGTTTGAATTCCTATTACTTTTAAACTTTACATGACTCTTAATATTTTGTATGCCTCCTTTCGACTTCCACTTTACAATTAATTTTGAATAGATAATTACATAATCCACAATAATGATGTGGCATATGATGACTCATGATAGGACATGATATGACACTGATGACATGGACTGGATGATAATTTGGCAGTTCCAAGTTGTCCTTCTTGTGTTGCCATTATGACTAACGTGTTGTCCTTGATGGAAATCTACTTGATGAGTTGTATTTTTATAGAAACCTATTTTATGATTTGGAAAAATTCAGAACAGTTCAAAGACATTGGAATGAAGGGGATGTTTCTATAGGTACACGTGATTTTTGTGAAGCAAAGCCACATACACAAATGGGTATGAAGAAGAAAAGGCACATACAGTTTCCACTCCATGGAATTCTAAATATGAAGCATCTTTTCCATGGTATTTTCCCACAATATTGAGTGTAGTAATAAATTTTTGATCTCATCAAGGGAGACCATCGACAAAAGTGTGGTTTTTCCCTATGGTATTGGCTAAGGCCTAAGCTATATAAGGAGATGAAGATCAAAGTGCTTAGTGTGTGTAAGTGATGAATATTGCGTGAATAGTTAGATGTGAAGAAATTGTGTATGTAATGGGATATTAATGAATCATTGGATCTGAAGCTAAGTATGCACTCGAGAATTTGATGATGGATCAAATCCAATAGATATGAAATGACTATAGTGATAATGGATTGGTTTCATCTGTGATATTTATTTCTAATGCATGTTTTATTGTGTATGCCGAGAGACAGGCTTTTTTCTGAAGGAATGATGTGCAATGAAGTTATTAGTCAATAATTGTAGGTTTGTATGCAGGTTTGATAATCTGAAAGGTGCGTGCATATGTGGGTTTTGTTAGAATATTCAGAGTTGAAAGCTTAATAAATTCAAACGCACAACATAAAATAGAGACAATGATTTAACGTGGTTCACCCAACCAATCTGGGCTACATACACCAAACAGAGGTATCAACTTTCTTATTATTCAACAGGGGATTACAACAACATATTTCTCACATCTTCACTTCCTCTTCCTCATCCCTCATATATTTTTCCATATGGGCTTTACAATTTATAGATGTAGAAGAAAAAATGAATATTAAATTCAATTCCATCCTATCACAAGAAAATAGGATTGTTATCTTATCTTCAGGATTTGATTCCTTCAGGTTTGGAACAAATCCTATTGTTGGAATTATCCATGAGATTTGTAGCCAAACTAATATGCACAATCTCAACAATCTCCACCTTGACAACAATTAACCTGATACCTTTTTCCTGTTATTATTTTCATTTTTTCTACAAGCCAAGAGAAGCTAGACACCATCGTAGCTTCTCTAATAAAACTGGTTTCGTGAACATGTTTTCACAGTTTTCCTTTGTATGCACGTTTTCAAGAGAGACTCCCAGTTCAGTGATAACTTGTCTTACAAAATGGTACTTTATAGGTATATACTTTGATTTACTATGATAGGCTGGATTTTTAGCCAAATGAATTGCACTTTGACTATCACAAAATAACTTTATGTTGTCTTGCGGGCTACCAAACTCACCAAACAAACCTTTCAACCAAACCGCTTCTTTGCAAGCATGTGAAGTAGCTATGTATTCTGCTTCTGTAGTGGATAAAGAAACCACATTTTGTAGCTTTGACATCCAGCTAATAGCTCCACCTACAAGAGTAAAGACATATCCTGAAGTTAACCTTCTCTTATCCAAATCACCTGCAAAATTGGAATCAACATATCTGCAAACATATTCACTAGTTCTGTTATAAGTGATACAATAATCACTTGTGCCTTTCAAATACCAAAGCACCCATTTCACTGCTGCCCAGTGTTATTTCCCTGGATTTTCCATATACCTAATGACAATCTCAACTGCATGTGAAATATCTGGTCGTGTACAAACCATCACATACATAAACGTTCCTACTACATTAGCATATGGTATTCGAGACATATTTTCCTTTTCTTCATTTGTATTAGGGCATAAACTTGAAGAAAGCTTAAAATGGGAAGCTAAAGGGACTGAAACTAGCTTCACATTGTTCATACCAAATCTTGAGAGTATTTTCTCAATATACTTATGTTGTGATAACCACAGCTTACCATTGCTCCTGTCTCTGAAAATATCCATGCCCAAAATCTATCTTGCTGCTCCTAGATCTTTCATATCTAACGTCCTAGCCATCTGAGCCTTTAACCTGTTGATCTCACTTATGCTTTTGCTTGCTAAAAGCATATCGTCAACATATAATACTAAGATAATGAATATGTCATTACCTAATTTCTTAAAGTAAACACAATGATCATATTCACTTCTTATATAATTTTGGCTCATCATGAAAGAATCAAATTTCTTGTACCATTATCTCGGTGACTGCTTCAGACCATACAATGATTTCTTGATCCTGCAGACAAATTTCTTGTTGTGATTTTGAACAATCCCTTCAGGTTGTTCCATATAAATATCTTCATCTAAATCTCCATGTAAGAATGCAGTCTTAACATCTAGTTGCTGTAATTCTAAATCAAGTAAAGAAACTAATGCTAACACAATCCGAATTTAAACAATTTTAACAACTGGTTAAAATATCTCATGAAAGTCAATTCCTGCTTTGTGAGAAAAACCTTTCGCAACCAACCTCACTTTGGACCTATCTTCTTTATCATCAACACCCCTTTTCAATTTGTAAACCCATTTACATCCTACAGTTTTTCTATCATTAGGAAGTTCTACGAGGTCCCATGTAGCATTCTTGTATAATGCCTTCATCTCATCCTTCATAGCTTCTTTCCACTTATCACTGTTAGATCCTTCTACAGCTTCCTGATAGCATAAAGTTTCATCATCATTAGCGGTTAAAGCAACTGAAGTAACATAATCATCATACCTTTTAGGAGGATATCTAATTCTCATGGACCTTCTTAAAGATGTTTCTGGTTCTTCCACAATTTTCTAATTATTATCTGTAGGAACTTATTCATGATATTCATCTGAAACTTGTTCATCTTTACTATCTTCAATATTTGAACTGGTTTCAAACTGAATATGTTGAACTTAGGTACATTTTCCTGTTTCAATTTAATATCTACATCTGGATTATCGAGTGAAGATTCATTGAATTTAACATCTCTGTTAATGATGATCTTGTGAGTTGTAGGATCCCACAACCTGTATCCCTTAATCACATCACCATATCCAACAAAGATATATCTTTTTGATTTAGGATCTAATTTAGAATGCTAATGTTTCGGAATTAGAGCATATGCATCACAACCAAAAAATTTAAGTTTAGAATAATCACAAGGATGACCCTTCCATACTTCTTGAGGAATTTTGCATCCTATTGCAGTTGATGGTGATCGATTTATCAAATAGCAAGTCGTAGATACTGCTTCTGTCCATAATTCCTTCTGCAAATTGGCATTACTTAGCATACTTCTTGCTCTTTCTAAGAGAGTCATGTTCATGCATTCAACAACTCCGTTTTGTTGAGGAGTATATACAGTAGTTCTATGTCTTTCGATCCCAACTTCCTTGCAATAATTATCAAATTAATTTGAAGTAAACTCACCACCATTGTCAGTTCTTAAACATTTAATGGTTCTTCCAATGATATTTTCTACTAATCCTCTAAACTGCTTGAAAACTGTGAATACCTCAGACTTTATTTTTAACATATAGACCCATAAATTCCTAGAGAAATCATCTATAAAAGATACAAAATATGATGATCCTCCATATGAGGTTGTAGGATATGGACCCCAAACATCAGAATGGATATAATCAAGGATTCCTTTACTAGTATGTTTTCCATTTTTAAATTTATGCTTGCTTTGTTTCCCATATATACAATGTTTGTAGAAATCTAACTTAAAATACCTTAAACTAGGAAGTAACATACAATCAGATAATATTTTTAATCCTCTTTCACTCATATGGCCCAACCGTTGATTCCATAGTCGAATAGAATCATTGTCGTTTTCAGATACAGTTGAAGCACGATCTGACTCTCTTCTTCCTTCTAACTAAAAAAGATTTCCAACCTTTTTTGCTTTCATTACTAATAAGATTCCTTTGTCAATTTTCATTACTCCACCTTGAATAAAAATTTTATATCCATTTGTGTCTAACACTCCTAGAGAAATAAGATTTTTTCTGAGTTCAAGCACATGTCTTACATCAATTAAAATTTTAATTGTCCCATCAAAAATTTTAATATGGATGCTTCCAATTCCCACAACATTACATGAGACATCATTTCCCATGTAAAATACTCCATCATTGATTGACTTATAAGATTTAAACCACTTTTTATGGATGCAAATGTGATTGGCTGCACCAGAATCTAATAGCCAATGTTGATCATGATTTGAAAAATTAACTGATAAAACTTCATCACTTATACCTGAACCGGGTGCCAAACCTGTATCTATCATGTTTTCTTCTTTATTTTCTGTTGAAGAGTCTCCTTTAGATGTTTGTTGTCTCTTCCAACAGTCCTCCTTCAAATGTCCCAATTTGGCCCAAAACTAGCATTTTAGCTTACTCTTCTTCCCTTTCGATTTTGATCAAGAGTTATTTTTCTGACTGAAGCGTTTTTCTTTAGATCGACCTCTAACCATAATTTATTTTGATGTAGTGGTTTCTAAATTTGACCTTTTTCTGGTTTCTTCAGATAGCATAGCTCCAACAACATCATCAAATTCAAGGGTTTCTGATGAACTAAGACTTATAGAAGTAAAAAAATGCTCCCATGACTCAGGCAAAGAGCATAATAAAGTTACAGCTTTATCTTCTGAATAAAATTTTACTTCTATGCTATTTAACTGCACCAAGAGAGTATTAAAGGTATTCATATGATCGGTTATTGTTGTACCTTCCTTCATGCGCAAGCTGTACAACTCTCTTTTCAGAAGAATCCTCTTTGTTAAGGATTTAGTCATGTACAGTTTTTCTAGCTTTGTCCATAGTCCAGCGGTTGTTTTCTCTGACACGATGTTAAATAAAACATCATCTGCCAAACACAATCGTATGCCACTCAGTGCTCTATCATCAATGTCACTCCATTCGTCATCTGTCATGGTGAAAGGTTGTTTGGATTTTCCCAAAAGTGCCTTCGCCACACCTTGTTGTACGAGTAAATCGTGCATCTTAAATTTCCAGATTTCGAAGTTATTCCTCCCATTAAACTTCTCGATCTCAAACTGAGCACTTTGAGTTTTTGACATTTTTAATTTGACTTCTTCTCTATGGATCCTTAATTTCTTTTTAAATCAAATTAACAATTTGATAAAAAATTCCCTTTTTCAAACATGTAATTATTAATAATTTGATACCATTTCTAAGCTTCTCAAACAACAAAGGTTTCTCCAAAAATTATGCAGCCACAAATTAAAAAAAATATCAAGGTTCTTACACTATCAACAGCCACGCAGTTCCACCGGCCACTCAGTTCAACCTCCAACTCACATGCTCATCAGTTTTATTTGGTTTATTGGCTTTCTCCACACTGGACTCACACAAACCAGCAGATGCTCTAGTCTCCCATCCGTGATTGTGTCTTTAGTATTGGTTTCAACGCTGGTTTCGTGGAGAAACTAGACTGTTATTTCTGTATGCCTTCATTGGGGTAACACATGCATCTTAGCACGATTCCGCATTCCCCATCGGACCTTTGGCATTCATCACAAATTCTGAGGAATAGTGAAGGAGAGTCGAAATCCTTACACACTAGTATAATGCATACACTGCAACTCCTACAGACTGCGCTTCCCTAGCCTCTGGAAAACCGTTGCGTAGCAACCTAGAGAAGACGAGAAGCATCGAACCTACTCCCTCAGCCCATCAAATGTATGGAAAATCCCGTACAGAGAAACATCTCACGGCCCAGTGGATCCTCCAGCTCATAGTGCTGTTAGTTCCCTCAGTTTACGCACAGCAAAAAAAATGAATAAAAAAAAAACGATACTTGTCTCCTTTGCGCTTTGTATCCATCCCAATGCCCTTTGGAAACACATTAACATAGTACCTCCATAGAAATCACGCAATTCTTGCTCTCACATTACTCTGATACCAATTGTTAAAGTATTCACAGCTGAAATCTTAATAATTTCAAACACACGGCATAAAATAGAGACAGTGATTTAACGTGGTTCACCTAACCAATCTGGGCTATATCCACCAAATAGAGGTATCGGCTTTCTTATTATTCAACATTAGATTTCAAAAACATATTTCTTAGATCTCCACTTCCTCTTCCTCATCCCTCATATCTTTTTCCATATGGGCTTTACAATTTATAGATGTAGAAGAAAAACTGAATATTAAATTCAATTCCATCCTATCACATGAAATTAGGATTGTTATCTTATCTTCAGGATTTGATGCCTTCAGATATGGAAAAAATCCTATTGTTGGCATTATCCATGATATTTGTAGCCAAACTAATATGCACAATCTCAACAGGTTTCATGTTGTTAAGTCGCGTAGTGATCCTGCATTTTAGACATATCTGTATGCAGGTTTGTTTCCTGAAAAACACGTATACATGCATAATTAGTTTGTAGAAAGTGTGTATATAAGCTAGGTTTTGTTGGATAAGATGTATGATTATTCTAATCAATCTTACTATGATTTTGTTGTTTGTCAATGAAGTCTTGTGTGATGATCTGGGATTAACAATGATGATTAAAATTGAATTGATTGATTGAAGAATGATGATGCCACTGGTTGTATGTGATTGAACTTTTGTCATGGTTTCATGATTATTTCATAGTAATTCAATGGTTCAAGTTATAACTCAGTGTTTGTTTCAAAATGACAGTGACTTAGTTTCAGGGTTCAATGTTTTGAGATCTGTACATAGGTATGCTTCAAGGACGTTGTGTATGCACACAGATTTTCTAAAGTAAAGTAGCATATATATTCTGACATTTTATTGATCCAGGTTTTTTTGCAACCAAACATTCAATTTCACTCTATTTGACATAGGGATATATGTAAGGCCTAATGTTTGGAAAGAAACTTCTTGGAATCATATGAATAGAATGATCATGATCATGAATAGGTGGCAGGCCTTTGGGAGTCTTAAATACGTTGGAATTATTTTTGGAAATGATTGTCCAAGACATTTTGGAGATCTGTAGAAAATGCGAATGAAGACTATATCAAAACATTTATATTGGCTTAAGATATCATAATACATCGCTACATACTCGAAATTCTTCAAGGGAACAATGGATTCCACTTTTCCACCCAAATTATATGGAATTCCAGATTCAATTGGCATAAAATCATGCAACATCTACAGGAGAATACATATAACTTCCATTTCAAATGTGAAATTATGACTATAGCGCTGAATAACATTGGAGAGGGAGTTGAAAGATGTATTCATGCACAAGTAGTGGATGGGTTGACAGACATTATAATTCGCATGGAGGACAATATTGTAGATTTTGATGAAGTGACATGCGCAAATTTTTACGATAATTTTAAAAATGGGGAGACTGCAAAACAACTGCAATGCAACCATCTTTACCATTCCCACTATATCATCTCATGGTTTAGTCACAACATCTCCTATCCCACATGTAGACATGAGCTACCTTCTCCAACCCTCTTTGTTTCATTTAACAGAATTTAATCCTTCCTAAGTGAAATGAACCTTCCCAACAATTTAATCCTATTTCTTATTAGACTTGTGTTTCCGATATTTACTCATTTAACCGACTTGTATTTCCTAGATTCAATCATTTTTTTTAAATGTATATTTTTTTCAATGGATCGTTTGCATAATGAAGGGAAGTTTAATGTTTAGATATGTATTATATATATTATATTTGTTTAATGTTTAGATATATATTATATATATTATATTATTGAAATGAAATATACTATTAAATTTTTTATAATGAAAAATAAATTTAATATTATTAATAAAATAATTAAAATAAAAATTATTTTTAATCTTATATTTTTTTTTCTAAGGAAAAAATCACTGGTTTAAATTATGTACCAGCACATTTGACATTTGTGATACAATTCAAAAATACATCATAGTATTTCAAAAATTTGTTCCTTCTTATTACATTTTTCCATTTAATCCAGAAAAAAGTTTTGTTGTCTCAGTCCATAAAGAGCTGTGATTCTAATGATAGCCAATATTCATCAAAAAAATAGAAATTCATTCCAATTTCCTTTCCTGTGTTCTTCTTGGCTAAAATTGAGTCTTCATCCATTAGACCTCTGTTTCAAAATTTCATACATGATCTGTTGTCCCAAGGGAAAGTGATCAGGGAGAGTTCTTAGGACAACTTTTGTCGAGGTTTTGGCCTCCTCCTGATTGATATAATACCTAAACTTATACAGAATATTTCTCGAGAGAGTGATCCAAAATCCATCTCAAAACCTACAAAAAAACCAATTGATTAGAGAAAATTGACAGTACCTTTCACTCCTTGTCCATTGGCTTCATTTAGCTCATAGTGCATCTTACCGAATCTCCTGGTCTGCCCCACATTAGATAGATTTCTTAGATAATCTATCTACCTCTGAATTTTTTTCTCTGTAGATGTGTGAGAGAGATATGGTGGTGAAATTATCTCGTAACATCTTTATCCTTTCCATCCATTCCTCCAGATAACTAGGATTTTGCCGAGTACCTTTGTTTAGATGATCTATAAGGACCTACGAGTCCCCATATACATAAAGAAACCACATCAAGCCCCAAATATCCAGAGTTTCAGCTTGCATATTGGTGCCATGGCCACCGGTCCAATGGATTTTATAATGGAACAAAGGGGAAAGCATCAACCATGCAACGTAGCCGCAAATGTTGTTTTTAGCTGCCCAATCAAAAAAACTGGCTGGGTAGTGGAATTTATGTGGGCTATTTCTCTGGGAGAGATCCATTTGGGTCTTCTGATTCACCTTCATATTTCCCCAGTGTTGCATTATCTTGTTTCCGACCAAGACCGGGTTGCTAGCTTTCCCATCAAAAAGCCACCGGTTTCTGCTATTCCACATGTACCAGTGGTATATGATGGGAACCTTCCTAAAGGATTTCCCATGCCCTCCCCACCAGATATAACAATCATTTTCACTTATGAATGTGGAGAGGTCCAAATGCAAGAATTTGAAAATCATTTATAAGACATTCCTTGCAAAAATACAGTCATAAAAAATATGTTTATTATCTTCGTTTGCATTCATGCAGTGACTACATCTCCCAGGTCCATATATGCCTCTTTTTTGTAAATTTTTCCACATTATATTTTTTTTTCCCAAACCAACCAGTAAAATATAACTATCTTCGATTGCAGCTTAAGTTTCCAAAGACCCTGAAACCAATCGACCTGCAGAGTTCCTTCCTTCTTCTTCATCAAAGCTTTGTAAGTTTCAATGATCACAATTTGACCTTTATATAACCTTCCTCTCTAATTGACCCTATCCCCTCTTCTTGATTTGATCATTCCCATGCCTCTTAACCTTTCAAAATATAAATTCCATTCTTCTTTTAAAGGATCAGAGATCCCCAATTTTCCAACAGGGAGCCATTGAGGTGAATCATCTTGCCAAATAACCTAAAATAATAGAAATTTACCTTTCTGATGCAGGATAGAGATCAGATCCCTACTAACTTCGATCCCTCCATTGTTATTTCCAAGGCCTAGGTCACCAATTAGAATCAACCACCATTACCAAAAATCCACCTTAAGTTATCCTTTAAGAGAGGCCATATTTTTATGAATCTGTTCCAAATATTTGATCCCTTCTTCTACTAATTTCATTCCTCTAAGTACAGGTCCTCTATATATTTTCCCTTTAAATATTTTAAATCCATAATATCCTTCCACACCCCTGGTGTGGCAATGCTTCTCCAGAGAGACTTCATCATCAGAGCCTTACCGAAAGTAAATAGATCCATAATCCCCCAACCACCTATTTATTTTGGCCTTGATATCATATCCCAATTTTCTAGCTGATATGAGCCTTTCCCCAAACCACCGTTCCAAATAAATTCCACCATGATGCTTCGGATGTTTTTAATTATTATACAAGTGAGCCCAGTAAATAGAGATATGATATAGTACTGCCTGAGATAGGACGAGCCTCCCCCCTCTTGTTAGCCACTTACTTTCCCAAGCATTAATTATTTTCTTGTATCTCTCCAGTAACCAAGACCAGTCAGAAACTAGATATCTCATAGCCTTTAGGTGGAATCCCATGTATATAATGTCACCTTCCAAATGTGCAATTCGGAAGTCAAATAGATTGCCAATATACTCCACCATTTTAGTATTACCCTCCGAGTGGTAAATGCATGATTCTCTGTTATTAGCCTCCATGCCTGATGCCATACAAAACATCCTAAAAATTGTATATAAAACCAACCATTCACGTTTGATCAGAAGACCAAAAACTAGTACATTGTCAATGAAAAACTTGAGAGATATTTCCCTTTTCCTGGTTGTTTGAATGCCTCTAAAGTCACCTAGATCCACAACCTGCTTAATGTTAAGGCTAAAATAATCCATTACAAGAATGAAGAGTAGGGGAGAAAGGGCACATCCCTGTCTGAAGCCCCTTCCTAGGCAAAAGAAGTTTGTTTCTGATCCATTTATAATGATAGCCAACGAAGAGGAAATGACACAACCCATGAACCAGTCAATCACCCCATTTTCCATTCCAATATTGTGAAGTATAAGTCTTAAAAAATCCCAATAAATTCTATCATATGATTTACTCAAGTCAATTTTCATCATGTTGACTTTTATCTTTTGATATTTTACTGAATGCATTATCTCTTGAGTTATAGCAACCACATCATGGATGCTCTTGCTAGGCAAAAATCCTGATTTCTCTGGGGATATATGGAATTTTAGGACATCTTTTAACGTTTCTGCTATAAGTTTAGAAACAATCTTGTACGAAGTGCTGCACAAAGAGATTGGGTGATAATCTTCAAAAGTCCTAGATTCTTTCTTCTTAGGAATTAGGGCCAAAATAGTAGATTTTATGCCACCTACAAAATTTCCTATTCTCCTCACTTTCTCAACCATCATTGTGATATCACTAATGAAGATGTCCAAAAAATTTATGAAAAAATATGAGGTCTAACCATTTGGCCCCGAGATTTTATCAGCGGGAAAATATTTTAAAACCAGTTCAACTTCTTCTTTTCTCACTGACCTTACAAAAAAATCGTTCTCCGTTTCCCCAAACATTCTCAGAAAGAGTTCCAGTGTTTTTCATTGTTCAGTGAAAACATTCACCTCCCTACCTTTGAAAAGGTTTTCATAAAAGCCACAACTTCATATTGAATATCCCTCGTGGAATGAACAGTAATTCCATTTGCCTCAATATGCCATATTGTGTTTACTTTCTTCCTTCCATTTCCATAATTTTGAAAGAAACTAGTATTACTGTCTCCTTCCTTCAGCCAAATTGCTCGGATTTTCAATCTCCGGTATTGTTCTTGAAAGAGCAGAATTCTATTGTTTAGTAAATTTAGTGTTCTAAATTGCTTACTTAAATTTATCAACCAGGGCTTGTAAACTGATGAAGTGTGGTGCACTATATGTGCCTAAGTGACCTACTCCTTACTTCGTTGTTTGTATTTTTCGTATTGTTTTGTTTTAGTTCTTAATGTGCTATCCTAAACTATTTAGAGAAGTTAAAATGAATCTAGAAAAATAAATATTATAAGACTAAGTTAATAAAAAGAAACCAAATTTTATGGGCTAGTTCTAATTCCTAGTTCAAAAAGGTAAGGCATGCAATTGTTTTTAGTACATTTAACTGTAATCCATGGATCTATGACTAGACTAAGATTGGAAGATAGAGTAAAAGCAAGAAAATGTTTCAACAATTATACTTCAGGTTGTCTCAAAATTCAATTATTAGGTCAAACCTTATTGAGATGAAATCAACTGTTTGTACTTTAGTTGCTAAAGTCCTAAGATAGAAAACAAAGAATGCTATTGAAAATTACCTACAATGTGTTTAGTTACTCCATTTACCCAATATGTAGAGAGTGACCCCTTTGTGGTAATGTTTCTACACAACCATTACATTTTTCTAAACTAAATAACTACAATAACTCTGTAAAACAAAATAACTCAAAAACTGCATCACATGTAATCATTTAACAATCCTTACTTAGTATGTTCAAGTTAGTTTCTTTCAGAATGGTCTTTTAGGAATATTGTTTATTTGCACTAAAATGAGGATCTTCTAACTAAAACCAACTAAATTAATAATTGAATTATCAATCTCATCCAACTGTGAATTTTGTGACCTCTTGAAATGGCTTCGAAAAAATAAATTACACCTTTAGTTCTTAGCAATCAAATAACAAGAAACAAAATGTATTCTAAAACCAACTAAATGAGTAATTGACTTATCAGTCTCATCCAACTGTGAAGTTTGTGATCTCTTGAAATGGCTTCGGAAAAATCAATTACACATTTAGTTCTTAGCAAGAAGAAACAAAATGTATTCAACCACTGCACTTATAAGACATTTAACCATTCAATATAAGATTTAATAAATGAGAAAAATGGGTTTCGTAAATGCTTAATTAGACACAACAATTGACAGCTATCTTCTAATGAATTTGAAAAAGGCAAAAGCATAAACTAAACAACCATGTTTCTCAGCACTTCAATCTTTATTCCAATCCTGAAGATAGAAGTCCTATCTCCTTGAAACGTTTCGGAAGGAAAATATCCACAATTGCATTTAAACTATTCAAAACTGGAAATTAAGCATGAAAAGAAATTAGTAAATAGAATTAAAGAAATCTAACTAGAAAGCATTAAAAACCTCCTTTAGCAGCAGGGGCCCTCTGCTACCAAGTTGGTTAACTCCTTAGCTTTTCAAAAGTGCAATCAAACCAGCATCTGGGAACTGAACTTCTTTATTATAACAGATTTTTAGAAAACAAAGTATTTCACTTGTAATTCTGAACTGTACTACTAAAAACTTAACTTGTTCTCGGTTCTATAGAACCTATATTTAAAGTTAATTTGCATAACTAAATATGAATAAAAGTAGCTACAGGTGTCTTTTTGAATTATAATCAAAATAGGACTTTTAGGACTCATGATTTGCTACGAAGAAAATTAGAAGTCCTAATTGCTGTAGGTAACGATCTTTGACTTGTAGCTTTGACCATAGGTTTAGGCCACTTTTTATGTCGATCTGGTCCATATGAATAGGATGGAATCCATGTAGGAAAGATTTTGAGAATACCCATGTGGAATAATTCTTCAACTAACACCTATAACCTATTAAACCACAAGAGTATCTACGGAACGTAGAGTCAGTTATAGAACAGGTTGCATTCTGTAGCTAATTTGTAAAAACTTATCAAAATAGAAAAATCATGAAAATACAATATGACAATCATTTAAATGTATCCTTGAGTCAAAACCTTAGCATTCTTCACTTATTAGGGTTTATGAACTGATGGAAAAGATATGAAATGAAATGAGAGAACTGTAAAGGAGAGGGCAATTCTAGGGTTCAACATCTACAACTCTCCAACTCAATGAGTTTTAGATGAGGCCAAATATTAGGAGATGAGTCTCCTTCTTTGATCTTAATTATAAGCTTTGTAGTCTCTGCAGATAGTAACTTCAAATCCTTAACCATGCGATATTTCTGCTCCTTTTCCCATTTCTTCACTTTAAATTAAATTGTGTAGCGCACTTGATAAAAATTCCATAACGGAGGTACCTTCCTCTCTAAAAGCCTCTTTGAAATGATTCTCGACCAGTATGTTAAATGAATCATTATATAACTAGGCCCGGTTAAATTTAAAAGGATATCCCCATTTAAAGTTCTCAAACTTCCATTCAACAGATACCGAGAGATGATATGATATCATCACATCCTCTACCCAAACCTTAAGATCCCCCATTTGTGATAGAAGAAAAGATTGAACCAGAATTTTGTCAATTATTTTCCCTATGACTTCATCACCCAAGTGCCCATTATACCAAGTTGGAACTTCTCTTTCCAAGGATAAATCCACTAGATCGGATCTTTCTATCAATGAGTTCAAAAACTTCTCCATACGATCCCTTCTGCCACGCTTACCCCACGTCTCATTCTCCCTGAGGGTGCAGTTGAAATCTCCCGCAAAGATGGAACCATTTAGTTGAAGAAAAACCACAACATACATCCTATTCCAGAACCTTAGTCTGTCTCGGTAGGGAGCATACATGTTAACAAGGTGAATCCTTCTGCTAAAACCCCTGGAAAATCCTGTCATGATGATGCCCCAAAAAAACCCAAATGCCTTCAGGGAAACTAGGCAAGGATCCCACATAACAGCCAATCCCCTCGATCGGCCCACCACATTAGTGGTGACTAAGAGAAAATTTGGACATGAGGAGCGACAAAATATTCAGGTCCTATCAGCCGAAGTCATTCATTCTTGTATGAAAATCAAGTCTGGTTTAAGAGTAGAAATGAAATTTCGAAGATATTATAACTTCTCCCTTCCCCCCACCCCCTTGAGATTCAGAGAGCATAGGATCATGGATGAACGTCAGGTGAGGGGGCCAAAGCTCTAAGGACCCTATCGAGGGAAAGAGTGACAGGGACATCATGTAAATTTCCATGGGGGAGGGACACGTCCAAAGCCTTTGTAGATTTTTGCCTTTGAGATAGAAGAAGGACTAATGGATAAGATAGGGGATGGATAGAGGCTAGTTTCGATCGGAAATGGGACTTTCTAAGCAACCGGGTTTTGAAATATGAGTTCAAAATCACTTCCGATCGAGTTAACGGGGGATAGAGGAGAAATCCCACCCGAGTCAGATGGTCGGGGCAGGGGTGGAGAGCCAGATTCAAAAGGCCCCATCGTAGATGGTGGACCAGGGGAAAGAGATGGGAGGAGCTTGGATTGAGGGACATCCTTAGGTAGAGGATTTGAAATAAGAGAGGATTCAATAGGGTTGACAGAAGGATTACTTCCCCCTCGCAAATTATGAACTTCGGTACCCTCTAGGGAAACAAGTCTCGACGTCATGTCCGACGCATTATGGGATAATTTGTTTCCCCCCTCCATATCCCAGTCTCCCAACCTCAATTTTATTTCATTAATTGATAGAGAAGCAATACCAGGGGAGAAAGCGCAGATGTAGGCTTACTTGGAGCAATTGAGGATTTCGACTGAGAAGAGAATCCAAGTTTTGCATCCCGCTTTAAGGTTTTTTCTCTTTTACCATGTATTTGAAATTTCTATTTTTGTTTTTTTTATTAAACTCTTCTATTTTAGATGAAACTTACACTTTTTTTAGGATCCAGTTTCATGATTGGAAGACGAGTTATTTAGCCATAACCTACATGCAATCAACAAAATAACAATGCAAATAATAATACTCTTATAGTGTAAATCATACAAGAAGTTAGTTTGAAAATCAAACCCAACAATTTTTGTTTTTTTTGTTTTTTGTTTTTTTTTTCCTTATATATAGATTTAGGAGGGAGTGAAGTATATCAAACATGGTTGAACATTTCAGTCCTTACAAGTTGATTGAAGAATGAATAACTAGTCAATCAAATAGATTTCTACTAATCAATAATCATACATCCAACATGTAGGGTAATGCAAGATAGTGATTTTCTATGTTCGGAAGTATGAGAATAACGTGAGATACGAAATAATTTAACATTATATAAGAGTGAATAGATATAAAATGTGCAAAAGATATGTGTTCCAAGACACAATAGAACATGGACTACAAGTCCAGGTTTCCATATTTATTAATAGTTGGTACCATGATTTATGTGATGGTGTGCACCAGTTTATATGTTGCACATGCAATGAAAGTTATGAGAAGGTATACAAATAATTTAGGTAAAGAGCATTGAAAGATAGTAAAGTGGATTGACATGTTTTTGAGAGGTATTACTACTTAGGAATTGTGCTTTGGAGGTTCAAACACTAATTTATATGGATATGTTGAAATATATATAGAAGTTGATATAGATAGTAGGAGCACCATGTGGTATGTTATTACTATAGGTGGAATAATAACAGGTTGGATTTTAAAATTACAAAGGGTTGTTGAACTTTTAACAATAGAAGTAAGGTATGTTTCTATTACAAAGACTAATAAAGAGATGATTTAGTTACAAACGTTCATGGAGGAATTGGTAAGATTACATCAGGTTTTATAGTGATAGCAAGAGTTCCATTTATTTTGGAAAGAACTCAAACTTTCATTCTAATACTAAGATTATATAGCTCAAGTAATGTTTCATATGATCAATTTTGGAAGAGGTACTATTAAACTTGGAAAAGATACATAGTACCCAAAATCCTGTAAACGTGATAACAAAGGTAAACATTTAATAAATGGGTGGAAATTGTGTGCTATCCTAGTAAGGAAGAGCCTAAGACCATTTTTCATGTGGGCACAATTCTAGCAGCCAATGATAGAATTCAACTCAAAACCCTCATGAAATTGTAAGGCTGAGTCTTATCACGATTTTTTTGGGGTTTCCAATGCACGAGTTAAGGCCACTTTTTCAGACAATAACTACTTCTTTCTTTGGGGTTGTTTAATTAATTTGTATGTTCCTGAAGCTTATCTAGAGGGGGGAATGTGAATTAAGGTGACTAAGTTATACATTTTATAGGCGGAGTTAAATTTGGATTTCCATTAAGGTACATCTTTAGAGATAAAAAACTACAAGGTATACAATCATATAGTAGTGCATTCATGTTTAAATTATGAGGCCAATTTTATGATGAGCAAGGAAAAATAATAGAGATGTCATATTCACTAAGAACGTCATGTATAAAAATCAATTGTAGAGAAAGAGACGAGAAAAGAAAAAAACATAATACATATTGCTCAATAAAATCATAGAAAAATAAATTCCCAAGGTGCCAGCAAATCAAAATGTTCAATAACAAGAGGTACCTAACACTCCTAAAAATGTCATTAGAAGAGGAACCATGTTAAGTAGACTCCTTGAATGAAACTCTCCATTGTATGATGTGTTTGTTGATGGTTCTTGAAATTTGTCACCCAAGGGGTCTCCTTGATGTGAAGTTCTAATTAGACCTCACGTCTTTTGGAATAGGATCCCCATCCAAAGTATCAACCTGGTTGCCATGAATTCTTATATATTTTCCTTGGCTTTAACTATCAAAAAGAGAGAGGAACGTGTGTGTACCTTTGAAAAGTAATTAAGTGTGACTATAGGAAAGAGGTAATAATACCACCCTAGTAGACACACAAAAACAAGAAGGACCCATCTAACATCCAGTGGAATATTCCACAAGAGATGCAATGGTCATTACAACCTATGAATGAGAAAGATCGGATCCTGTGGAATAGCACACAAGGATGGGGCAACAATAAAAACCATTACAACACATCCTCAATAAGATAAGTACTAAAATAAACAAAACAGTTCAACTACTTTAGCACAAATGAAAGAGAACATGAAATACAAACATCCGTAGAATAGTCTTACAAACATTCATAATCCATGTATGAATAATGTGCTAGTGAAGTGAACAAAGTTCCATCTTAAGTTAAATATTCCAGAAGACTTGAAATATTAGAATTTCGATTGAGGATAGAAATATTATATTAAAATGTACGATGAATGATTGATTGGTTCTTACAAATGAGGTCTGCTTATATACCTAAGCAGGTGCCTCTTCACGAAAGGTCATGTCTCATCAAACATGCCCTTTAAACCTAATTACTAATTAACTAATTAATCATTATTTATATTATTTTATTCATTACATTGCCTTCCTCCTCAAAAAGCTTTGTCGTCAAAGCTTTTTGATGAAAGGCCTCGATCTATTTTCCAGGTACAATTGTTTTCTTGTCTTGGAGTAGTCATCCTCGGCGATACAAGTTGATATGATCCTCTAACTGACAAAAAAAATTGTCGCACTGAGAATTGATCAAACCATCCTAAATAAATCTTCTACAGAATCTTGCGGAGACTTGAAACTTGTGTGGAATTATCACTTGAGCAGATTTCACTAAAATTAGCATTCTTTGGAACATCAGCTTGTTGTTTCTGCTCTGAATATGTAGCTTGATCAAATTGTCTACTCTCGTGATCTGGATGTCGATAGAGAGATTTTTTGGTTTGATTTCTTTGATTTTCTTCTAGCGAGGATGTTATTGAGTTAGTTACAGAACCTTCACTTTGAATGTTCCTCGTCTGAACTGCAACATCTATGTTTGCATCTTCTGCAACTTGCTTGTCTTCTTCTTGAGTTGTGAGATTTACTGGATCGATATATGTTTCTTCAACTTGGAATTCTACATTTGATGCTTTATTTTCAACAATTTTTTGCACCTTGTTTTCCAATAACTTCTTATCCTTCTTCAATTTCATAATTTGCGTTAGTAATTTTACATTGTGGTCCTTGACGCAAGAAACTTATTATTTCCTGTTAGTTGTGATTTTTTCAATTTCATTTTGCATATTTTGGATCGCCTTTTTACCTTCTTGAAGAATTACCTTTGAAATTTCTTGTATGTCTTCAAGCGTCACTGAATTTGGCTTCAATTTAACGTCGTGTAGCATCATTTTCTTTGTTTTTAGGAGAATGTTAAAAATTTCTTTTTCGTATTTAAGATAAATGAACCTAGGGTTTCCATCCATGGTGAACCCAACACAATGCCACTGTCGTTAAAAGGTAAGGATTGAACAGAGAATTTCAATATGAATGTATAATCCCCAATGTTTAACTGTAAATTGGTTATGCCATATATTTCGTTAACAAAACAGTCTAATTTTTCGATTATATTTGACTTTGGGATCACTAATTGGTTTGCGATTTTAGGTGCTATATAATTTTTACCTTCAGCGCAAGAGATACAAATAGTAATATCTTTTCTTGCGAGAATTCCTTTAAATTTAAATAGCACTTTAGCGTTGGTAGGGAAGGTTTCTAAAAATCTCCCTTTCTTCAATTCTAATTTAGATTCCATTTTTCTTCTTGAATATTAAATGTTTTTGGGATGAACTTAGGGTTTTTAAAAGTAGATTTTTCTAATCTTTATAATAAAATAGTATTCCCCTTTTTACTTTATAAATACCTTCTCAACTTTTCTTTTCAAGGCACTTTAAATATGCTTTGATTTTGGAAATACCTTCAAAATTTACCTAATTATATTTTATATATGATAATTCTTTTTTCTCTTTTCTTCAAAATTTAATAAAAGGCTTTTTTTCACTATACTCTGGCTTTTTTCTTTCTTTCTTTATGTTCTTTTTATATATATAATCCTTTTTTTTTTTTAAAGCTCCTATTAAATAAAATGGCCTCATTTTAAATACTTGTATGTTAAATAACCTAATTACTTTATATTAGCGAATTTTATATTTCCTCAAACAATTAGTTCATTCAATCCTTCAAGAGTTGTGTCGTTTCAATAGGTTATGATGTATCCTCTATAGGTTTGATGGGAATTGATTATTGATTTTTTTTCTTAAGTTGGTGAATACAATCTCTATGGTAAAAAATTGAATTTATTATTTTTGTATAGTGGATAATGAAGTGAGCGTAAAGGCAGTGGGCAGTGTGGAGATAATGGGAACAAAGAACAGTGGCAGCGGCTAGGCAGTGGAGTTAATTTCTGCGGTCGAGGCTGTAGGGCCCTTCTCCTTGTGACACAACAAGTAAACAGGTAATTCTTACAATCGTATTGTTGTTGAGGTTGAGACGATGACGTGGGTGGTTTGGAGTCAGTCGTTGCTGGCTCCTTGGGCAGGGCAGGAATTTCAATAGTAAGGTGGATGGCTATGTCGAGGGCAGAGTGTGGGTGGAGGCAAAGCGTGTGGAATGAAGGCAGTAGGACAGATAGCCTGCAGCGGGGCGAAATGAAATGAAAAGGGTCACGGTGGTTGAGAACGCTCGGTCGCGTAAGGCGGAATTTGACTGCTGGTTAAAGTGGCAGACTGTCGAGTTTGTAGCGGTGACAACATGTGTAGGTTAGGCGGAGAGAAAGGTCTGATGTTGCAGTGTGCAGTGGAAGACTAATATGTGGCCTAATTAGCAGGAACGTGTTCGATGCTCACGTGTTGTGGTGTGGCTGATTGAAACAAAGAACTACGGTTTGTGACAGGTTATTGCGGCTAGTCAATGACTTTCGTGGATTTTATGCAGTGTATTCAACGTATCATATATTTTTCATTTATAATTTTTTTTTTGTTTTTTTGTTTTTTGTATAAATATGATTATTTTGAATTTTCTTTTCTCTTCCTCTTTTTTCACCTTTTTTTTTAATTCTTTAAAAATGGCCAAGGGGCTCTGACGAAATTAGAAAACGAAGAAACTCCAAAAGTGTATTAAAACACTTCAACGGAAACAATGTTGACGAATTTTACGATCAAAGACCTGGATCAGAGAGTGTGGCTCTGTGAAGTGGTTAGGTGGCCAAAGGCTCAAAATGCTCCAATACTAACTGAAGTGAACAAAGTTATTTCTCAAGTTATATATTCGAGAAGACTTGAAATAATAGAATATCCATTAAGGATAGAAATATTATATTAAATTGTATGATGAATGATTTATTGATTGTTACAAATGAGGCTTGCTTATAGACCTAGGTAGGTTCTTCTTCACTAAAAGTCATGTCTCATCAGACATGCCCTTTCAACCTAATTACTAATTAACTAATTAATCATTATTTATATTATTGTATTCATTACAGCTAGGCATGAAGGCTTCTGTTATTAATTAAAATTTCTATGACACATGTATACAATGAGCACCACTAGCTCCAATAGTGGAGCCTTGGAGCCACTCCTTTCTCCTCAAAATAATTAGATTGTTTCTCTAATACCCATACAATGAGGGTGTATATATAATAATGAGTAGGTGATGATTCACCTTCCTTGTGACTCTTCTACTATCATCATGATTGTTCAAATTCCTATTACTTTTCGACTTTGCATGAATCTTCATATACTTTATGCCTCCTTTGGACTTCCACTTTACAATAAATTTTGAATAGATAATTACATAATCCACAATAATGATGTGGTATATGATGACTCATGATAGGACATGATATGACACTAATGACATGGACTGGAGGATAATTTGGCAATGCCAAGTTGTCCTTCTTGTGTTGGCATTATGACTAATGTGTTGTCCTTGATGGAAATCTACTTGATGAGTTTTATTTTTATAGAAACCTCTTTGATGAATATGTTAACATGATGTGTCTACATGTGATAAAGAGTTTGGACAAAAGCATAATAGTTCAGAGACAAAGGAATGATGAAGGGGATGTTTTTATAGGTACATGCATGTTCTGTGAAGCAAAGCCACATACACACATGGGTATGAAGAAGAAAAGGCACATACAGTTTCCACTCCATGGAATTTTAAATACCAAGCATATTTTACATGGTATTGGACCACAATATTGAGTGTAGTAATGAATATTTGATCCCGTCAAGGAAGACCATCGACAAAAGTGTCGTTTTGACCTATGGTATTGGCTAAGGCCTAAGATATATAAGGAGATGAAGGTCAAAGTGCTTAGTGTGTGTAAGTGATGAATATTGCGTGAATAGTTAGATGTGAAGCAAGTGTGCATGTAATGGGATATTAATGAATAGTTTGATTTGAAGCTAAGGATGCACCCGAGAATTTGATGATGGATCAAATCCAATATATCTGAAATGACTATAGTGATAATGGCTTGGTTTCATCAGTGATATTTATGTCTAACGCATGTTTTATTGTGTATGATGAGAGACATGTCTTTTGTTTATTTTTTGTTTATTTTTTTTTTATTTTCCCTGAAGGAATGATGTGCAACGAAGGTATAAGACAATAATTGAATGTATGTATGTAGGTTTGATAATATGAAAGGCGCATGCATATGTGGGTTTTGTGCTGGTAAGTCACGTGGTGATCCTTCATTTTAGATAGATCTATACACATGTTTGTTTCCTGAAAAACACATATACAAACAGAAGTGCTTTGCAGAGAGTGTGTAAATAAGCTATATTTTGTTGAATAATATGTATGATCAGTCTAATCAATCTTACTATGATTTTATTGTCTGTCAATGAAGTCTTGTTTGATGATCTAGGATTAACAGTGAGGATTAAAGTTAAATTGATTTATTGAAGAATAATGATGCTACTGGTTGTATGTGATTGAACATATGTGATGGTTTCGAGTTTATTTCAGAGTAATTCAATGGTTCAGGGTATAACTCAGTGTTTGTTTCAAAATGACATCGATTCAATTTCAGGGTTCAATGCTTTGAGATCTGTACGCAAGTATGCTTCAAGGAAGTCATGTATACACATGAATGTTCTAAAGTAAAGTAGCGTGTATATTGTGACATTTTATTGATCAGGGTTTTCTGCAACCAAATGTTCAATTTCACTCTATTGGGCATAGGGATATCTGTAAGGCCCGATGTTTGGAGGAACACTTCTGGAATCATATGAATAGAATGATCATGATCACGAATAGGTGGGAGGCCTTTGGGAGTCTTGAATATGTTGGAATTATTGTCTGAAATGATTGTCCAAGACTTTTTGGAGATATGGAGAATTATATGATTTCAATGTTTGAACCTCTAGTGATCATAATTGCTCAATTCTTCCCCATCGTTCTTTCTTCTAAAGCTTTGTCATGCCATTAGAGATGATTATATTTCTTGTTTTCCCTGCAATACCCATTAATTCAACTTCCTTTCCTTCCAAAATTTTTTTACAAGAAAATTTCTTGAAAATTAAAAGTTATCGTCCCCAAAGATTGTAACCATTGGTCTTCTAGTACATCATCAGAACCACCCATTGGAATGGAAAGCATTTGACTATTCAATACATATTAAGCTTGATATTATGGCACTTTCTAGAGAAATTTATAGTTCCTCCATTTGTAACCATCACTTGACACTCTGGTGTTGGATATAGGAAGCAATTCAATTCCTTGCCTATCTTACAATGAATAAAATTATGGGTACTACCTGAATCAATAAGCACTATTACCTTTTTTTTCTTGATATATCCTTCTACCTTGAGAGTTTTAAGAGTGGTCATTTCTGAAAATGCATTATAAGATATGATCGTATTCATTTCTTCTTTCTTCGGGGTTGGTTCATAGTGTATATCCCTCTCATTTGATGTTTCTTATTCCTTTTTTTCCTCCTCTTCATAATCTATGTAAAATAATTTCTTCTGAGCACACTTATGGCCTTTAGTTTATTTTCTATCACAACTATAACAAATCCCTTTTGCTCTTTTTTCCTCCAATTATTGTGGTGTCAACCTTGTAGGTTGTGGAAGTCTAGGAGGAACAACACTTCCATCTTTATAGTTGTGAGTGGTAGATTTACTTGTTACCATAAATTTTCTTTCAACTTTTCTTTCCACCCTGAATGCATTCTCCAATGAATTATGTTCCCAAAGGGGAACTTCATGTTGCATATTATCCTTTAAAGTCCATATGAATAAATCAATCATACGCTCCTCTTGAATATTAGTTACCCTGATATTCAAATTTTGGAAGTCCTCAATGTGTTCTGCCATTGAACACTTTTGTTTGAGATTTATCAGTTGGCTAAAGAAGGTGTTTCTCTTTGTATATGCGTAGCTCGTTTTTCACTATGTTTAAAACTGTAAAAAAAAATTATATATTCCAAAAAAATACTCATCAAAGCATACTTATAAATTTTATTTTATTTTTGAAAAATTAAAGGGTGGATTAATTTCAAACTGACATGATCCATGATCAATTGAAGTTATTATAGGTGGGGCCCTTGTAGCAGTTCAACGAATCAAAGGATTAAATGTAGGGTTGTTAGATTCCTATATTAATAGTGTAGTCCCTTATTGTTGTTATTGTAGCTCTCTTATTGTTATTGTTGTACCCCTGTAGCCCCCATATTATTATTATTATGCCCCATAAAAAGCCACTATTATTATTGTTGTGCCCTTAAATTATTATTGTTAGGTTGGCTAGGATTATATTATGACCCCATGGACTACTATATATAGAAAGGATGTTTTTTCGTTTTTATCATCTAAGAATTTTTCATTTATGTAATGTAAAGGAGGTTTCCCCCTTGAAGTGGCTGATTTATAAGGCGTTTATCTCTCTTTTGTTCTATTTTGGGAGTTGGTTTCATAACATTTGGTATCAGAGCTTTAGATTATAGGGTTTCACTGCTTCAAATAGGACATTGTGGAATTTTGGCTATAATTTTTTTTATACAAAGTTTCAAATTCTAACACAAAAAACCCATTTACAGAAAATCCTCAAGAAGTTCTCGTAAACATTTCAGATCTTGGTTCGCAATATTTTCAGAGATATGATCTGAGTTAGGGTTTTTGCAGGCTCCCGAATTTCATCTCAAAGAGGTGACCTTGGGAAAATTTGCATAATTCTCTCTCTGAGCATCGGATTGGAATGCTGTAAAAATTGGTTGAAAACAAACAGACTGTAGTTTTATGTGTATCAATTTCAGAGCAAAGGAGGAAACAGTAACACGGGGCACGTCGTACAAGTTCACTCTACTAAACTAGTCCATAATTAGGTCATTGTGGGAGATTGGGTATAACTTTTCCTTGAAGAATCCAAATAAGGTTAGACCTGTGGCTTTGGAAAGAGGACTCAGAGGGCTATTACAGGACTAAATCTTAAATCACGGGGATCCGAAACTATAGAGATACATCAGTTTCAATATCGAGCTCCTCAAAAGCTAGAGAAATGTGTGTATTGTTTAAACAAGTTTGCATCACTTTTGTTTGAAAAACTAGTTTCAAGTGATTCCAATGGCATATTGAAGCATAAATATCAGTATTGAGTTATATAATGTCTCCAAAAAATAATTCTACACCCATTAAGCCCTCAGAAATCTATACTATGACGCATGAAGAGGAAGAATTGCAGTATGATATATCAAAATTACGATACCAAGTGCAACAAACTTCGATCTTACAAAGAGCAATAAAATATGTCATAGATGGTTTAAAAGCATAAATGAAGGCTAAGTTAGACGGTTTGAAGGATCAAATGAAAACTAAAATGGATGATAAAGTAGTGGAAGATCACATTGAGCATCAACAACAAGTTTTAGTGCAGAATCGAATGAAACAAAAGGAAGATCAACATCACAACGAAAGAAGTTCTGAAGCAGTCACAGAAACACGAACTTGAAAACTACGAAATTGATCAATTTCAAAGTATCTCATTAAGTGGAATAACTTACCCACTAAAGATTCCACATGGGAGGATGAGAATTTTATACAGAAGCATTGGTAGCTACTCAAGCATTGAGGAAAACACTTTTTTGAAAGAGAGGGGAATGTTAGATCCCTATATTACAAGTGTAGTCCCTTATTGTTGTTAGTGTAGCCCCCTTATTTTTATTTTTGTACCCCTGTAGCCCCCATATTATTATTATTGTGCCCCATAAACAGACACTATTATTATTGTTGTGCGCCTACATTATTATTGTTAGGTCAACTAGGATTATATTGTGGCCCCATGGACTCCTATATATAGAAAGGAGGTTTTGTCATTTTTATCATCTAAGAATTGTTTATTTATGTAATGTAAAGGAGGTTGCCCCCTCGAAATGGCTGATTTCTAAGGCATTGATCTCTCTTTTCTTCTATTTTGTGAGTTGGTTTCATAACACAGGCACTTTTTCTGTCAGTTTAATTGGAGATGTTGAGCCCTTCTGATGGCTAAAACCTGACACCATAACCAGAATGAAAATTATGGGCGTGGGTGCCTCCATAAAAAGGTTAGTGCCAGATCATTGACTGTCAATTGACAGTTGTGATTGAATACGGGATCACCCCTAGAGGGTCTCGCCTACCACCATGGGTACTCTCATCAGTCTATGACAAGTTAGCCTACATAGGAATCACAAGTCATCTAGTGAAAAATGGTCATATGTTTCATTTCATAAAAAAATAAAAAAATATATACTTACAACGATGACACAATTTTGTTCTTAGCTTTATAAAAATTTGAAGTCCTTAGAAGGACTGAATAGGCATAAATTAGTTTTCAAAGTAGTTTAGTATTTTTTTGATAGTAAACATTTTTTATAATTGTCACCATTGTAATGCCACTACAAAAAGAAACTTTGGAGAAGCAAGGAGGGTTCTGAATTTTGGCTTCAAAAGGCAAAAAATTTCTGTGTAATGTTTCTATCATCTTCTTGGAGATTAATTAAAGCTTTTAAAGGTGATTCCAAGAAGATCTTTGAATGTGATATGTGTTCATCTTCTTTGTGAATAATTTAATTTTATTTCTTTTATGGAAAATAGTAATGAAGCTACTGGTTTTTACTGACATATATTTAATGAATTTATAGTAACTGTAATTTGAAATTAAATAACCTTAATATGCGCTCCTCTTTTTTGTATTATCATTTTTCTATCTTTCATGTTTCTGCTAAAGTTTGAAGCAAAATATTCTACAATAAGTAGCCTTTTGTTCTATACTTTTAATAATCTCTTTCCATCACTTTACTACAACTTATAATCATTTTCATTGTCAGTGAGGCCATTTTGAGAGGTGTTCTTATTCCAATAATATTCCATAATAATTACTTGTAAAAATAATTTTGAACTATCATAATGGGACAACAAATAAAGTTTATTATCTCTTTGTATAGATTTCCTAGGCACTGACCTCTACTCAATTAGGGGTTGTCTCTAAGGTTACAAGAATATCCTCATAATGTGTTATAATTTCCTCAATAAAAATTGACCAAGTGATGAGTGTTTTACGAGAAAAAAGGCATCGATACCATACAAATTTATTGGATTCTAAATATAAAGATGCATTGTGTACCTTTTGTGCACGTTGCACATCATAGAGATCAAAATATTGCTCCATATGTAGTATCCATGTTACCATATCCTTGCCATCAAACTTCCTTATATCAATATTTAGAATGTGGTTGGTCTTAAACCCAACATTGGAGTCTCTAAAATCATAGTTCATATTCCTTTTATCCTCATCATGATTTTCATGGATTACCTTGTCACCACTAGGAATCCTTGCTTGCAACAAATTTTTCACCCCTTCCTTCAACCCTTCAATTTTGACATTCATCATTGCTTCCACGGCTACTTTTAAAACATCATTCAAACTTTTAATTTCTTTCACTTGGTCTCATAATTTTGATATATCAAGTCACAATTCTTCCTCTTCATGCATTATAGTAGAGCTTTTTGAGGGATTAATGGGTGTAGAATTTTTTTTTTTTGGAGGAATTTTAGAACCAAATACTAGTATTTATGCTTCAATATGACCTTGGAATCAATTCAATTGATTTTTCAAACAAATGCTATGCAATTAAAAAAAAAATACACAATTGTTTCTTTCTTTCAGGAGCTCGATCTTGAAACGATTATAAATATGTAATTTAATATCTCCATGATCTGATTTTTTTCTTGTGGTATCCCTATTAGTCTTCTTTCTAATAGTACAAGTCAAACTATGATCTGGGTCCATCAGCTACCGGATTTACCCATGATCTTTTACTTCTGTGATGTTGTTAGAATTTCATTTTAAAATAGCATAAAATAATTCATGTGCATGCTATAAAGAAGGGAAACAAGACAACCATGAGTAACATACATGTTATCACACTCAAAATTTTCAAAAATTGTTTTGATAAGGTCACCATAGGTTTCATGTTGTGTCATGTTGGGTCATGCATTTGATGAAGAATTTATAAAATAATGTTTATCCTATGTCAAAAAATCATTATTATTCATGTCATGTCAATCAAATCCATTGTATATCATTTATTTTTCACACCCATGCCTTAAAATCAAGAAATGAGCCACTTGTCTAGTTTTTCACAATTTCGTAGTGAAGACAGTGGAAGAATAACAGATTTTGCTACAAAACTACCTAAAATTTCCATAGCAAATCCTCCAAAAGAAAATTTATGACTTGTCATTTTCTATTGGTTTTGGAGAAAGGTGAGATCACCTAGTAGGTTATGGCAGCTATCCAACATGTGAAATCATAAGTGCTTGTCATCATTTCACTTTCATCCCTCCATTTGTCATTTTCCCTCTCATATTCGAATTTCATCTTTTTAAACAAATCATCCAAGCTCCTCTCTGTCATTAACCCTTCATATTTTTCATGTATCATCCATTTTTCACCTTATAAGAGTTTAGATTTGTGGCAACAAACTTGTTGTCCAATTTATTTCTTTACACGTGTCACATTTTTAAGAAGGTAGCTTGGTTATAAAGGAAGATGGACATGAAGAAGAAATCATACAAAGGAGGCTCTATGCTTAGATAGGATCCCATGGACCTTAAGATACTCATGGAGGACCCTATCTTTGTTGAAGCATTCACCAATTCAGGTTTGCTTGAATTTTTGCTAGAGCTACAAGGGGATTTGCTTCCTTTTTTGGAATGTGTGAGAAGTCAACTTGAAGAGAAGATTCTGGGTGAACAAAGATGAATTCTACAATACTAATAAAGGTTATTGTCAAGAAAAAATATAGGAAAAATAACCACTTCCACGTTTTTCACAGGTGATACCAATTTAGAGATAACATTTTGGTGCATCTACCAGGAGACTGAAGGTGTAAATTTTCTCCGGGAAGAACGAAAAAGTTTGGATTTGACTTTTGATGGTGAACATAAGTCAAACACAAGAATTTTGTACCATTCACCTGGTGACTCCATTGTTCAAGGTCCGAAGCTTCAAATTTCAGAGCGACTTCACTGCCAAAGAATCCAAATTTCAGAACATTGATGGTGATCCAAGATGACAGGGTATGTGGCAAACCCTTTATATGGTGAAATGTTACAAAGTGTAAGGGATGAGTTAGAATAATTTCAGATAGATGAACATTTCTCAACAATAGTATTTCTTTGTTTGAAATCTAGTCGACTCACACGTGAAAATAAAATTTATTTTCTTGGTTTAGTTGTTGAAATATTAGAAAATGAAATTGAACTATTGGATGTTCAAATTGAATCATATGATTTCCAAGATCCTAAAAATTTCTTGGAAAGTCTTCCTCCTAAAAAAAAGATGAAATTGTTATACCATTTGACTTGCAGATAGAGGAAGAATATAGTTATGAGCTTGATATTGTAGACTTGAAATCAAGGTTCTACCTTGATGAAGAAAATGAAAAGGATATCCACGATCAATTTGTCATTGAGAGCTTAAAAGGGATATCAATAAATTAAGTCTTATATGATCCCATAGCTGATTACATGGAAGAGTTATATAATACAACTTTTCAATTACTTTTTCACTATGAAAAACAGACCCATTTTTGGTTACATTTATCAGTTCAGAATACAGTTTCATTTTGGTTTAAGCACAATTAAGGAGTTCAGGTATCAGATCAACTCATTGAATGAATTTATTGGAGGTTTCATGTCGCTTGAATCAAACATGAAGATTGCAGTTGTTAAGGTAGGTAGGAGTGTGTGTTAATAAGCTCAAGTATTATGAGCATATTTTCAGCATGTACAGATTTAGTCTTTAGCTTGGATTGTAGTTTTCAACAAGCTTGAGCCCAAGGAGAAGGCTATAAGAGCTTGGCGAAGTCTTCATCAATTTCAGAAATTTTTCAATATTTCAAGAGAGGAATTGGAACTTCAATTTCTTTGTTGTACCACAGGGGCACAGCATCCCTAGTGGATCCACTGTTATCACACTCAAAATTTTCAAAATTTGTTTTGATAAGGTCACCATAGGTTTCACGTTGTGTCATGTTGGGTCATGCATTTGATGAAGAATTTATCAAATCATGTTTATCCTATGTCAAAAAACCATTATGAGTCATGTCATGTCAGTCAAATCCATTTTATATCATTTAGGTTTCACACCCATGCCTTAAAATCAAGAAATGAGCAACTTGTCTAATTTTTCACAGTTTTGTAGAGAATACAGTGGCAGAACAATGAATTTCACTACGAAACTACCTAAACTTTCCATAGAAAATCCGCCAAAATAAAATCGATGACTTGTCATTTGCTATTGGATTTTGGGAAAGGTGAGATCACCTAGTAGGTTATGACAGTTATCCAACATGTGAAATCATAATTGCTTGTCATCATTCCACTTTCATCCCTCCATTTTTCGTTTTCCCTCTCATATTCAAATTTCATATTTTAAACAAATCACCCAAGCTCCTCTCTGTCATTAACCCTTCAGAATTTTCACGTATCAATCACGTTTCACCTTAGAAGAGTTTAGCTTTGTGGAAAGCAGATCGTTGTCCAGTTTGTTTCTTTACAATTGTCAAATTTTTAAGACGGCAGCTTGGTTATAAAGGGAGATGGCCATTAAGAAGAAATCATACAAAGGAGGATTTGTGCGTAGATAGGAGACCATGGACCTTAATCTATTCATGGAGGACCCTATCTTTGCTGAAGCATTCACCAATTTAGGTTTTCTTGAATTTTTGTTGGAGTGACAACGGGATTTTTTTGCATTTTTTAGAATGTGTGAGCAGTCAATTTCAAGAGAAGATTCTGGGTGAAAAAAGATGAAATCTGCAATATTGAGAGAGATTATTTTCAAGTACAAAACAAGGAACAATAAAATCTTTCACATTTCTCACAGATTCTACCAATTTAGAGATAACAATAAAAACACGAGACGTTGATAATAGAGTTCACCGAGTGTGGGCTACGTCTTTGGGCCCAGTGTCAAAATGGGGTAGGCCACTTTATATAGTGTTGGAAGATGTGATGTACATGGATGATGTTCATACAAGGATGTTCCCTCAACATGATTGGCTTGTATCTCCACGATACGTTCCACTACAGGAACTCTCACTCACAATGGACCTCCTATCAACATGACATAATCTAACATGAAGCAAAAGACAAGTTCCCGCAACATGCATCAAACAAGGATCTAGAAATCATAACACATCTCACAGCAAAAAGAGGCACATGATCAAAATGCATATACATCAACCCCTGAAGGTGGATAAAGAAGTAGATGATCAGCAGCTGAGTATGGCTGCACTGTCGAATTCGTGGCGTCGAGGGGCATGGAATTGACTATCCACACTTGAAAATCAGACACCGTCAATCCAATATGGAAAATGAATGAAAATGGGAAGCTTTTCTACTGAAACGGACATCTCCATTGAGTTCCTATCGCCAAGAGGTGTAAAATCGACATAACGTTTGTCGAAAATGGACTCTGGAAATTTTTGGGCCTCAAAGAATCTTTTTTATTCCCCCAAGGTTCCCTAAGATTATGTTCTGCAGGGAATCTGAAAATATGTTGCTTAGATGGACATTCTAGCTTTACCATCGTGTTCCCTGTGAAATTATAGTTAAAATGATTGTAAACTTCATATCATTCTAACAAAATGAAAGGTTACCTCCCCTGGAATCTCTCAGGCTTCAAGGAATGTTCTCTGCAAAAATTCTCTGTCTCAAAAAGCGTACTCGCACATGGTTCCACCTTGGCCTGGCTCGTGGTTCCACACCTGGAAAAAAATATCTTCCTTGAACTCCGTAGTGGTCTGCCTTCTCCTCTGCAAATGAAATTCATGTTCATATAAGGTTTTCATGGCAGAATTAACAATGAACAGGCCATTGGCCTAATCATAATTAATGTAATTAATGGAGGAGAAGTTGGGGGATCAAATCTTGCCTCTCAAAAATTGGACGTATTTTTATTTCGCGTTAATAATAGCTGGTGCATTTGTTGTTTGGTGGAATTTCTCATTTGGTGGACATGCCATATAAGGCTACCACATTGGGCGAGGCCAGCGGTCCCACTGATCGTGGGTTCAAACCCCACCGACCTTGTGCCACGTGAAGGTTTTGTGGGCAGGGTCCTCGATCAAATAGGTCCCGACCCAACCCCACACAATACGGTTTATATATATGTGTGTGTGTGTGTGTGTGTGTGTCATTTTGTTTTATAGTTTCTCAAACTTTAATGTATATTTAGTTCCAACATATTCGTTGAAAACTTTCAAGTATGGTTTTGTTTTAATACCATAGCATATATATTTTTTAACATAGTTTGTTTTAACCATATGGATTTTAATTTTAAAATAATTTTGTTTTTATTTTTATTTTTAAATATAAATAGTTATTAAAATAACTATTTTAATATTTAAAATTATTTTGTTGGTCTAATAACCATATGGCTATGTTTTAATGATTTTCTTGTTTTTATGTGGGTATTTTAATATAATTTTTTTTTGTCTTTTCTGTAGGGGCAAGGAGCCAATGAAAGAGTGCCATGTGTCATGGTCTCGTCAGCTAACACCTGAATGCCACGTAGGCTTGTGGGTCCCACCTGTTCACTAGTATTCCACCTAGGCTTGTGGTTCCCACCTACTCATTGGGATGTCATGTTGCAAACTATGGACCCCACTTCTCCCTTATGATGTCAAACTTTAAAGAGCTCTATCTCCCTCATACTGACTCAGATTTGAGTGTATTTCGTGCCATTGGAATCAGGGTGACGAGAACTACAATATTTTCCATTCGAAATCATTATGAACAATTTTAATTTTAACCATTTATGAGCCCTCTTGATCTCCTGAGGGTGTATGTAGCCACCTGGATCAATCCTCCCGTGAGGCACTTTTGGTCCACCAAAAGCATGAAAACAATCTGTAGCTGCTTTGTACCTTGTCTGCACCACATGTGTCCTAAAAGGTCACCCTTCATTCTCCTTCACATTTAATGTCCTTCGGAGCCATAAGTGATGAGTTGACACTTGCATCCTCTGCAAACCTGTAGTACATTATTTTGCAAATTACATGACTAGCTATGACCTAAGCATCCCATACTTGCCATGAGTTTATAACGCATACTCAGTGGTCAAATTTACATTAAAATGGAATCAATACCCCAGCTATCAATACAAGGCCAAAACATCATTTTTTATTCATAATTTATGGAAACCACATCATCACTTTTACATTTCAAATTGAAACACATGATTTACAAAGTAAGGCTAAAACAAGCTAACACATCTATAAAAATCATCTCTCACTTCTCAAAGTGAATGGGTCATATCTATGTGGCGCATTTGCTTGTCGAACAATTGTTTCAACTGGTTGTTGCACTTATTCTTTGTCCTTAAGGCGATGCTTTGGATGGAGCCTCCAACACATGGATCTTTGACGGCCACTTATGTCGCAATGAATGAAATGAGTCTTCTTTCTCCAAACCTGCTTTACCTTATTCTTTTCTTCCAGTGGAGAAGGCCTTTCACACCTCATCCTCCTTTGTGCTGCCATTCTTTTCCAACACTCAGCAAATACATGGTTATGTAATCCACATTAACTACATGTTTTCCGATGCCATGATATAGATTAATTGTTAGTGACATTCTTGTAATAAAAATGAACACTAGAATATTCATACTTGTTATACCTCTCTTGGTTGTCTCTGGTGCGATCATGGTGACGAGAGCTTTCCTCAACTCTTTCTCTGCAATGTGCACTGTCATAGGATGATGGTGAAGTGTTCCCATTATTCTCTTTCCCCAATGGTTTCAACCATGCATTGGAAGCTTCTAACACCTTCGAGCACTGTCCTTTAGTGTATCCAAAACCTGCTAATTGAGGTCTTTGCATGAACTCCAATGGTTGAATCATGCCTTGGCCATTAACGCCAAGTCCTCCCCCTTTGTATCCAATCTTGGTGAGGAGTCTCATGCTAGTTCCTGTAATGGGTATCTATACATTTCCAATAGAACTGATAGCATGTGAATATGAAAATGAATAGAAATCAACATCGTTTACCTCAACTATTGATTCAGAAATAGGTCATGATGGATTCTTTAAGCCTTCTTTGCACTTCAATTCATCCAAAGCCTCTTCCGCGACTCGCAACTGAAGCTGCAATCGATGCTTCTCTTCTTTCTCTTCTTGTATAAGCCTCCTTAATTCATCATCCCTTGCTTGAAGTCTTTTTTCATTGTGCTTCATTCCGTCCAAGGCTACCTCTATGGATTGCAACTGAAGTTTCACCCTAATCTTATCCTCTTTCTCCTATCATAGAAGCACTTTCAATTCAGCGTTATCTTCTTGAAGGCTATGGTTGATCTCCTCATTCAAAAGATGAGAATACTGTTAGGGTGATGAATATTCACTGCAAGATGAGGATGAAGCATCACTTTCTGTTTCTTCTTTCTCCCATCTTTCATAAGATTCATATATAATTTCCACCATTTTGGACATCCTGAGCATGGCCTTATACATATCTTTGCCATCCTCCATTGTTGCACATTCAATCGTTGTTCACACTCGCAATTCACATCAATAAAAAAACCGCTCTGACACCACTTGATTTGGGTCCGTCAGCTACTGGATTTACCCATGATCTTTTACTTCTATGATGTTGTTAGAATTTAATTTTAAAATAGCATAAAATAATGAATGTGCATGTTGTAAAGAAGGGAAAGAAGAAAACCATCAACAACATACAAACACAAGACATTAATAATGGAGTTCACCCAGTGTGTGATATTTCTCTGGGCCCAGTGTCAAAATGGGGTAGGCCACTTCATACAAGGACGTACCCTCAACATGAGTGGCTTTTCTCTCCACGATATGTTCCAGTATAGGAAATCTCACCCACAAAGGACCTCCTATTAGCATGACATAATCTCACATGAAGCAAAAACAAGATCCCGCAACATGCATAAAGCAACGATATAGATATCATAATACATCTCATAACAAAAAGAGGCACATGATCAAACTGCATATATGTCAACCCTTGAATTTGGCCGAAGAAGCGGATGCTCAGCTATTGAGTCTAGATACACTGTCGAATTCGTGGCATCGAGGGGCATAGAATTGATTGTTCACACTTGAAAATTAGACACCATCACTACAATCTGGAAAATGGCAAAAAAATGGGAAGCTCTACTACTGAAGCAAACATCACCATTGAGTTTATGTCACCGAGAGGTGTAAAATCGACATAAAGTTTGTCGAAAATGGACTCCAGCAAGTTGTGGGCCTCAAGGAATATTTTTGATTCCCTAAAGATTCCTTAAGGTTCAGTTCTGCAAGGAATCTGAAAATATACTACTCAAATGGCCATTCTGGCTTTACCATTGTGTTCCCTGCGCAATTTTGGTTAACATGACTGTAAAATTCATATCATTTTGAAAAAATGAAAGGTTACCTCCCCCCGGAATATTTCAGGCTTCAAGGAATATTCTCTACAAAAATTCTTTGTCTTGAAAAGCATGCCCGCACATGGTTCTACCTTGGCCTATCTCGCGGTTCCACACCTGCAAAAAAATATCTTCCTCGAACTCTACGTTGGTCTGCATTCTTCTCTGCCTCATGCAAATGAAATTCGGGTTCATATAAGGTTTTGATGGTGGACTTAACAATGAATAGGCCATTGGCCTAATGATAATTAAAGTAATTAATGGAGGAGAGGTTGGGGGATCAAATCCCACCTCTCCAAAATTTGACGCATTTTTATTTCGCGTTAATAATAGGTGGTGTGTTTGTTTTTTGGTGGAAATTCTCTTTTGGTGGACATGCCATATAACGATGCCGCATTGGGTGGGGCCGACAGGACAACCCCACCAACCTTATGCCACATCAAGGTTTTGTGGGTGGGGTCCTCGGTCAACCAGGCCCCGACCCAACCCCACACATGTTGGTTTATATATATACATATATATATATATATATATATATATATCTGTGTGTGTGTGTGTGTGTGTGTGTGTGTGTGTGTGTGTGTCATTTTGTTTTATAGTTTCTCAAACTTTAATATATATTTAGTTCCAACATATTCGTTGAAAACTTTTAAGTATGGTTTTGCTTTAATACCATACCATATATATATTTTTTAACATGGTTTTTTTAACCATATGGATTTTAATGTTAAAATCATTTTGGTTTTTTTTTAATTTCTAAATATAAATAGTTATTAAAATAACTATTTTAATATTTAAAATGATTTTTTTGGTCTAATAACGATATGGTTATTTTATAATGATTTTCTTGTTTTTATGTGGGTATTTTAATATCATTTTGTTTTTTCTTTTCTGCAGGTTCAAGGAGCCAATGAAAGAGTGCCATGTGTCATGGTCTGGTTGTCTAACACTTGGATGTCTTGTAGGCATGTGGGTCCCACTTGCTCACTTGGATATCATGTTGCAAACTGTGTGCCCCACTTCTCCCTTGTGATGTCAAACTTTAAAGAGCTCTGTCTCCCTCATATGGACTCAGATTTGAGTGTCATTTGTGCCGTTGGAATCAGGCAATGAGAACTACAATATTGTATTGGTTTGAAAGCATTATGACCAATTTTAATTTTGACCATTTCTAAGCCCTCTTGATCTCCTGAGGGTGTTCGGAGCCACCTCGATCAAACTGAGATTTGATTCCTCACGATAAAGTTATGTTCAATATCCGACAATCACCTTATTGTGGTCTAGTTCAGTAGAGTGAACTTGTATCGAATTCGACGTGTCATTGTTCCAACCTTCAGCCCGAGAAATGGTACATGAAAAACTACATTCTGTGCACTTTTAGTCACATTTTACGAAATTCAATTCTGATGCTCGTAAGGAAATGAAAATTTTCCCTTGGTCACTTATTTGAGACTGAATTATGAATCATGCAAAAAATACTAACTCTTTCAGAACATATCTCAGAAAATTGGAAAACCAAGATTCGAAATTTCCATACAGCGTTCACTACGATTTAGGCTCCATATGGTAAAAATTTCAGCTTATTAAGCTTCGTAGAAAAATTTTTATAGCGAAAATTCCAAGATGACTTGTTTGAAGCAGTGAAACCCTAGAATCCAAAGCTCTGATACCAAATTTTATGCAACTAGGGTCAACCCCGCACCTCTGGTACACCGATAAATCACAGTAAAGGTATACCCTTTAGGTCATTAAAAGTTCCTTCCACAGTTTCTGTGCCATCAAGTCATGGTGTCCCTATGTTGGACGTCGTCTCAGGGATGAAATTTTTTATACTTGTGTGCCGGCAACTCATGAAGGGTAATACTGAGCTACAAGAAATAATGAGTGCGTAAGGCAACGGGTTCGAAAAATAGTACGACACACCTTTCAAAAGGGGTATGTTAAGGATAAGTGCTTATCTGAATACCCTTATGACTTTCTCTGGTCACAGCCAGTGAAGGTGTCACCCCATTGGGTGAAGAAATTAGGCCCATGTTGTGATGCCTCAGAGAGACTACTGCAGGTGTTTATAAACTTAGCATGCCTACACCAAGGTTGTTCAACTACGTCCTATTTTCCACCCTACGCTACTCCCTCCATGTACCACCCCATGTTCTTGTGGGGGTTTTATATGCCACCCTACCACCTTATGGGTATAGGTTAGGGTTTTATACACCACCCTACCACCCTATGGGTACATTGTTCTTGTTGAATCAGATAATACGCCACACTACCCTATGGGTACATTGTTCTTGTTGTGGTACCTTTCTTGCTGAATCAGAGAATACGCCACACTACACCACCCACCCTATGGGTATAGGTTGGGGTTTTCCACGTATCCTATGGGTACCTTGTTACGGTGTTGCACCCTACTTCCCTCAATACAAAAACCAGAAGAAAATATAGATCAACGACTTAAAAATTATCGTCTTTGAGGGGGAAATATCCTTTAAATTATATAAATGAAAAATTCTTGGATGATAAAAATGATAAGACCTCCTTGGTATATATAGGAGTCTATGGGGTCACAATATAATTAGAGCCTACATAAAAATAATAATGTACGGTTATAACAATAAAAATAATGGGATTCTATGGGGCACAAAAATAACAATATGGGGGATACATGGGCACAACACTAACAATAAGGGGATACAGTAATAATAAAAATAAGGGGAATACACTAGTATTATGGGGACCTAACATAACGCCTCTAAATTGGAAGAGTAACCATGTAGCTTAAGGTACCTTCTCATTTCTAACAACCAAGCTTCAACCATTTCTCCCTTCTTATTCTCACCATTAAATATAGGAGGCTTGAGCTTTTTGTGTTCCCCTTGTAACTATCCAAGTCTAGTTTCCTTCTTGACTTCCTTACTAGTGACCTACTCAAAATAATTTCTTACCCTGAGGAATCACGGGCTCTCTTAGTTGGTCTTATTATTGCATAATGATGATGCCCAACATCACTACTATAGTTCCTTGAACCTTCAACATTCCCCATACTGATTCACCCACACCCACCCACCCCCACCCCCCCCAACCCCGCAGCAGTGATCAAAGGTTTCCAACAACTATAGGGTCTATATGTGTTTCAGGGCCCCAAATTACAAATATGTTGACTCTGAAATTCAATTCTACTCCTATTATGATATTACAAGAGAAGAATCATGGGAGATTAAAAAAATTTTGTTAGGTCCCTATATTATTAGTATAGTCCCTTATTGTTGTTAGTGTAACCCCCTTATTGTTATTGTTGTACCCCTGTAACCCCCATATTGTTGTTATTGTGCCCTTCAATTATTAATGTTAGGTCGAATAGGATTACATTGTGGCCCCACCAGGATTACATTGTGGCCACATGGACTCCTATATATAGAAAGGAGGTTTTGTCATTTGTATCATCCAAGAACTGTTCATTCATGTAATGTATTGAAGGTTCCCCCCTCGAAGTGTCTTATTTATAAGGCATTGATATCTATTTTCTTCTATTTTTGGAGTTGGTTTCTCAACATTTGGTATCAGAGCTTTGGATTCTATGGTTTCGTTGCTCCAAATAGGTCATCATGGAATTTTTGCTATAATGTTTTTTCTACGAAGGTTCAGAAGCTGGAATTTTTAGAGTGGGAAGCCGAAATCCTGAGGAAGATCATCGAAAAATTTTAGATCTTGGTTCACAATATTTTCGGAGATATGGTCTATAGAAATTAGGTATTTTGCAGGCTCCCGAATTTCATCTCTAAGAGGTGATCATGGGAAAATATTCATAAGTCTCTCTCTGAGCATCGGATTGGAATTTTATAAACGGTGGTTGTAACTACATGGAATCTAGCTTCTTGCCTATCAATTTCAGAGCCGAAGCAGGAAACAATCACACGTGGCAATTCGTACAAGTTTTCTCTACTCAACTAGTCCATAATTAGGTCATCATTGAAGATTGGGCACAACTTTGTTTTGAAGAATTAAATCAGGTCAGACATGTGGCATTCGAAAGAGAATTTAGGGGCTACCTCAATTCCAAATTTCAGATATTGGAGATCCGAAATCATAGAGATAATTCCATTTCAATATCAAGCTCCTCAAAAGCAAGAAAAAGGTGTGTATTGTTTTCCAAATTGCATAAGTCTTGTGTAAAAAAAAATCAGTTTGAAGTGATTCCAAGGGCCTATTGAGCATATATCTAAGTATTGGTTTATTAAATTCCTCCTAAAAAGAATTCAATACCCATTAATCCCTCAGAGTACTCTACTATGACTCATGAAGATGAATAATTGCAACATGATCTATCAAAATTACAAGAGCAAGTGCACCAAATTTCGCTCTCACAAAGAGCAACAAAAAATGAAATGGAAGTTTTGAAGAAAGGCATGGAAGTGAATATGGATGGTTTGAAGAATAATATTGATGATTTGAAGAAAGGCGTGGAAGCTAAGATGGATGGCATGGAAGTTGGCATGGAAGCTAAGATGGATGACATGAAAGAAAAAATGAAAGACAATATAGAAAACATGAAGAATGATCTAAAAGCAGACATGGAAGGTTTGACAAAATTGATACAAGAAATGTTTCCTAATGGCGAAAAGATAGTAGAGGAAACTCATGATGAGAACAAAATAAATGTTAATTGTGATTTCATAAACTCTAATGTTGGATGGAAGAACCACGATATACCAAATATCGATATGAGGAATTTTGATGGCAAGGATCCTGATGCAGGAGCATTAGGCTCAAGAAAATTCTTTGTATTTTAATAGACTTAGGGGTTTTTGTTTTCAAGGAAGTTGCTTTCTTATGTGATGTTTTGAGTGATTTTAATGAGAATTAATTAAATATTGTGAGGAATTTTGTAAATGTTCTCGAATGTTGGAGAACATGAGATAATTAGGCTAGTTGAGAGTGCATAGGGATTGAGAGATTTAGGAATTAATGTAAATCCTAGATTATAATTGGTTTCATGACTTTGTGATGAAAGAGGATCCTTAGGGGTTAGTTGAGGCAAATTAGGAGTTAGAGGATATTCAGGGTTTTGTTGAGAGGATAAAGGATCTGGAACCAAAAATAGTTTCAGAACCTTTTGTATAAAAAATGATAAGCCTCAAGACATTAAGTAGATAAGGTAGAACATAAATAGAGTAGGATTGAGAAAATAGGGTTTGGATTGTAAGCCTACGGGAAAATTAGAGGAAGAAGGCCATTGATTCAATATCAGGCTAGAGAGAAAGAATTCCTTTGTAATTATTTGAGTTTTATATGTACAGAGAAATTCGGTGTTGAATTAAGTGTGTATGTTTCGATTAATAAAAGCATGATGTGTATGTGAAGCAGAGGATTTGGCATCATATTTATATGCAGGAGATTGGAAAATGAAATAAAAATAGAGTATTCAATTGCGAGATAATGATATTCAAACATGGGTTTGAATCAATAATAACGAGCTACCATCGATCACAAAATGGATCGATGGTGACCCAATAAAAGGGTGATCGTTCAAATCGAAATAAAGTATGCTGAGGGTTTGATCCTGGAATGCGTAAGAAAATTTGGATCAGTGTCAGAAAGGAGATTCAATTGCAATCAGTTGTGTCAAACAGAAAGTGGTTCTTCAAAGTGAAGAATTGATTTTGGGTTCGTGATGTTCGTGGTGATGGTTGACTCAAATTGAGGTTTATTTTATTCAAAGATAAAGGGTTTGGAAAATTGTTAATTGAATGCAATTTGGGTGAGAAGGAAAGAAGTTTGAATGGAAATGAAACCATGAATTGAAGGTGCAGTGGGATGGAGACAGAAAACACCATAGGAGTGGAACTTCGAAGGTGCAGAGGAAGCGCGACGAACCTATGCGATTGGAACCGTGAAACGGTTTTGAAAAACAACAAATGGTTTTCGCGTAGGTTTGAAATGGTAAATGGTATTTAAGAAATTTGCGCGATAAACCTTTGGGAATGACACGTAGCATGGACGGAATTTCAAAACCACTTATTTCGCATTGCTTTGGAGCAATACAGCGTCGGGGCTATTTTTACGTGATTGTTGTCCAATCAAAAGAGAGAAAGATCTGACGGTGTTCGCATAAGGAGTTGTGCAGAGGTTAATGAAAGGTGTGGGACCCGAATATAATCTTATGTTTTTGAGTATTAAGGTGTGGAATCCAAAGTTTATTTTAATATTATTGGTATCTTTGGTATTTATTTAACCAAAGTCAGATGCATGGATACAAATTTTCATAAGGTGAGTTGGTATGTGGTGGGCCCGAAGATTTTCATTGGGTTTTAACCAATGTTGAAGTCGAAAATATGGTTTACCATGAAGTGAATTTATTATGGTTTTAACCACAGGTTTGGTAAAAGGAAAAGCTTCCGCATATGAAGTTTGTATTGTTGGGTTTTATAACCATAGGGTATAAAAAGGAAACGACTTCCGCTTATGAAGGTTATCGTTGTTTGAGATTTATTTGGGGTTTTAATTTGAAAACACATTTTATATGTGTAGATGTGGGTTTTTGCTGCTGTGGTAGCATCATTTTTGGTATCAGAGCTGGAAAATCTCTTTTGAAAGTTAAAGATTTTTTTTAATTAAATCAGAATGCATGTGCAATGGGAAAAGAGAGAGGAGATCAAATATTAAAACTGATAAGTAGCAGATACACAGAATTGAAGTGAATAGGAATTTTCAGAAATAAATGAAGACAGTCCAATCAAAGTACAAGTGAATGAAGAAGAACAAGGTCGTGCAAAGATCTTCAAGGTTAGATAATTTTAATCTGGTTTGCAAATTGTGATTGCAGAATTTTGGTTGCAGACAAGATGAAGACAAAGATTTTGATGATGATGGCGGTGAACCTAATATTCCAACTAAAGGTTGGATAGGGAGAACAACTAAAGTGTTCTCAAGAGAAGGTGAGTTGAGGATATAAGCCTAGAGAGAGCAGAAGAGAGTGCTCAAGAGGTTCTAGAGATAGAGAACCAATGCTTGCCGAAAGACCAAGTCCAGAGAAGGGATTGGTGAGGTAAGTGGCAGCAGGGAGGACTTGGTGTTGCAGAGGCTTAGTGCAACTCCTAGTGAGTGAGGAGCTCATGAAAAAGATGATCATGGAGGATCAGAGAAGAGGTTATAAAGAATGCCACAGAGATAAGATGAATGATGAGCATAGAAAAAGAGATATTGCAGTGATGAAAGTACAATTGGAGGTACTAATTGGATGGCTACAAGAAGAGGAAAACCAGAGAGGAGGATGGATCTTTTCACTGAAGGGAAAGAAGGTAATTTGGCACCCATTACAAATGAAGTGGAGGTAGAAGGGGATTTCTTTATGGAAGGAAGAACTCAAATTTTTTGAGTCAAGGAAAAAATTTGAGGATTCCACATGCAAATCTGTTCAAGGAGAAATGCTTGAAGAAGCAAACAAGACGGAAAGGTCTTGTGTTTTTAAAACTAATGAATTTTGTATTATTGCAGGTACATCATAGGATGATGAACAAGCTTTAAATTTTTTTAAGGAGAAGAATTTGAATCTGAATTCTGTTCAGAATGATGCTGAGATAGCAAGATCCTAGAAACAAAAGGAGACAGAGGGGTCTCATGGAAATAAATAGCAGAGTATTGAAGCAGAGGAAGAAAGGCCATCTGATGATTGGTCAACAACAAGTGAAGGTATGGAAATTTGTGTAAATTTTCCAAATTCTACCTCAATTGAAATTTTTGAGTTATATAGAAAGTTAGATCTTCAAAGAAGAGAGTTGGAAAAACAGAGGATCTATACTCAGGATAAATTGTTGAATGTGAAAGACATAGAAATTGTCATGAATGACAGTCAGGAAATAGAGGATAAGGATGTAAGAATAATTTAGCAAATTGAAGAAGTTCATTATTGTGAAGCAGAGTAGGGAGACATTCTTGAAATAGATGATAAGAAGGAGAGACTAGCTGACAATCTCATGGAGAATTAGCATATTGATGTGCTGACAAAGAATTTAGAATAAAACTCAAAGCAACATACTTAAATGTTGCCAGCGGAGGAAGAGGTATTGAAACCTTGTATTTTTAATACTGATAATTCATGTGTTAAATATGCAGGCAAATAAGGACAAAAAATGAAAAATGTTAGAGAATTTAATGAAAGGGAAACTATGTTAGCTGAAAACTAAGTGGAGGATCATCATTCTATCATGGTGATTGGAACAATGGAGATAACCCTGGAAGCTAGGAAGAAAGACAGTGGAGATTTTCTGAGTCCTGATTTGACTGTGTTTACAAGTGTTGCAGAAGACAATCCATCTCTTAGAGTTGTCTTGAATGAAGATGAGCTGTTGCAGAAGAAGGAACTCATAAATTCCAAGGAAGGTGAGATAGTCATGTCTCATATGAAGGAAATTGTTATTATTGATGACCAAGAGGAGTTGGCTTGTATGATTAAGCAAGAGAAGACTGTAGGACAAACTTTTAGAACTGCCACAGTGATGGAGAATTAGAATTATATTCTGATAAAAGATGAAGATACAGTGTTTAAAGAATTTGAATTGATTGCCATAAGCAATCAAGGAGGTGAAGGACAATCACTGAAGGTTGTCAAGGAAGAAGAAGGATATGCTAAAACTAAATTGCAGCATATTGATGATGTGGTTGAGATAAAACAAGTACAAAGGGAATGGCTAAAATGTTTGTTGGAAACTTTTGAACAAGAAAAAGGAATTGCAGACACTAGAGTGAAAATGCCTGAAGTTGTGAAAGAAGCAGAAGCAGATGCTAGTTTGTCAAATTTGATTATGCTTACTAGTATACAAGGAACAGTGAATGATTATGTTGCTGTGATTAAATAATCGGAAGATAATTTATTTTTTGAAAATAAATTTGCAGGTAGTGAACAGAAGAAGAATGTTGCAGAGGGAGATATCTTAAGAGATATTCAGGAAGCTTGGGAGGTAGCAACATCTATAGCAACAAAGGTAACATTTACAACAACAAAAGCAACAGTATTGGCAACATATGCAGCAACATCTACAACAATGTCCAAAGTAACAGAAATTGAAAGCAGCAACAAAAGGCAAAGTAATTTCCAGACAGATGATAAACTAGACATAGATATTGAAAGCATAAGGAGATTGATGATGAAGGTCTCTCAGAAAAAGACAGCAACAAGAAATAAAAGTAACAACAACAAGGAAAAGACAAGAAAATAATGTGAAAGCATAGCTAGTGGCAAGATGCAGAATAAAATATGGAAACCTAGAGAAATACAGCAGAAGAATGATACAACTTATGGACAGTAGCAAAACAAAGTATGGGATCCAGGAGGCAAAATATTGGAAGCACATGATCAGGAGATCATGATAAATTTCTACTTTGGGAGTCTGATGCAGGAGCATTAGGCTCAAGGAAATTCCTTGTATTTTAATAGACTTAGGGGTTTTGTGTTTTCAAGGGAGTTGGTTTCTTATGTGATGTTTTGAGTGATTTTAATGAGAATTAATTAAATTTTGTGAGGAATTTTGTAAATTTTCTCAAAAGTTGGAGAACATTAGAGAATTAGGATAGTTGAGAGCACATAGGGATTGAGAGATTTATGAATTAATGTAAATCCTAAATTAGAATTGGTTTCATGATTTTGTGATGAAAGAGGATCCTTAGGGGTTAGTTGAGGAAAATGAGGAGTTAGAGGATATTCAGGGTTTTGTTGAGAGGATGAAAGATCTGAAACCAAAAATAGTTTCAGAACCTTTTGTATAAAAATGATAAGCCTCAAGACATTAAGTAGATAAGGTAGAACATAAATAGAGTAGGATTGAGAAAATAGGGTTTGGATTGTAAGCCTATGGGAAAATTAGAGGAAGAAGGCCACTGATTGAATATCAGGCTAGAGAGAAAGAATTCCTTTGTAATTATTTGAGTTTTATATGTATAGAGAAATTCGGTGTTGAATTAAGTGTGTATGTTTTGATTAATAAAAGCATGATGTGTATGTGAAGTAGAGGATTTGGCATCATATTTATATGCAGGAGATTGGAAAATGAAATACAAACAAATTATTCGATTGCGAGATAATGATATTCAAACTTGGGATTGAATCAATAATAACGAGCTACCATCGATCACAGAATGGATCGATGGTGACCCATTAAAAGGGTGATCCTTCAAATTGTTATAAAGTATGCTAAGGGTTTGATCCTGGAATGCGTAAGAAAATTCAGATCAGTGTTGGAAAGGATATTCAATTGCAATCAGTTGTGTCAAACAGAAAGTGGTTCTTTAAAGTGAAGAATTGATTTTGGGTTCGTGATGTTCGTGGTGATGGTTAACTCAAATGGAGGTTTATTTTATTAAAAGATAAAGGGTTTGGAAAACTGTTAATTGAATGAAATTTGGGTGAGAAGGAAAGAAGGTTGAATATGAATGGCATACATGAAATTGAAGGCGTGGTGGGATGGAGACAGTGTTGGCAATATGATGCAGAGTGTTGTCCTTGATGGCACCCACGTGGGGTGTTGTCCTTGATGGCAACCCACTTGATGAAGATGATGGAAACCTACTTGATGAAGTTGTCCTTGATGTTGCAAATGAAATCATGAATTGAAGGCATGGTGGGATGGAGACAGAAAACACAATAGGAGTGGAACTTCGAAGGCGCAGAGGAAGCATGGTGAACCTATGCGACTGGAATCGTGAAGCGGTTTTGAAAAACAACAAATGGTTTTCGCATATCTTTGAAATGGTAAATGGTATTTAAGAAATTTGAGCGATAAACCTTTTGAAATGACACGTAGCATGGACGGAATTTCAAAACCACTTATTTCGCATTTCTTTGGAGCAATAAAGCGTCGGGGATATTTTTACGTGATACCCTTCCGATCGAAAGAGAGAAATATCTGACGGAGTTCACATAAGGTGTTGTGTAGAGGTTAACGAAAGGTGTGGGACCTGGATATAATCTTATGTTGGTGAGTATTAAGGTGTAGACTCCAAATTTTATTTTAATATTATTGGTATCTTTGGTATTTATTTAACCAAAATCGGATGCATGGATAAAAAGTTTCATAAGGTGAGTTGGTATGTTGTGGGCCCAAATATTTTCTTTGGGTTTTAACCGACGTTGAAGTCGAAAATATGATTTACCATGAGGTGAATTTTATTATGCTTTTAACCATAGGTTTGGTAAAAGGAAATTCTTCCGCAAATGAAGTTTTTATTGTTGGGTTTTATAACCATATGGTATAAAAAGGAAACGACTTCCGCTTATGAAGGTTACCCCTGTTTGAGATTTATTTGGGGTTTTAATTTGAAAACACATTTTATATGTGTAGATGTGATTTTTTGCTACTGTGGCAACATCAGATCCCGTAACATGGATACTACAGATGGAGCAATATTTTGATCTCAATAATGTGCAAAACACACAAAAGGTACGCATTGCAACTTTACATTTAGAGCAAAATACATTTGTATGGCATCGATGGCTTTGCTCTCATAAAAAAATTGTCACTTTGTCAATTTTTATGGAGGAAATGATAACACATTATGAGGATACAAAAAGCAACACATTCTTTAGCCAATTGATAAATCTCAAACAGAAGGGTTCAGTGTCGAAGCACATTGAGGACTTCCAAAAATTAAATATAAGGGTAACTGATATTCCAGAGGAACACAAGATTGATGTCTTCATAGGGAATTTAAAGGATAACATCCAACATGAAGTTTGCGTTCGAGAACCTGACTCATTGGATAAGGCATTCAGGTTGGCAAGAAAAATTGAATGTAAAATTAAGGCAACAAGGAAGCCTACCACTCACATCTATAAAGATGGAAGTGTTGCTACTCCTAGACTTCCACAACCTACAAGGTTGACACCACAAAAATTGGAAGAAAAAAGATCAAAAAGGCTTTGCTATAGTTGTGATAGCAAATATACTAAAGGTCATAAGTGCGCTGAGAAGAAACTATTTTACATAGATTGTGAAGAAGAGGACGAAAATGAAGAAGAAACTTCAAAAGTAGAGGATATACACCAGGAGGAAACCCTAGAAGAAGAAGAAATGAGTCTGACCATATCATGTAATGAATTGGCAGGAATTACCACTCCTCAAACTCTCAATATAGGACATATCAAGAAGAAAAAGGTAATAGTGTTGATTGATTCGGGTAGTACCCATAATTTTATTCATTGTAAGGTAGCCAAGGAATTGAATTTTTTCCTATACCCAGCACCAAAATGTCAAGTGATGGTTGCAAATGGAAGAACTATAAATTTCTCTGGACAATTCCATAATATCGAGCTAGCCATGGGGTAATATGTATTGAATATTCCAATGATTTCCATCCCAATGGGAGGTGCTGATGTTGTACTAGGAGTACAATGGTTACAATCTTTGGGGACGGTAGCTTTTAATTTTCAAGAACCTTTCTTGAAATTTTTTTCGGAAGGAAAGGAAATCAAATTATGGGGTATCGCAGGGAAGCCAGGAAAGATAATAATCTCTAATGTCATGACAAAGCTTTTGAAGAAAGAACAAAAGGGCGTAATTTCACAATTATGCTCACTGGAAGTTCCAACAACAAAATCATCTATTTCTCCAGATCTCCAAAAGGTCTTGGACAATCATTCCAAGGTGTTTGATACTCCCAAAGGACTCCCACCTATTCGTGATCATGAACATGCTATTCATTTGATTCCAGGAAGTGTTCCTCCAAACATTAGGCCTTACAGATATCCTTATGTCCAAAAGAGGGAAATTGAATGTATGATTGCAAAAATGTTAGAGGCTGGTATAATTCAACCTAGTCAAAGTTCTTTCTCTGCTCTAGTAGTATTGGTGCACAAGAAAGATGGATCATGGCGTATGTGTCTGAATTATAGGGAGCTCAATAAGCTCACTATTAAAGATCAATTTCCCATTACTGTGATTGATGAATTATCGGATGAATTACATGGAGAAATTTATTTTACCAAGTTGTATCTCCATTCAGGATATCATCAAATTAGAATGAAGACTGAAGATATTCCGAAAATAACATTTCGAACTCATAAGGGTCATTATGAATTTTTGGTCATGCCTTTTGGCCTTACCAATGCACCTTCTACATCTCAAGGGTTGATGAATTCCATTTTCAAACCCTTCCTTATAAAATTTGTTATAGTATTTTTTGATGATATACTAATCTACCACAGGTCTTGGAAGGATCATGTTGAACATATTGACAGGGTGCTCAAACTATTGAGGAGAAACAATTATCTGCAAAAAAATCAAAACGTTTCTTTGGAGTACAAGAGGTGGAATATCTAGGTCATATTTTATCTCATGAGGATGTTAAAGTAGACCCTAACAAAATTAAAGCCATTAAGGAATGGAAAGTACCCACAACCATAAATTAGTTGCACAGATTTCTTGGGTTAATAGGGTATTATCGCAAGTTTGTTAAGAATTATGGGAGAATAGCAGCACCTCTAACAACATTATTGAAGAAAGATGCATTTTCATGGACTCCTGAAGCAACTAAGGCCTTTGAACATCTTAAAGAGGAAATGTTCCTAGCATCAGTCTTAGCTACGCCAGACTTCACAAAAACCTTTATTGTGGAATGTGATGCCTCGGGAAATGGAATTGGTGTTGTTTTAATGAAAGAAGGAAGTCCCATTGCTTTCGAAAGTCGTTCAATAAAAGGAAAGTATTTACAAAAGGCTATTTATGAGAAGGAAATGTTGGAAATACTACATGCACTAAAGAAATGGAGACCTTACCTAATGGGAAGACACTTCAAGGTAAAAACTGATCATGATAGTCCTAAACACTTTTTGGAACAAAGACTATCTTCAGAAGAGCAGCAAAAATGGGTCACAAAGATGTTGGGTTATGACTTTGAAATCGTCTACAAGAAAGGGAAGCTAAATGTTGTTACAGATGCACTCTCAAGAAAGGATGAAGAGGTGGAAGCATTTCTTTGTGCCATTTCAATTATCTAACTAGATTGGATAACCGAATCAAGGGATGAATGGAAGAAGGACAAAGAAGTGTGGATTCTCATTCAAAAGTTGCAGCAAGATCCTAGTACATATGATACATCTAGTTGGAAAAATGATTCCTTGTGTTACAAAGATCGCTTATATATTTGCAAGAATTCCCAACTAAAACAAAATATTCTTTTGGAATTGCACACTTCTCGTTTAGGAGGACACTCGGGATTTTTAAAAACTTATCACAAGGTGAAGAAATAATTTTTTTTGGGATGGCCTTAAATCTTTCATTCAAAATTTTGAGGTGGAATGTTTGGTTTGCCAGCAAAATAAAGTTGAGACAATTAATACCTCGAGTATTCTACAACCTTAATCCATTCCAAGTCAATGTTGGGAGGAGATTTCAATGGATTTTATCACAGGTTTACGTAAGTTCGAAGGAAGGAGTGTCATCATGGTGGTAGTTGATAGAGTTACCAAGTATGCACACTTTTGTGCATTATCTCATCCATTTAAAGCGAGTACAGTTGCTACTGCATTTATGCAAACAATTAAAAGCTACATGGAAACCCGAAGATTATTGTAAGTGATAGAAATCCCATTTTTACAGGAAAGTTTTAGATGGAATTATTTTCTTGTTTGGGTACTCAACTAGCTCATAGCTCATCTTATCATCCTCAATCCGATGGTGAAACAGAGATAGTGAATAAATGTTTGGAAGGATATCTTCATTGTTTTGTATCTGATAAGCAAGAACAATGGGTCAAGTGGTTACCTCTTGCTGAATGGTGGTATAACACTTCCTTCCATACTGCAGCAAAAATGACCCCATTTATGGCACTTTATAGATATCATCCACCATCCATCACATCTTCTTTAAGGGAAAATGCTAGGGTTAAAGTAGTGGAGGATCACATCGAGCATCAACAAGAAGTTCTCCAAATCTTAAAGGATAATCTAAATTTGGCACAAAATCGAATGCAACAACAAGCATATCAACATCAAAATGAGAGAAGTTTTGATGTGGGAGACTCGGTATTTTTATGGATACAACCATACAAACAAATGTCCCTCAAGAAAGCTAAGAAGGATAATAAATTATCGCCAAAGTACTATGGTCCTTACAAGGTTTTTCAAAAGATTGGTACTATGGTATACAAATTGGAGCTTCCTGCTTCTTTGTGAGTGCATCCATTTTGCCATGTTTCATGCTTAAAAAAGGTTATAGGGGACAAACTTCCAGTTCAAACAATATTGCTAGAACTTGATGAGGAAGGAAAAACCATATTGGAACCTAAAGAAGTCACGGAAACAAGAACTAAACAACTATGAAATCGATAAATTTTAGAGTATCTCATCAAATGGAAGAACTTACCCACTGAAGATTCTACATGGGAGGATGATAATTTCATACAAAAGCACCCGAAGCTACTCAAGCTTTGAGGACAACACTTCTTTGAAGGAAAGGAGGATATTAGGTCCCTATATAAATAGTATAGTCCCTTTTTGTTGTTAGTGTAACCCCCTTATTGTTATTGTTGTACCCCTGTAACCCCCATATTGTCATTATTGTGCCCTTCAATTATTATTGTTAGGTCGGCTAGGATTACATTGTGGCCCCATGGACTCCTATATATAGAAAGGAGGTTTTGTCATTTGTATCATCCAAGAATTGTTCATTCATGTAATGTATTGGAGGTTGCCCCCTCGAAGTGGCTTATTTCTAAGGCATTGATATCTCTTTTCTTCTATTTTTGGAGCTCGTTTCTCAACATTTTTTTCCAAAACATATCCTGTCAAAATAGGGACCATATGTATTTAGGCCTTTGAAGGATATAAAATTTTCCCCAGAGAGGAAAAAAATGGAAAATAAATACTAAAAGGACCATTGAGATCTGCTATTAAACATAATATCATTCTAGTTTATAATGAGGCCATCCGACTACCCTAAAGGATCCAAGTAATGAAAAGACCAAGGAGGAAGGAGCATGAATAAGGTTGAAACTAACTTTATTCCTTCAGTCATTGTTTCTTATATAAAATTGATATATGGATAATGGAGATAGACAATTATTTTTAGAGCCAAGTTCTTTTTGGGGTTGGATAGACATTGAATGTCAAAAGAGAGAATTCTCATTCTAAAACCTTTGTGGGGGAAGTTTCTCAAAAAGCCCCAATAATCGATTTTTTTTATTCCTTATTAGATTTTACAGAAACAATGGTTCATGTATATAGAGATATAATATTTTATACCCCTATGAGGGCTAGAGAGGGCCAAGAAATTAGATTCTTATAGTCCCTTGTTGGGCTCAAGGAAAAAGGGCCTTTTAGGAGCTAAAGAAAAATCCAAGGGCAGGATAATGAGCAAATATTGTAAGATGGAGTGTGAGGAACAGAAGGGAAAGTGGGGAAGTGTTCATCTGAGAAGAGCGAAATAAAAGGGAGTGGAGAAGAGGGATTCATGTAGGGGGTAGGTGTGAAAAAAGTAAGAATAGGGGAGGGACGAGAGACAAAGAACTAGGGGAGTGCAACAAGTAAATTTGTGCCAAAAGATGTAGGAAGTGGGACGGATGAAAAGGTGTTTAAAGAATTATGAAAAAATTTCAAGACGAAGGGGAAGAGGAGGAAATTGTATTCATACCCACAAAGGAGAAATTTCTTGTTACATGAGTAGATTGATCTAATTTCATTGCAGTAGGAGATGGCGCTAACTCTTGATTACCAAAGCGAGCAACCAAACATAGTCCGTTAGGGGATCATGTGGAGGCATTCTTTTTCACGTGCATTTATTGGTTAGTAGAAATAGTGTCTAAAATGGGAGAACTATGGACTTCCACCCTATGTTGAGATTTTTGAACCCATTGATTGTTTGTCTTCCCCAATGAGTAATCCTCTCCCAAGGGTCTATATGAGTGAGAAAATTTGAAATTGAAAATAAACCTTCATTATCTAGGGTCTACCTACGAATTAGCTTCCCAACATGAATATTTATAGTGTTCAAGAGACTTGAGGCTATATTTAGCCCCACTAGGATACTGGCCATAGCCATATATCCTAAGCTCTGATAGGAATTTTCTTTTTCATAAAAAAAAACCCTATAATCTTCCTAATCTCACAAAATATTCTTTAGATCATAAATGGAGAGGGATACCTAGAAATCAATCCTAGATCAAAACCAAAGATAGATTCTTTTTCCTTGCACAAAATCAATTTCCCTTTTTTTTGAGGTATAAAGCTTAAGATCCCCACTGCAAGAAATGTTGAAGAATATTTTTTTCATCCTTCCCCAATGCAATTATCTATCCCATCCAACCCTTCATGAGAATCAAACAACCAAGGGTATAACCAAGTATAAGAAAAGAAAACTTGGTTTTACAAGACCTCATGATCACCATCGTCATGTGTTTGGTTGAAAAACAACCAACATATGAAATATATTCTATTTTTGAAATATATTTTAGCTTAATGTTGACACCCATCATGATATTGGTCTCCTTAACATTCTTCTTCATGAATTTCTTGTTATGCTTGGAAATGTTCTTTTTTGCTAACTCAAGGGGTCGCTGCAAGCTAGGAGTGTTTTTACCATCAATAAGCATCTTGAGTGTAATGACATTGGTAAGGAAACTAGTATGGGAAGAGGGTAGGTAAGAGGAAGGATGAATAACCACCAAAGAAAAAGGCAAGGTAGTTGGTTCCTCAATCTTAGTTGCAACATCTAGAGGGGACCTCAGAGATGGGGAAAGATGAGAAATGGTCTCTGAAGAAGAGGTGCAAAGCATAAATAGGAGTGAGGAGGAGGTGGGATGGGACTGATAGTGATGAGAAAATGAGTCTAGAGGGATGGAACTAATGACATCGTGGAGGAGGGCAGGTTGGATACATGCCACCTCATCATTCTTTGTGGTTAAAGTGTTAAGAGGTGCAGGTATTATCAGGGCTGCGATATGAGATATTGATGTGATAAGAGCTAAAGATAAATTTAGGGGTTGGGACATAATATGGTAATCCATGTGTGTATGTCTAAGAAATCCACTAGCTCCTCATATGTTTGAACCATCCAAGCTAGACCCTCTCCTTCATTGAATCAAGAAGCATACTATATGTTTCATCACATCATTTTTTTTTTGTTCTACCTTTTTTAGATTACTCACATCAAAGTTTTTATGTCTGAGGTTTCAAGCAAACAAGTGTGACTCATCTTCGTGACAAAGATATGAAATCTCATCTATGAGAGATGCACAAAGAAGATACATTAGATTAGTTGAATTTTAGGAGGTCAAAAAATGAAAAAGGAGATAAACAAGATTCAAATGTACACAATAATTTAAAAAGAATATAAACACAAAAAAATAAAAATAAATAAATTTAAACAACTTGAATGAAATTTTTTTTATAAATAATATAATTCAAACAAACTAACATCAAGTCATTTTAATTAAATAATTTTAAAACTAAATTAATATAAAAAATAAAAAACATAAATAAAAAATAATAATATCTATCCAACTTTATAAATGAGAGATAAATTAATTTATCATAATAACATTATTATATAATATAAATAATAATAAATTACAATCTCCCCTCTAACTTAATAATAACTTAATAATAGATAATGGCTACTAAAATTTTAAAACCCTCAGTGATTTCTTTAAAAAAAAAAAAATTTTAAAATAATAATCGATCTTCCAAATAAAATACTTCCTCTATTACAAAATTATACTCAACCCACAATATTCAAAATTTTAAGAAAACACAAACTTAAAGTAAATTACCATCAATCCTCACTCTCCACAATCTCACAATCTTCGAATCCCTTTTGAAATCAGGATAATGCAGGTCCATCTTTTAAAATTTGATTTAAATAGCTAATAATTAATAATTTTAAAACCCATCCATCAATCCTCCATGAATGCATGTCCATATTTGAAAACATGATTTAAACAGATAGTAATTAATAATGTGTGGACGTGTTTAAAACGAACCATGGTCGGCTGTGGAAACATAATTCTTAATTCTTAAGACAGACATTAAAGAAATATATATATAGATATAACACAACCCTAAGTCAAGGTTCATCCACGCAAAAAGTTACATGCCTAGCAGGCGGTGGTTGCGTAACTGAGTTCTATCTTGATATCGTTATTGAGTGCAGTAAATTCTAGACTCGAACTCGAAACGAAATAATGGAAACAGCAACTGACACGATCATCATTAATAATAATAACAGAGACTCCCTTAATAGAGAATTTGTTCTCCGTGTTATGAGGAATGTGGAAGGTGAGATAAACGCAGGTATTATTTCTGAAGCGGAGATCATCACAACCCAAAGGAACATAATTGAAGATAAAAATGATGGAGAACTTAATAATGTGTGGGCATTACTGAATATAACAGAGAATGTTACTTTGCGCGAATTAGAAGATGTACGGCTAGGAGATATGTTACGGCGTCCGAGGATGATTATAGGCCGTGGAAATGAAAATAGGAGAATAACGGTACAAGAAGAAAATGTGACTGAAGATATGATAGTACTTCGATACATACTCGACTATCGCCAACCCAACAATGGAGTCCAGTTGTCCACCCAAATTGTATGGAATTCCAGATTCAGTTGGCGTCAAATCATGCAACATCTACAAGAGAATACACATAACTTCCATTTCAAACGTGAAATTATGACTATAGGGATGAATAACGTTGGAGAGGGAGTTGCAAGGAGTATTCCTGCCCAAGTAGTGGATGGGTTGACAGACGTTATAATTCGCGTGGAGGACAATATTGCAGATTGTAATGAAGTGACGTGCGCAATTTGTTACGACAAGTTTAAAAATGGGGAGACTGCAAAACAACTGGAATGCAATCATCTTTACCATTCCCACTGCCTCCTCTCATGGTTTAGTCACAACATCTCCTGTCCCACATGCAGACATGAGCCACCTTCTCCACGCCTCTTTGTTTCATTTAACAGAATTTTGTAGCTATACTTTGATGGCCTTTCAAATTTTGTAGCTAGCTATGAGAAATTTCCGGACTTGTTTGCTAACTATGTATTACTAATTAAAACTAGTTAAAACCTCAAAACCACTTTATTGGATAGACTTTCATGAACATTTCAACACCACTATATAAAGCTACACTCTCTTGAATGATGCATTTTCCTCACAATGTAAGCATTGTCACTATTGATTAGCTTGTATATAAAAATCACCATTTTCCTAATGCTCAAGTAGACTCTACCTTACCACATGTGAATCATGTGGAAATTGTATCTCATTGTTCAATTGTTTCTAAGAAGGGCTATTTAAACTCGTGTTTTCCTTCTTTGAACTTGGTCTCAATAGTTGATTGAGTGATCTCTGTAAAGGGGGCATGGGATCCCTTGATTCCCTTATAGATCCTTCTTGTTCTCATATTTCTTGGATGTTGAATTTCCTTAACGGGAGGATTTCATTGAAGCCATGTCTATGGTTGATAAACCATTGGAAGATTTCATTGAAGCCATGTCTACGGTTGATAAACCATTGGAAGATACGCAAGACTCATAGACCATGAGAAGATATAAATCATCAATAATATTTTCTTCTAGATCTAGATATCATTGGTGTTAGAAATGTAAGCAAATTGGACCAAAGAACTAAAGGTTGCATAGTTCCTTGTACCATAATGTAAAGAACTAACGAACTAAAGGTTGCATAGTTCCTTATACCATAATGTACATATAAGGTGTGATGTTTTCAAGTTTGTATATGATAACAAAATATTATATCGAAGGTTTATATATTGGATGTATTACATCTCGCCTACTGTTGCTAATTATTTCTATAAGACTTTGAAAACATCTTCTTCAAGAATTTTCCATGTCGATCCATTTTGACAAGTATTGGATCTTGAAACTAGCATATAGTTTAGGTTCACCACCTTGCATTGTGCATTATTAGTGTCCTATTCTGTTTTGGCCCTAATATCGACCCCAACAAATTGTAACATGAAGCCTTCTCAATGTTTAGAAGTTTCATAATTGTGTGTTATAGCCTACCTTATCATGGCTCCTCTAGGTAGTACATTATTGTCAGTTGGAAACCATGTTGAAGTTTTCTTCATAGGCGTAAGATTCCTCTTTATTCCCACCATGACTCATTATTAAGCCTCATACTTGTTTTGAAATATTTTCCTGGATGTCACCTAAACTGATCGCAAAACATTAAGTAGTACTATTGGATTGCATTCAACCTCTTACACTTTTAAGCCTAATGCTAACATCAACTTGCTATCTGATAAGCCTACTACCTATGCATTCTCTCAAGTACAAGCCTTGCAATTATTTCCTTTGCAACATGAGGCCTTTATCCCTAGAATGAGCCTTCCTCGAGTGTCCATATCCTACACACTTCTCGTGCATTGAGCATAGGATTTTTTCAAGTGCTGGAACTAGTTTTATTTTCTATGGTACTCCTTCCCTCCATTTTATCAAGACCATTCTTCTATTGTTTGTATTCTTTCCATAATATGAAATATACAGAACCATTAAAAATTAGAAATAAAGAGGGGAAGGGAAAATAGTTTCTTTACAAAAAAATTGGCATCAGTGTTAGTTGTGTCAACTTTGAACAAAGCACCAAGTTATGAGTCATATCTCTAGCTAGCTGTTTTTTAGCCTGGAATTAAGAAACCAAATCTTGTTTTGAGTTTTCTTTACTCCTTCAATATGTTACTCTTCAATGCGTCCTCTGTCACAAACCTATATCATTGGTCATCTTAAGTCTTTTCTACCCAAGTCACAAATGTATTGTGATTATATTCAAGGGAATTTAGCTCTATGTATTCCATTCCCATATGTCAAGCCACTTAGCCATAATCTTGTGTCAGTATAGAAGGTCTCCATTGAATTATTGCTAATGGTCCTATTTATCATATTTAACATATAACTTTGAGAATAGACCTAAAGTAGCACCATAGCCCTATTCCCATCATTGATAGGTGACCTTATATTCAATAGTGACTTTTCATCATTGGTCCTTGATTGGGTGGTTTGCTTTGTATTCGATGTCAACTTACATTATCACTCATTGGGATTCATGTGATACCTTAGGTTTCATTTTCCTCATGGGAAGAATTCCTCAACTCTGAAAGAAACTCTCATTATTGGTTTGAACTAGGTGGAATAGGCAGAACTAGGTGGATATTGGTGACCACCTGCCTATTCCACCTAAAGCCCCAATCAGTTTCATCATTTTCCTTGTTTATAGCAACATTTACTATTTTAGCAGTTTTTCAGGTCTTGAACTTTTAGAGAAGTTTTAACCACATAAACTATGTTTTCTTGAGGTTTGTAGGAAGATCATGGTTGTAGGCTAGGGATTTTAGTAAATCATGTAGTACTCATATAGATATTTCCAACGAGGTATTGTACACGCCAAACAAAGATGATATGACCAAGTTACAAACTCGGGAAGTTGGCTGCCCAACCGACCCCAATGGGGCCCACAAACTCTTGGCATTCTATCTCCTGGGGTTAGGGTTCTAGTTATTTAGGCTTTTCTATTTTTTTCTATAATAAAAATACCCTTGAGCCTAATTTTAACAGAGTTCAGAGGCATGTAACCGCTACATATCTTCTGATAGATAAGCTACCATCGCTTGAGCTACCTTATTTCCATTTTGTTTGTAAGCATATTTTAGTTCTTTGATTTTAATGAAATGAAGTGTTATTTCTGCTACATCTTTTTATTTATGGTTATATCTAGATTCTGTTTCATTCTTGTTTAAGCTCAGATCATTGGTATCAGAGCAATATTCTCTTTCTTAGTTTTTCTTTGCATGTCCCCAATGAGGTCAAGGTATAAGGATTTAGGGATCAAACTGGTTAAACCTTTGCAAGACCAACCTCGCAAACCCCAACACCTTCCCATGGTGGAAGAAAAGAAAGATGAGGGAACATGAGATTCTTTTAAAATATTTCTCTAAGAATCGTTTGAGTGACAAAGGAGTGCGATGATGGACAAATTTTCCCAAATCCTTCAATGGATGGCCACAGGCAATACGTCTTCATTCAGGCATCACTCTGGAGGTGACACTCCCTTCAAGGTACAAGTCAACTTTGACATTCCAATATTTGAAGGCCATATAGATGCAGATGCCATAGATACATTGTTAAATCTGTTGGAAGGATATTTTTATGTTCATGATTTTTCCAATAAGGAAAATATTACTTTTAATCTCCTCAAAGCCGCCCCCATGTCAAGAATTGGTGGGAAACCTACCGCAAACATAGGGATGAGAGATAACACTCACTGTTTTCAGTTGCACTCCTGAAATTATTTCTGAGATGCCATCAAAGAATAATATTACCCCGTGGGGAGTTGTGACGACAATTACATAAAACAAACCATGTTGCAGCAACAAAGGGATCAATATGTGCATGAGCTCACGAATTTGTTCCATACCCTACGCCCAAAGTTGGGTATAAAATATTCAGAGAAACATTTGGTGTTCAATTGCCACATCTATTTGCATAGGTAAATTTAGGAGGAAATGAAGTTCCTCGACATCTCCTCACTTGGTGCAACATACCGATATACTTCCAAGATCGAGCAGAAATTTAAACAGAAGAAGCGAGACTTTGGATCTACGAATCCAAAGCAAGGGAAAGCTTCCCCCAAGCCACAGAACAAAAGAATACTCCAAGTCCTGGCGACTTAGGATAACCCGCCGAAGCCACAAGCAAGGAAAAACACCACCAAGATAAAGAAAGACACATGAAACTAGTGTGAGTTACATAAAAGACCCACTCACAACACAAGTGAGTATTGGGGCAAGCAGTCAGTGGTGGAGGAGCTGAAGGCTTCCGAATCATATGCATGTTTTGACTCTGAGTTAGAACCTGACAAGGGGAATGACAAAGAGAAGAAGATTATTAACGTGGATCACAGTGCCACTGTTTCTACCACCAAGGTCCAGAAGGATGAGCCTGAAGATCTAGATGAGGGGGAGCACCTCTTCCATTCTCAGATTTGGGTGAAGGGTTCTCCACTATAGCTCATTGTCAACAATGGGAGACAAAAAGAACCTCATTTCAACATAGGTCATGAAGTAGTTGGGCCTACCAACCATATCACACTCATAGCCATACACCATCAGGTGGATTTACCAAGGACGATATCTCTGTGCCAGTCAACAATGTCGCCTTCCCTATAGCATCAAACCATTCACAGATGAGGTAATGTGTGATGTTTCTCCTCTTAAATTTTATGATGTATTATTTTGTCAACCATACTTGTGGAAGAGGCATGTTTTGTATAAGTCTAGGCCTCGCACAGTTATTATTACTTTGGGAAATAAGTTGTATAGGATACCAAAGGTAGCACCTCCTACCACCATATCTTTGATCACAACGAAACAATGCAGTAAGATCATTTTGCAAAAATATAAATTTTTTTCCTTATGGTTCTCCCTTAGGGAAAGAAGAATATTGTGGCCATGACCTCCAGACAAGGCTCCTCCACGTGGAAAATTTAGATGGAAAAGTTCATGGAAGTGTACAGGGACACCTTCACCTCACCCACAGGGGTACCTTTACACTGTCAAGTCAAGCACTCCATCGATCTAACCCCATGTGTGTCGCTACCCAATGAACCGATCTATCGATGCTCTTTTATGGAGAATAGTGAAATCAAGAAGCATATTCGAGATTTGTTGCAGAAATGGCACACCAGGATAAGTGCATCGCCCTATGGGAGCCTGATCTTGTTGTTACAGAAGAAGGATGACATTTGTAGACTTTGTATTCACTATCGGGAGCTAAAAAAGATCATTGTCTGGAATAGGTATCCAATCCTAGCAATCGATGACCTTATGGACCAATCCAATGGGGCCAAATATTTTAGTAAGATTGACTTACATTCTGGCTATCACCAGGTACCAAACGATCCCTCCTATGTGTGGAATACTTCCTTCAAATCCAAGGGGGGCCTTTTTGAATTGATGGTCATGCCTTTCGGGGTTTTTTAGACAAAGACCCATTTTTCATAGTCATGTTTCTGGCCCGACAACTAATATAAGCATCTGCAGTGGCTAACTAAGGTCTCCCTAAGATGAAGAGATAACCATTAAACTTGTTTTTTGGTTGCAGGACCAGGAAATTTGTAGGATAATCCCAAGAGTGAATGGTAACCATAAGATCCTCAAAAATTCCTTTCGGAGTCACTGTGGACCGATCTGCAAGTTGCAGAACTATCATGGTTTTCCTCAAAGTCCCTTAGAGATTAAGTTTCAACATAGTTTCCTTGGTCATTATATTGATGGAAGCCCCTAGATCAATCAGAGTGTTGGGGACTATGACACCATCTATATGCACATCAAAAAATAGACTACCAGGGTCCAGGTACTTTGGAAATATCACCTTCCCCAGCATCAGGTTAGATAGTTGTCCTACCACATTGATGGTGGGGGTATCTTTCTTCATTCTCCCACATTTCTTGAAGAAATTTTCTTTGATGAGACTATTGTAGATAGGTACATCCTTAATGGCCTGAAGAAGTGGTATCTTTACACACAAAATTTCCAATTCTCCCAGGAGTTTAGTCTCCTCTGGGGTGTGTCGACTAGGATGGATCAAGGGCTCAGGAAAAGGAGGTTGTTGGATCTGAGTGTTACCTTCTTCTTTTTCCTCCTCAACCTCTGTAGGTGGAGATGGAGGATGGTTGTCTGGGAGTACTCTTCCCGACCTGAGGTTAACCTCTTTTATCTCCACAGCATAAGCTAGATGGGATGTTTTTCCACTAGGAGCTTGTTCAGCCTATTTGTTTTTCGGGTTCAAATTGGGTTGTGAAGGTATAGGTAGCCTAGGTGGAGCAGCATGATTAAGCTGAGGTTGAGGTTGGGTTCGATGCATTAGAGAAGGTGGTTGATTTTTTTGAGGCCTCCACCCTTGGGATGGATTGTTCCACTGAGGTTGTTGTGGAACATACTACTGAAATGATTGGTTTACTAGATGAGGATGATATGAAGGGTTATAAGGCCAAGCAGGAGGTGTATACCTAGATGGAGGAGTGTGGGTGTACCAAGGTTGTGCAGGTGCGCTCTGATTTTTGTGATAGTAAGAGTAAGGTGCACCTTGCATACCTTGTTGATATGACCACGAGCCTTGAGGCATTCTCTGGTTGATGAAACAGAGTTGCTCTGGAATTGCTTCCCCACCTTGATATATAGCCTTAAGTCCATGCAAGGAGGGACACTTTTTTATGGCATGATTATCCTCAAACACTAAGAAAACCTCTATGACATTCAGTGGACATTCATTTCTTGGGTGCTTCCTGGTACATCTAGGAAAAAATATGCCCAGAGATCTCTCTGCTTCCTCTTGTTTCCTTTTGACCTGCATTGTGTCCATTTGAAAAGTAAAGGTGTGCAACATGTCACTCTTTAAGTCCTCTAACATGTTTCCAGTCTCATGTTTTATGAAGGTGGAAGAGGAAGTGGTATTGGATGTACTTTGGCTAGCTCTGCCCTTCTTCCTAAATTCCCTAGAATGGTTCCAGAAGACAGTTTTGATTGTTTCAAAGGTTTTTTTTGTATATATCTCCTCCTGATAGCATATTCAAGGTTTCTATCATCTCTTCACTGATCCCTCGAAGAAGTACAAGTTTAAGTGATGTAGGATCAAGAGTACGGTTGGCTCTCTTATAGTTTAATTGAAACCTCTCTCCATAGTCCTCTAGGGATTCATCAAGTCCTAGAGTCATCCTAAATATTTCATCCTTAGTTTCGTTGGACCTACAGTATTCTCTGTATTTTTTGTTGAAGGTCTCTTCCATCTGTGCCCAGGTAGTGATGATGTCCCTAGGCAGACCCATGAATCAGCGTAAGGCTGCATCCTTAAGGGTGGATGGAAATATCTTGAAATTTTGATCATCATAGGTGTAGTCATAAGTCCTACAAACAACGACAAATTCAAACACGAATGTGTCAGGGTCCTCAGAGGTAAGTCCATGAAAGTGTGGGAGAGATGAGGGGCTAATGTTTTTCATCTTAGTTTCCCCATCTGCCTCTCTTATGGGAAAGGCTCTCTGGATCCCAGCCATGGTTAAGAGTGGGTTAACATAGGTGAAGCGGGTCCCTCAGTTGAAACAAAGTCTTCTTCTTCTTCCCCAATAGGATCCTCCAAGTATTCAGAAGGTTCTCCTATAGGGGGTTCAATCTCACTGCCACTGAAGAAGAGTGAAGGGTGGCTAGAAGGTGATGTGGGGGTTTTAGGCAAGATTTGTATTTGAGTATTCCTACTTCTACGAGGCATGAAAGTCATATTTTTTTGTATTTTTCAATATTTCGGAAACAACATGAAAAAGGAAAGCAGAAAAGAATGTTAAAACAAAATCAAAACATCTACTAGACACCTCCCCGGAAACGGTGCCAAAAAGTGGTGAGCCCTGGTATTGCACCAAGAGAGCTGCAACTCCCAAGGGCTTCCCTAATTTTCTTTATCAACTCGGGGTTTGTACAAACTTGGAGGTGAAAATTATATATACCCAGAAGATGCATTATGTTCATGTTATCCTCTTCTGCTTTACGAAAGGGTTCTATTTATTAAACTATGATAAAAACTGAAAAGTAAATTGCTAGAATGAAATGACAAAAATGAAACCAACTTAATTTGCAGAAAGGAAATGATTGAAATGAAACTAATTTAATGTGCAGAAAGGAAATTAAAGAAATAAACTAAATTAAATTGTTGAAAAGAAATGGCAGGAAGGAAACTAAACTGTATCACTGAAAGGAAACTAATTTAAACCACACTAACCTTGGCCAATTGGCTAAACACACACTATTTATCTTATGCTCTATCTACCATGCTTTTATTCATGTAGCTAAGCTATCCATGACTTAATTCTAATTGAAAAAGTGTTAATTTTCAACTTGGATAAGAAAGGGGTAAGGGTGCTAATGGAGGGATAAACCCATGAAACTAGGCTTAGAAGTGGAAAGAGAGGTTTTAAACCTTATTAAAGCTTTATTATGGCACAAAAATGCTTTGGAGCGGAATGATTTGAAAATTGCGATGGCGGAGTTGCGACGGAGGAAAGAAATGCGATATGCAATATCACAATTTCAATATCTCAAAGTTAGAGGAATATTGGAAGTGTTATTTGGGAGCGGGAGCGAAATGCAAAATGTGATGAGGTAAAAACTGTGAAGTGCGAAGTGCAATGAGGTAAAAACTGTGAACTACGAAGTGAGATGGGGTAAAAACTACGAAGTGCGAACTACGATTGGGAAAAGTTTGCGATTTTTTATTCACGATGTGGTAAAAGTTATGAAATACAAAATGCGATCTTGCGATACGCAATATCGCAAAGTTTGAGGGGTAGTGTAAATGTTGTCGAGGAAAAGTTGCGAAGTGCGAAATGTGTTGGATGACGTGGTGGTGTGGCCAGCAATAGAATACAGAGGATATTGCAATCGATGTTAGGAGCAGTAAGTCTTAAAAGAAAAATGAAAATGATGCAAAGTGTAAAGTGCGAAATGCAAAGGGATAAAATCTGCGAAGTGCGAAATGCAATATCGCAATCACAATATCACAAAGTTGGAGGGATAGCGGAAGTGTTGTTCAAGAAAAGTTTGCAAAGTGCGAAGTGTGATGGGTGACGTGGTGGTGGGACTGGCTCTAGAGTACGAAGAATATCGCAATTAGTGAAAAGTAGCGGTAAGTCTTAAAGAAAAAATGAAAATGATGCGATTTGCGAATTTGCAATATCACAATATCGCAAGGTTGGCAGGGAAGCGATAGTGCAGTTGGGAGAAAGGTGCGAAGTGTGAAATGCGAAAGCGGGAATTTCGAGGAGGAAAGGTGGAGTGTGATAGAAATAGTTTTCAAGCATTTTGCGTTAAAAAGGGTAGGGCGACCGTGACCAATAAGAACAAAGGAATAAGGAGAGTTGGATATTTTAAGTGTTTTGAGGGATAAAAGGTAGGTGTAGCAGTTAGAATAAGCGAAAAAGAAGAGGGAATGGAGGGTGTGACAACAATGCTCAGATTGTGGAGAAAGAGATGGAGAATGAAGCGAGGAGGAACCATAGAGCTACTATGGGGCCTTAACATCAATTCCAGCAAACAACTCTGCTGATCTATGCAGGAAAAAAAGGCAAATGCGTAAAAAATATAGTGCAAAGGAAGACTGGAAAATGGTAATGCAACTCTACTTTTAATCTCAGAAGTAGTGAAAAGAAATCATTTTTTGAGTCTGTGGGAAGGTTCACCTTCCTCGTGCTCTATTGAAAGAGATGATAAGGAGGCCTGGATCCACAACTTTCTGGTTTTTCTCCTCTATTCTATTGCTCACAAGCAAATGAACTACAACAACACACTGGAAGAAAAACTAAACAACAATTTGAAACATGAATGAAATTATCAGAAGCGGAACTAAGGAAATGACAGAAAGCAGAGAACAAATACATCAGAGAGGCTGAGGAAAATGGATTGGGCCCTAACCCATGATCCTGGCTCTCTGAAACTTAAATCAGTAAAGTGAAATTAGTCTGCTCATTTCATAAAATAATAGCCTCATACATTTCTGAAAGCTTGATCACTAAGTAAAATAATAAAAATTTTAATAGCTTGCAACAAATTTCTGACTAGAATTGACCCCTTCCTAGCTCTATCTATGCTCTATTTATTCTACATGGCAGCTACCAACAACTCCCTAGAAAATGGTGATTGAGTCCACTTGACTCCAAGTAAACAAAGATTGAGTGTACTCCTATTTGTGTAACTTGGCTTCCTCTGGAATTCAAATTACTGGAGAGAATCTTTGGGATCCTTTGGCTGCCTTTGAGAGTTAAGGAGGGTGGAAAATCCTCCCATAATTTCTCCTTTCTGTCTCCTCCAAGTCCTTATGATAAAATCCTTATAAAAATGCTTAATAAATCATGATTTTCTGCACTCAATCTCATATTAGGCACTCATAGTATGTTAGCCTTAATCACCACCTATACTTGAATCATAAAACCAAATAATAATAAAAATGCAATAAAAAGAGAACTAAGAAGGAAAAAAGGTGACCATTAACCCCTCCAAATATTTCTAATGATGGAGCTCATCACAAGTCTCTGGTCGATGTTGGATACGAAGCTCACAAAGTCCATGACTTCCCACCCCCAAACTGATGGTTAAACAAGGGTCATCAACAAGATGATTGTACACATTCCGTGCATGTACAACTCAAACAATCCACACACGTGGGATGAAAGCCTCCCCTATGTCCAACGAAACTAAAATAGAGCTCTTCATATATCAACTAGCCACAACCCCTTTTAGGTGGGGCTGTGATTCCATCCACTGTGTCCCATTCATGTGGCCATTTTGCAACTCCTCAGGTATATTCGGCTCATGTCCAGTCTGAAGCTAACAGGGCTAACAACTCCATTGAGTGCATTCAGCACATCCACTAACAGGTCCATGACATATTGGATTGAGCCAATCTTAAGTTTAAGCAGCGACATGATCAACAATAGGTGCCACACAAGTTCCAGGTGGTTAACGAAGTTTGTCTACATTTGCAGAAGGATCACCTTGTTGGGCCCCATAAAAAGCTTTGTCCACTCTAATATGTGCCATACACCATCACCTAGGCTGTAGGAACCAATACCTTCGAGTTGAGAATTCCACCATTCCTTTTCCTGCACCCAATGTTCAATTTGGAACGCCTTTGGCCACACTTTCCACCATTACTGGAGATATACAACATTGCAGAACAACGAAGTAAAACCTAAGATGCATGGAACAAGCCACAACTAATAAGACCATCGACACACAGATCAAGAACACTCGCCTCATTAACACAGTTCAGGGGCATGTAGCCACCACATATCATCTTATAGATAATATACCATCGCCTGAGCTATTTTATTTCCATTCTGTCTATAAGCATATTTTAGTTCTTTCATATTAACGGAATGAACTGTTATTTATGATGCATCTCTATATTTATGGTTATATATGTATTATGTTATGTTCTTGTTTAATATCAGATCATGGTTGTTATTAGAAGGTCAAAAACATATGTGATTTCATTTGGTACATGTAGATACATACTCATTAGTGGCCCATTCAATATTTTATCCAATTCCTTCCAAATCATTTGTCTTCTAGTTACACTCATGTTAATTGATGGGGATGCCTTAATGCCATCTTGCTATTGGATAAGAATCCAAGTACTTTTCTCTGGGAATGAGGTCAATAGTAATACTTTATTACTCTAGGGTTTGCAATCACAGCGGAATATTTTTTTAATTTTCCTTACACCCTAGATCTAGTCTATGGCTTACCAAGCACACAAATACACTATGTTCAGCCAAAACAAATTTTCACAACAAAAATATAATAGCAGTGAATCAATGAAAGTACACAAATTTTTAGGCCCAAAACACTTCTTGTTGGCCCATCAATAAGAAATACATAGGGATACCATACCAGGGATCATGGCACTTACAAATTCATAATACATGACTAGTATACAATAGTATACACCTAGGGCTTGAAGACAATTACTTTAGCCTCTCAATATACCAAAACAACAATGAAAAAATTCTTGAATTACTTTTTTCAAGTGGCCTTCACTTCCATCCCTTTCTATCATATTTTCCTTGATTTTTCTAACCTCCCTTTTCCTCCAATCTCATAGAGAAATTTCTCCTTTAATATCTCATGCAAAACTACTCATTATTCCTTCAAACCATTTCATACATCATCCCTCAAAGAATTTTTTCACACTGTCGTTTGATGAAAAAATTTCAATATCTACTCTTAATAATCATCCAACATATCATAACATCTTACTTTCCACATGCATAATCACTTTTTTTCGTTGTGTTGGGTATGTTATATTCTTTCCACAACTAGTCCCACATGTTGTACGTTGTGCTGGGCAAAGTGGGGGCGGGGAGGGAAGTCACAAGGGGGGGGAAGTGGTAGCCACCCTGTATGAGGTCTAAGGCAGCGCCCTGGAAATTTTTTTATGGTTTTGGGCATGATGGTTTCTACCCATGGTATTTTTTATATCCATTCAAGGGAACTAAGACTATGTTCTAATCCAAGGTTAATGGATTCAGGTTTATGAATGCTTCAACATGTATATATATCTATTGTAATATTGAAAGGAATATAATGAAAAATAAATCTGGTTTTCTCAGTTTGGGTTCTAGGATAGAATCTTTGTATATATTTTATGTTCTCACCATTTTTTGTTTTTCTATTTTTAAGAATTCATATGCAGGTAATTTCTATACAGGGTTGAAACCTACACTCTGTTCCAAGCTTCACAAGGGTCAAAAACTTCCACAACATGATTTACTCCAATATAAGGCTTTTTAAACTCATTTTTCCCTTCTTTTCTTACTTGTGCATGTTCTTGAGGCCTTTTTTCACTTTTTAAGCCACCTTGAGGCCTTTCAATATGAATGTAGTAAGGAAAATAGGGGTTCAACCCTCTCCAAGACATAGAAAAAACTTTTAGTGCTTCAACCCCTTCTTTTTGGACATAATAACTCCTTCTAAACTCTCAGAAAGCACTCCCTTTGACTTAGTCTGCTAAAAAATACACATACGTAAATTCAACCCTCTTCTAGGGATGTCTACATTCACAAATGTACTCTAGTTTGGATTTGTTGAGGTTTGTGTATCTCCTTCTTGGTTTACTATTCACATGAGGATTGATTTCAATGTGTTGAGACCTTTCCTTTGGTATCTCAAATATATCTATATCTATATATATATATATATATATATATATATATATATATATATATATATATATATATATATATATATTCAATTAATATCTTTATATTATAAACCCACATCTTGGGTACTTTTCCCAACCAATTCCTTTTGGTGGGTCCAATCTGCACAAGTACCCTAGACTTGTGGGAGTACCTCCCAAGATACACTTTTCAACTCTCTCTATTAATAAGGGAGGTACTTCCATTCCTCGGAAGTAACTTGTTAGGAATACAATCCCAATCTCTAGTATCCATCACTACAACATACCCTGAAGAATGAACAACATGTTCCTTGAAAGTGTCCCTGGCATCAAAGACCTCTCACTTCTTACCCTAAGAGGCCTTTAGGCCATTCCAAAGTTCCTTATTGTTGGTTGTAAAAGTCTCCTTAATTCCCACTGAAAATGCACTCTTCTTGGGTTGTGGATTCTCCCTTTAAACCTGAAAAATCCTTCTTAAACTTGACTCCGCTTAAGTCTTAGAAACTTTATTCTTCCCCTAATGTATAATCTTTCCCATTATCTTGCATAGACCACTCTTCTTAACTCCAATAATGTCTCCTAGGGAGTTATATCCTCTCGGCTTGAGTATCGCCTTTCTATCCTAGAACTATACTTCAAACTCCTTAGCCTGAATAAATGAGAAAGAAAACATGTTTCACTTGAGCTCTAATACCCACAATATATCCTGGACTCATACCGACCCTCATAACTCCATCCTAAATGGAACCATACCTAACCCTTTAACAATATTATGACTCTTATCACAAACCTAAATGTTCCATTTATATTTCAATTTATTTAGAGTCTCAAATACTTTCTGCGATCCTATTATATTCTTCAACACTCTGATATCAATGAACCTTTCACCATCATCAATGGTGCCCTTACGGAAATGAGAGACTAGAGTGAAATACTCTTCCTACCTTCTTGTAAATTCATCATTCTTGGTTGTAGAAGTGGCATCCATTGAAATCTCCTTCTTCTTATCATTATATATGTTCTTTTGACATAGACACTTACTAGCATAATGCCGACCCTTGCCACATGTGAAACACTTAACCTCACTCAAGTACTTCTTCAAGTTTCCCTCCATATTACTTGCAAGACCCACGTTATCTTCATCAAACTTCTTATTTTCAATATTCTTGTGCTGAATTCCTCTTGGATGAAGTCCTTCCATAACCTATTTCAATATTCCATCTTATCTTGAGCAACTATTCCTTTGATAAATGGGTTCCATTCCTCAGAGAATCACTTTAAGTAGTCCTCACAATTCAGAATCTAGAACATGATCTCCAATGACATCTATCTTATCATGAACTAGAGAAACCCTCATTAGATATAAATCCACACCCTCACCATCCAACATCTTAGTGTTCTTGAGATTCTCTCTTAATACAAACAATCGATTCTCATTTTTGTTTTAGAACAAATCCTGAAGAGCCTTCCACATATCATGTGTGGTATTCTTCCCATTAGGATGAGGTATCAATTGATCATTTACTCCATATAGGATGATTAGCTTAGCCTCAACAATGAACTCTCCAAAATCATCCAACTCTTTAGGAGTTGTTGGATTAGCAATCTCCCCGTTAAAAAACTCCCATATTTTCTTCACCAACAAAACCCTCCTGAACCTTTCTTTCCAAGGACTATAGTTGGATATCCAATCCAACCTATCCTCATACCTTAGACTCACAAGAATATTTTTTATGTTGTTAATCTTTCAATCGTAATTAAACCAACTCCCTCTTAGGATGCTTGTTGTAAACTCTATGATTCAGTTGTCCCTTCAAAGTAGCTTTGATACAATGGTGAATTTTCCTTACATCCTATGTCAGTATATCATTTTCCAAGCATACGAACACACAAGGTATGTTATACCAAAAGACATTTACACAATGGAAATATAACAATAGTGAAACAATCAAAGTACACAAATTTTTAGGCCCAAAACACTTCTTTTTATTCCATTAACAAGAAATACATAGGGCTCATGTACTAGGGATCATGGCCCTTACAAAGAATTGATACAAGACTAGTAATCAATACTATACACCTATGGCTTGAAGATAATTAATTTATCCTCTCAATCTACCCAAAAAATAAAGAAAAAATGCTTGAATTAATTATTGTAGGTGTCCTTCACTTCCATCCCTTTATTTTCTTTTGTTCTTGATGTGCCCTGTTGTCCTTTGCCTTAAATGTCATATAGAAATTTCTTATTTAATATATATGCATACATAGTTACTCACAGTGTATTTATTACTTCAAACCACTTCATACATCATCTGTCAAACCAATTTTACACACCCTCCTTTAATGAATATACTTCAATATTTATGCTCAACAATTATCCAACATAGAATAACAACCTCCTTTCCACGTACTTTATCACTTATGTTCATTATTCCAAGCTTCACAAGGGTAATGTCCTTCCATAGGATTATCTACTGTAATCTAATGATTTTTTAACTCATTGTGCCCCTTCTCTTCTTACCTGTGCATGGTCATAATGCCTTTCAAACCTTTTGTAGCCACATTGAGGCCTTTCAACGTGCATGTAGCAGAGAAACTAGGGCTTTGGACCTCTCCAAGGTATAGAACACAAATTTCACGGCCTCCTCCTCTCTTTCCTAGATAGAACAAATCTTTCTAAACTCTCATCCAACACTCCCTTTGACTCGGTCTACTCATAAATATATACAATTAAATTTGGCCCTCTTCTATAGGTGTCTACATTCATATATATACTCCAACTCGACTTTATTGATGTCTGTGCCTCTCCTTCTTGGTTTACTATTCATACAAGGATGTATTGCAACTTGTTTAGACCTATCCTTTGGTATATCATATATATAACTCTCTAATTACTTCCTTAGGAGCTTGTACATCCCTTTAGGTGTCTCCACTACAATAATTAGAATAAATAATTAATATCTTTGGGTTCTAAGCCCATACTTTGGGTCCAAAACCCACAACTTGGGTACTTTTCCCAACAAATTTCTTTTGGTGGGTCACATCCATAGAATTTAAGTACCCTATACTTATGGGAGTACCTCCCAAGTTACAATTTCAATAATATTCCCTTGCTATTGAATTTGGGAATACATCAACATACCCTCATTAATATATTCATTCAAGTGTTTTACTTGAAGATATTTATTCACACTTGTTAGAATGTACTAGGTACCTTGGTTCCAATTATCCTTATCAATCATAAGTCTCCTGTTTTTTAATGGTATACATCAATTATCAATAAGAAAACATTTTCTCCCATGTTAAAATTTAACTCCTATATTCACATGGTGAATATGTATACCTTCAATGGTCGGTTTTAACGGTTTTTTGTTGTGTTAGCATTCTTATCCATTTTCAAACATTTTCATCGTATGCTAGCGACCTCCATCATGATATGTTACTTCTTAATTTATTAGCATCTTATATGTTGATACCTGAGTTTTAGATTTTGTTAGCACCTAATTTGAACCTCAGGCTGAAGGAAGGAAAATCAGGGTAACCTCAAACCATGCTCAACCTTGTAGCTAGCCCTACAAGGTCAGGAGAGGGCTCTCTCCATGAAAAATGTTCAATGAAATATAACTACAAATTGATTCTAGGATAGGTATAGTAGCTCGAAATTTTTTATCAATTTCTGGGTTGTATGGATCAGATGGGGCTGGGCAGTTTGAATCTGGGGAATTAAATCAGAGATACAGGGTATTCTATGGGGCAAGGTAGGTAGGGATTTTAACAACTTTTTTTTCTTTTTAATAATGATGGAATATTTAAGACTGGTGAGAAGCTGAAAAGGGCATAGAATATGGATCCTCTTGAAACAACATAAAACATAAAGTATTGGATGATTTTGCCAAGGCAGAGCATTATACAATGGATTCTACCTATCTATCTTGAAAACATCCAAATAGAAATATGAATGAATGAATGGCGAAAATAAAAATTAACAAATGATCACAAAGGAAAGAACAGTGCTAAAATCCATACCACAGGGATCCCATAAATCAGTGTTGCATTTCTTTATTAATTCCCTGCCAAAATGTTACAAAATGGAGCGCAGAGCGTCCTCAATGATTCCAACTTATTCCACCGTTTTCCCCTTTTCAAGTGACTCAGAACATACATTAAATAGAAAGAATTTGAGGGGACGCATCTGCAGAAGGAAGAGTTGTTTCAACATCTTTGGAACAGAAATCTGAACATAGAAAATAAACCAACAATATGCCCCCTAAAAGAGGGGAAACAATATATTTTGACCATCTGGAATATTTGTTGTTACAGTTACTCAAACAGAGGAGAGAGAGACAAATATAGAAATGATCCCTTCATTTATCGTTGATGTCGATGCTGGAATGATTTCTGTGTTTATATTTAGCTCACGGCCTTAACAAATATCTTTTTCCCTTTTACCAAAGAAAATGCCTTTGAAACCAATGAAAATCGAATTTTCCGTTTTAATGAAGAAAAGCCCCTTTTTCATTGAAAAAGAGCGAAAGGAAAGGTAGTGGGCCCAAAAATATCGCAATCGCATATCGTCATCGGAAGGGGGAAGGGAGCATGTCATAATGGAGCGATGTGATGAAAACTTGCGATGCGATGGGAGGCCGATGGTGCGATGGGCGAAAAGCTTTGGTGGGACCAGGAGAAATCGCAATCGCAAACCGGTGGAAGAGTGGGCACGACTCATGGCGAGGGAAAATCGTGATAAGCGATGTGCGATGGAGGAAAAGTCCCTTTAAAACAAAATGAAATGAAAATAGCGCTATAACACAAAGAAAGGCCCGTTTTCTTTTGAAAAGAGCGGAAGGATTTTTTGGCGGGACCGGGCATCGCAATCGGAGATTGGAAGAGGAGGGGTTTTGGAGTTAATCGTTGCGAGAATCGCCGATTGCGTAATGTGATTCATCGCATCGGCGAAAAAGGGAAAGCGGGGTCATGAGTTGTGGGAATGCTGTGAGGTTGCGATGCGATCGGATTTGCAATGGAACTACGATGGAATGTGGACTGTCGGATCATTGAGAAGATCAACATTCCGAATGCAATTGGACTTGCGATGTGATCGGATCAGAGGCATCTTGAGTGGGTCGATCGCATTGGAAGTGTTCAATCGGAAGTGTTCCGATCAGGGGCCCATGGACTTTTGCGATGCGATCGATCACATCGGAGTTTTAGGATGCAGCAATGAAACAAAACATTAAAGTTTGAAGGGTTAATAATAATGAAAAATGGTGCTTTGGGGTTTTTATTCACTTAGGCATATCTTCCAATCCAGAAGTCAGTTTTGGGAGTATGATATACCATTGGAAAGCTATTTCCGAGCTCATTCTGATGGACATACTTAAAATGTGATTTACACTAAAAATACTATGGAGAAAACCTTTGGAAACCAGGAAAAAAAATCCCTTTTGACCCTTTAGTGATGGGCTGCAAAGGACTGACAGTGGCTTTATGGAGATAGCAGCTTCTGAAGTTAAACTTATTACATATGGAGACATAAAATTACATAAAAGATGATAATCAAAATAAACTACCCTGTTTTCACCTCAAAACATGTTTTGAGGTGACAATTACATCCAGCTGAAAGAACAACTCTTTGACTTTTCTAGATACCATGCTTTTGAGTTTATTAGGAATCCTCATGTCCCTGCTGCTTTTATTAACACTTTCCTCATTAATTTGAGCATGATGAGACCCTATAACCTAATGATACCAATCCTATGACCTAATGACATGAATTGCGGAGTGAAAGTGAATCATGACTGAAGACCATAGAGAGGAGAATCAACAAGTTTTCACATGAGGGAAAACTGATGAAAGACCACTACCATCAATTAATCCATGACCTAATGGAATGATGAAAATTTATAATATGGGACTCCTACTATGCAAATGCAAAAGAGTAAATTTGATCACTGATGACAGTATGACAAAACTGACACTAACAGATTGTACTAGATTTCCTATATGAATTCAGTACTTTAGATGGGAATCGTTTGTTTACTTAATTTTCTCCAAATGTCCTCCAACTTTATATACTCATTCATAGATCCACTTTGTACTATTCATGGCTATGATCTCTTTTACATCGCTCCATTTTGTATTTCTTCATGGCCATGATTGTCACTTCATATATATATACATGTTCATGGATCCGTATTGTACTTGATTTGGAATCCATGGTTTCCTTTTTATGAGTATGGGCATTCCTACTTTGGAAAACGAGTTGTATTTCCTATTTTATTTCATAGGTGTTTTTTGGTCCACCATATGGTGAACCCATCTTGGGCCCTCTTGACAGCCTTCCCCTAATTCTCTATAGTGTATTTCACCCATTAAGTACCCTTCTAACCTCACATATTAGAGGGCATATATTATGTTAGCACTGATATTTTCATCCCAAACATACCGCCTTATTTTAATCTACTTTCACCTCATCTCTGTCATTTTCATTGACCTAGCTTCATTTCTTAACCATTTTTCCCAAGGGTGCCCAATTCATCATTGTTCACAAGCACCAAACCCTAATTTCCTCTCCCACTGAGCTAGGGTTTTCTATGGAATCATAGACATATGATTAGAGGAGGCATAAGTAAGGTCATATCAGTAAGTATGAGGTCTTTCCAAAATCATAAACATCATGTCTCCATCATTTTCCAAGAAATCATTCCAAGACTCAAGCCATTTGCCACTCATAGGGATAGTTTCTCTTTAAACTACGTTTCCAACCAAACAGAGATGAATTTAAAAAACGTGAAAGAGGGTTTTGTCCATCATAGGTCCAAGAAGAAAAACATCCTTCCGGTCTTACACAAGTGTCATGGTTTTATAGAAATATCAAAAATACAGGTGCTACAAGAGGTTTGCTACATTTTTGTATTGACCTTGGGAACATAAATTTTTCTCATATTTGGAGTGTTCAAATGACTTTTTCGATGAGTCAAATGATAACTAGACCGAGATATGTTTCCGTTGAGCTATCATGAGCTCAATTTGGAGTTGAGGAAGGCCTCCAAATGTTTCTTGCAACATCACTCTGCATTTATGCACCTTCATTCAACACGTTTTTAACATTCTTGGGAAAATCCATTTTTGACAAGGAAAATAAACTCCAAATAGAAACAAAAAATTATATTTGGAAATTAGACAGGATAATATTTCCAACGAGCTATCATGGGCCCAATTTCTACATAGGGGAGGCCTCCAAATGTGGTCTTCAAAACAGTGTTGTAGTGGCACTGCGCGTTCAGGAATTGTGATGTGCGTTTGAGATGGGTCATTGCGCATTTGCAATGGTCGCTGCCCATTTGCTCATAAAGTCAAAAAACTATATTTAAGCCTCCCAATCCATCATCAAATACCAAATCTTTGCATGGGTGTTGTTCAAGGCTCCATTTATCGATGAGTAAACCCTAGCATCATCTCATTAATATATTTTGTGCCTTATAATTATTTGAAGCTTTTCCTAAGGAAGAAACCCTAGTTTTCATTTCAAAAATATATTCCCTAAACTATTATATATTTTCCATATCCCTATTTCCTAAAGCAATACCATTCCTAATACATATAAATCCTTGGGTTTTCACTAGCCTAGGCTCCCTTACATATTCCCATTTCCTTCATTTCCCCACACCTCCATTCACTTCACACACCTTCATTTCATTCATCATCTCCCTAGGTTTTTGACACCAAATATATCATGGAAACCTATCAGAGGTGAAATTAGCAAGCCTAAGAGGGTTGATTTGGGCACATTGGCACATACCTATCAGAGAGGTCATAGGCATGTGTTTTCTTCACTTGGAGTGAAAGGGGCCATGCCTTCTTCATCAACACAATGGGTAAATAAAGGTAAGGAATAGGTAATAGAGCCAAACATTGATGATGAGGAGGGAAAACATGAGATAGAGCATGAATTTCAGTTGATTGACCCAGGTGAGGAAGATGAGGACAAAATCACCAATGTAGTTTTTAAAGGCAAAGAAGCATGGCTTGAGAGGGTCAAACAACACTTGGAGCAACTCTTGGCCAAGGCTAAAAAGGATAATGACATTAAGAGGAAAATGGGAAAGCACTACTCCTTGAGGAACAAAATTGCAAAGGCCAAGCTCAAACGAGCCCATGAAAAAATTCAAACTTTGACCAAGCAAGGGGAGAAATAAAAGTTGGGCATAATTTCTGAGGTGTCAGTTCATGCCTCAATAACTCAATGAGAAAGTAATCCAATGTTGAGATTTCAACAAGATGATGAGCTTAGTGGAAAGAAGTCGCCTTCACTAAGTGGACCCGCAGGCTATTTTTGGCGCAAATTCTATTTTTAGACTATGTCTATTTTTAGACATGTCGATCATATTCTATGAGTGGAAGGATGCTATTTGTGGATGGTTGGTCAAGTTGGAAAAATAGATGGACTTATATTTTTAGACATATTGGGCTGAATCTATTTTTAGATTGCCAGTCTAAAAATAGATATGTCGAATATTATTAGCTCTTAATAATATTTGGACTCTAAACATTATCTTATTCTCTTGGAGCACTTCAGTTAAGTGCACAGATGTGGCACAACAGCTGATAGAAAGAATTACGCTATTCCTAAGGGAAAGGAGCTATCGTATGGAGACTTCCATTAGAACTCATGTGAGAGAGTTTGGTGGAGTTGATTGAGGAAGTTAATGGAGTTGTGTTTAGTTTAACTGAGTTAAACATAGTTGAGCTAGTTGTATCTAGTCTAAATGATTGATACACTAGTGAGAGTGGTGTGAATTAATTATTAATTAATTCACTAATTATGAACTCATTAATCAACTAAAGAATACATCAGTTAACTTCAGTGCATGGACAATTTCAGTGGAGACGAGTGCAGAGGTAGGTGAAAGAGCAGTGTGACTATCAGTTGTGACTATACTAGTGCATGAGTTTGCACCACACATTGATGGAGATGCCAATGAGGATTGCGCAGTATAGGCCAGGTGCTTTGAATTTAATTATGAGCCATTCTTCAGCAGGGATTGCGTAGTAGAGGCAGGCTATCAGGTGGCAGAGATTAGAGCATGTGATTTGCTAGATCGAGCTTGATTAGCGTGTAGCAATTGGAGATTGTACTGAGAGCTTGTGAGGAGCTTTGTATCATGATTTTTACATGATCCCTATGACATAAAATATACAGATAGTTGGGGGTTTTCAGCTTTAAGCTTTCACATAAAATACTGTGTTCATATGTGTGATTGTTTATGGTTTTAATGGGCGCATGCGATTGTTTTTATTTCCGCAATTAATGATCAATGGTAGAAGAGATTTTGTATTGTGCAGAAGTTAAAATAGTGTTTGATGAGGAGAATCTCAGTGAATAACATATCAGTTATCAAATTTCTACATGGTATCGGAGCAATATTGATCATTGGAGCAATTGCAAAACATTGAAGCAGTTGAGTTTTGAGCTGGTGGAATTCGAATTTGCAGTAGTGTTTTCTTGGTGTCGAAGTTGAGATGTCTTTAAATGGATTACGATTGGAGTATTCCCTTGAGGGAAGCTCGAATTATATTTCATGGAAGGACAGGATGGAGGCAGTTTTGGATGAAAATGGGTTGAAGGAGTTCATAGATGCAGAAATTCCAAAACCTGCTTTTAGCAATGCTGCTGCACTTGACGCATGGCAAAAGAAGACAGAAAAGTGTCAAAGGATTATGTTGGAAGGTGTGAAGGATCACATAGTGTCTAGCCTTCATGGTAAAGCTTCTCCATTCTTGATGTGGAAAGCTTTTATAGATTTATTTCAAAGCAAGAGCGACCATAGGAAGTTGGCACTCAAGGATCAACTCAGGAAAATAAAAATGGAGAAAGGCGACAGTATGCCCAAGTACCTTACGAAGTTCATCCAATGCAGGGATGAGCTGAGAAGTGTGGGGGTTATTGTTGATGACGAGGAATTGGTGAGCTTGGATCTCCTTGGACTTCTGAAGAGTTGGCATTCCTATCAGGACTCTGTCAATGGTTGGGAGAAATTTCCAGGATGGGAGCGACTTTGGTCGGATCTGGTGCAAGAGGAGATAAGGTGAAGTACCAGGGACGGATCTTCATCAAAGAACTCAGATGAAGAAATTTGCGCTTTGGCTACCAAATCAAGGAAGGGGAAGAGCAAGAAGAATGCTTCTCAATCCGGTGCGAAAGGCAAGAAGCAAGACATGTCCAAGGTGAAGTGCTTTCACTGTCACCAACACGGACATTATGCCACTAATTGTCCACAGAAGAAGAAAAATAAGCAGGCTGTTGGATCTGCAGCTGAAGAGGCCTTAGCCTCACAATTTGAGCTGGATTTTTCGTTTATCACATGCTTGGTCACAAGTGTGATGGGTTCAGTGTCATTTCTTAATAGTGGTGCGTCTTTTCATATGACCAGAGACAAAGATTTGCTTACTGATCTGGATGAGAAAGATCTTGGAGTGCACATAGAGATGGGCGATGATGGTAGATACAGTGCGACCGGTATCGGTACCATTTCCTTTGAGAGGGAGTCTCGTAAACCCTTCGTATTGAAGGAAGTGATGCATGTTCCAGGATTGAAGAAGAATCTTATCTCTGTGGCTATGTTAGAAGACAAGGGATATGATGTTGTCTTTAGCGAGGGAAAGGCTTTCCTGCGCAGTAAGGCAACTGGTGAGACCTAGAGGATAGGCGTTCAAGTTAAGAACCTTTATCAATTGCAAGTAGATGGCTACGTAGCAATGGTAGGCAAGGAAGAAGGAGTGGTGAGCCGGGATGATGGCTAGTTGTGGCACTGGGGATTGGACCACCTTCACCATGGAGCTTGGAAGATTCTGCAGCAGATTTCTACTGGGCTTCCTAAGGGCACTCTTGCGCAGTCAGATCAGTGCAAGGGGTGTACTTTAGGGAAGTATGTGAAAGCCACCTTTCACGAGAAGGACAGTCGCGCCACGACGATCCTTGAGAGAGTTCACACAGATGTGTGTGGTCCTTTCTCAGTTGCTTTGACAGCAAAGCACAAGTATTATGTGATCTTTGTTGATGATTTCTCTCGAAAGTGCTGGATCTTCTTCATGCAGAAGAAGAGCGAGACAAAAAGTACTCAAAGTTCTCACAGTTGCTTCAAGGCACTAGGTTGAGATAGAATCAAGGAAGCAGTGAAGGCCTTAGGAGCTGCTAATGGTGGTGAATTCATCTCTGGAGAATTTAAGGACTTTTGCAGCGCAGAAGGAATTCAAAGAGAGCTCATAGCACCTCATAACCCACAGCAGAAAGAGGTTGCTGAGCGGAAGAACATAACGATTGTGGGTGCTGCATGGGCGATGTTGCATGATCAGGGCCTACCCATACACTTGTGGGCCGAGGCATGCAATACTGCAGTATATGTGCAGAACCATTGTCCTCACAGGATACTTGGCATGAGTACACCCGAGGAGGCATTTTCTGGTAAGAGGCCTGATATTTCCCATTTGAGGATTTTTGGTTCACCTGTTTACATTCATGTGATGAAGGATGCCAGGAAGAAGCTGGAGCCGACCACAGAGGTTTGGATATTTGTGGGGTACACTGATACGCCCCACAACTATCGTGTGTATTTTCTAGACAGTCGCAAGACTGTTGTGCGACGGGATATCAAATTTCAGGAGGAGAAAGCCATGAAGTGTTCACTTGAGAGGGAGCCACACTTGCATGCAGAGGAGGAGCTATTAGTTCCTAAGGATGAACTTCAGGATGTGGATCAGCCACAAGAGGAAGTTCATGGAGTGGAAGAGACCACTCATGGAGCGCCAACCATTAGAGGGTGGAAGCGCACTACAGAAACTGAGCGACTGGCTCAAGATGCAGAGAATGTTGTAGGAGCACCTACATCATAGCACAGACAGAGATAGTCACCTGACCGGTATACTGGATACATGGCTCTTATGAGCAAGTGTATTGTGACAGAGCCATCCTCTTTCGAGGAAGCTGTAGAGGACCCCGCATGGGTAGATGCCAGGTGGAAGAAGGAAGATTCATTGTCAACGTGACCAAGAGATTGTCCACAGCCTGGAGAAACGCAGGTTCAAGATGGATCTACAAAGTGAAGCAAGTAGCTGATGGGAGTGTGGAGAAGTACAAGGCAATATTTGTTGCCTGAGGCTTCTCACAGATTGAGGGGATCAATTATGAGGAAACCTTTGCACCCGTCGCAAGGTATTCTTCCATACGGACGATTCTTGCTCTCTCAACGCAGATGGGGTGGCACATTCATCAGATGGATGTGAATACTGTGTTCCTCAACGAAGTGATTGAGGAGGAGGTGTACGTAGAGCAGCCCGAAGGTTTCGAGATCTTCAGCAACGAGTCGCATGTGTACAGGCTCAAGAGAGCGTTGTATGGGTTGAAATAAGCACCTCGTGCTTGGTACACACGAATAGACAGTTATTTCACCAGACTTGGATTCTCCAAGAGTGAGGCGGATCCGAACCTATACCAGATTGTGGTGGAGGGTAAGTTTCTGATCATTGTACTTTATGTAGATGATTTTATTTTGATGGGTGATGAAATGTTGATACACTCATGCAAGGCTGATCTTGCAAAGGAGTTTGAGATGAAGGACTTTGGCCTCCTTCATTATTTCCTGGGATTGGAAATTTGGCAGTGCAGTGATGGACTGTTTGTTTCTCAAGGAAATTATGCCCGGGAGATACTGGAGAAGTTCAACATGCATGGCTGCAAGCCTGTTGATACTCCTCTTCCTGGTGGTTGGAGGAAGGAGGATGCTACATCGGCGGATGCAGTGGATGCCACTATTTATCGACAGTTGGTGGGGTCGCTTATGTATCTGGTCAATACACGACCCGACATATGCTATGTTGTTAACCAGCTTTCACAAACTATGGTTAAGCCTACCAAGCTCTTTTGGAAGGTAGGAAAGCATGTATTGAGATATCTCAGAGGCACATCGAGATATGGATTATGGTACAGACAGTCGGATGAGGTGAAGCTGTGTGGCTTCACGGATGCATTGTGTGGCTCAACTACTATGTGCATGCATCCGGAGGGATTTCGCATCTGGCCGACAAAACGCCTACATAAAGAGAGCAGAGATCCAGCACCCCCAGCCTGCAGAGAGGCCGGTATAATAAGGCAAGTTTGGTCGAGACAAAGTAGCCATATGGATGAGGAAGATCCTGGTCAGGTTGTTCGGTTCAAACTTAGAGCCTACTGTGATTTATTGTGATAATCCGAGTTGCATCAAACTCTTAGTTAATCCAGTATTTCATGATAGATATAAACACATTGACATTTGGTATCATCATATCAGAGATTGTGTGCAGCGGAAGGTCATGTTACTTTCATACATTCCTACAGAGGATCAAGATGCTGATATCTTGACGAAGGCGCTCACCAGGAGAAAATTTGAATACCACAGGGACAGGATAGGGGTTGCAAATAATCCATATCTTGTTGAGAGGGAGTGTTGAGATTGAAACAAGATGATGAGCTTAGTGGAAAGGAGTTGCCTTCACTAAGTGGGCCCACAAGCTATTTTTGGCGCAAAGTCTATTTTTAGACTATGTCTATTTTTAGACATATGGATCATGTTCTATGAGTTGCATGATGCTATTTGTGGATGGTTGGTCAAGTCGGGAAAAATAGATGGACTTCTATTTTTAGACATACTGGGCGGAATCTATTTTTAGATTGCCAGTCTAAAAATAGATATGTCGAATATTAATAGCTCTTAATAATATTTGGACTATAAACATTATCTTATTCTCTTGGAGCACTTCAATTAAGTGCACAGATGTGGCACAGGAGCTGACAGAAGGAATTACGCTATTCCTAAGGGTTAAGTGGAGCTATTGCATGGATACTTCAGTTAGAACTCATGTGACAGAGTTTTGTGGAGTTGATTGAGGAAGTTAGTGGAGTTGTATTCAGTTTAACTAATCTAAACATAGTTGAGCTATTTGTATTCAGTTTAACTAATTGATACAATTAGTGAGAGTGGTGTGAATTAATTATTAATTAATTCACTAATTATAAACTCATTAATAAACTAAAGAATACATCAATTAACTTCAGTGAATGGACAGTTTCAGTGGAGACCAGTGAAGAGGTAGGTGAAAGAGTAGTGTGACTATCGGTTGTGACTATATTGATGCATGAGTTTGCACTACACATTGATGGAGATGCCAATGAGGATTGCGCAGTACAAGCCAAGAGGTTCGAAGTTAATTATGAGCCATTCTTCAGCAGGGATTGCGCAGTAGAGGTAGGCTATCAGGTGGCAAAGATTGGAGCATGTGATTTGCTAGATCGGGCTTGATTAGTGTGTAGCAATTGGAGATTGCACTGAGAGCTTGTGAGGAGCTTTGTATGATGATTGTTACATGATATCTATGAAATATAGTATACAGATAGTTGGGGGTATTCATCTTTAAGCTTTCCCATAAAATATTGTGTTCATATGTGTGATTGTTTATGGTTTTAATGTGCACATGCGATTGTTTTTATTTTCGTAATTAATGATCAATGGTAGAAGAGATTCTGTATTGTGCATGAATTTAAAATAGTGTGTGATTAGGAGAATCTCGGTGAATAAAATATCACTTATCAAATTTCTACATCCAATGATTTTGGCACATTTTTGCACTCATGATAATTTCTGCAATTTTTGATAATTTTCAACTCAGAAATTTTGCTAAAGGCATAGCGACCTGGACGTTGTGTTATTTTTTGGGGCCTCTAAATGACAAATGGCCACCAACAGAAGGTTAATAATGATGAGGACATCAATCCTAGCAAGTTTCAGAATATTTGAAGGAGAACTGGTCCCTCAAACATCTGCGACCCATAGTACCCATTTCCCATTAGCAGCGTCAAGCCTGAACTTTTTAGGAGACATGTCAAAAACAAGGATAGGTATCGGGTTGTTCTGTCGGGTCTGTATCATAAAATTACCCCTCCATTTTATCCAGTGGTTGAATTTATCTGTTGGCTCTGGGACACTTACGATGAATGTTGGGGCATGTTCCTCTCAGCTCAAGGGAATAGAATATTCACCCTTTCCCCCGATATCATCAGAAAAGCCCTTCATTTTCCTACCAATTCAAACTACGTCAGTTTTAGTGAAATAAATCTGACTCCTCAATTTGAAAAGCTTCCATGGAGGCAACAGAACGATTTTGTCGCCTCCATAACAGACTCTCAGTTCACATCCCTCCCCTCTGCAGACTCATTCCCCCTGAGCCTATTCAAAGAAGAAGTCTAGCCTATCCTTGCTCTCATCGCAGGTTTACTAGGTGTGGAAGGTTTTGGGCAAGCCTCCAAGGGGAGTATTGCTTTCTTATGGTTAATGTCTCAACCCGGGGTTGTTCTAGACATTCCTGGTTTAGTGGCCTCCAACATTCAGATCCAGTTCTAGGAATTCTCAGACACGGATCGCTTCCGCTTTTGTTCTATGGTCTTTTACCTCTTCCTCTTTCAACATGCTGATAAATTTGAGGGTTTGGGTCTAGATAAGGTGTACAAGATAAATTCTCAGCCCAGGCCAATTTTTGACTGGAGCCTCACAACGCATCAGTTAGCAAATGGGGTGGGCTACTCAAGGTTCCTAAATGATTTCATGCCCATTTCCTACACTATTGTCCACGATTATCCTCCGCCTAGGGTTTTTCCCAAATTGAAGAGCTGGTTATATTATAGTGAAGCCCATAGCACTGGGGATTGGTACATATTTGATAACTACACTAAAATCCAAGTTTATGGAGCCGAAGTTCCCCCCAACCAATTGCCCATTTTTCCTGCCCAGCGGATTTATGCTTTGGAATACATCCGGCAGACCTTGAAATCTGACCAAATTCACTTCCTCCCTGCAAAAAAGGGGTTTATCCTTAGGCTTCCCACAACCATTGGCCCTTTTGTTGTTAATTCAAGGCACGCCCTTCCTGTGGTGGAAAAGCTGCTTCAAGATATGGATTTGAGACAAGGGAAAGGTTGGAACTATGATCCGAAGGGCATCATCTCTAACAGGAGGAGGAGGAACAAATCAACCCCATATATGCATGAAACGAGGCCTTTCATAGAATGGCGAGCTAATCTTGAAAATTGGCCTTTGCTTTTGTAGATGGAGACTGATTCATCTGCGACAGGGGAAAAAAAAGATGCCGCTTCAACCAGAGAAGTTGGTAAAGAATAGATGGAGGCAGGTGCATCAGATGTGTGTTATCCCCCTTTCAAAAGACAAAAAACAGGGACCAGTGAAGCAGAAGTTATCGGAGATGAACAATTTCTCAAGGAAGAAATACCATATGGGAAGCCCGACAAGGGAAAAAAAGGAATCAAGGTGTTGTGGGATAGTACTACCTCTTCTGATTTCTCAGAAGTCTCACAAGATATCACAGTCGGAAGTTCTCAGGTTGCAACCGAAAGCAGGTCAAAGACTAGAGAAATCAGAGATAAGTACCGGTTTGAGCTGGAAGGGTGTGTTGAGAAATAACACACTAGATTTTCATCTGTAATGAATCTGGACACTGAACAATTAGTAATGGCCATGGACAAGGTTTTTTTGGACCCAAAATCCAGTACTACCAAATATAGGGCGTTAGAGATTGCAATCGACATGTCACAAGTGCCGGAAATTGATAAATGTAACTTATTTTAGGTCTTCGGTGACATGCTTAAGGATGAAGTGATGCATCTCTCAATCACTCTAAGAAAGTTGCAGAGCAAGCATGGCTAAGTAGTGGAAAATTTCAGAAAGGAAAAGGTCAATTCCCGCACCCTCATGAATGATATACGCTCTCTCCAAGAGTTAATTAAAGGAAAATAAAAAGGTGAAGCCAACCCCAAGGTCATCTTATTGAGGATTTACAGAAGCAGGTCACAGCCTTGAAAAGTAAAATCAATATACCAGGCTCTCATCATGTGCAAATAGCCAAGCTAGCCCGAGCTGAAAAAGACAAAGAAAACTTGGTTGATTCTCTTGCAAAAGAGGAGGAGGAAAAAGAAAATATCGCAGGAGAGATGGCCGCTCTTCAAGACAGAATGAATGCATTAGAGACAACTTGGGACACACATACATGCTCACCACCTGTCCTACCAGAGACTAGTTCATTGTCTGAACAGCTGACCACTGCATTGGCAAAAACTAAAACACTAGAGAAACAGGTTTCAACAGCATGACAAAGGATCGGTGAGCTGGAGGCCCTCCTCGCTAAAAATGTCAAAAATATTAATGAAATGCATAAAGAGATTGAGCAGGGGAAGCAAGAAAAGGCACAATATGAAAAGACCATCAATGATCTCAACAGCCGTATAAAAGGAAATGTCACCCTCCTAGAAGCCAGGCAACTGATCTGGGCTAACATCATTGCAGAAGTTAGAAGGCGTTGGTCGTTCTTAAACATTATCGAGGAAATGAAGTCAGCCATGCCCCTTCTAAGAAGAAAGCTCCACGAGGGAGGCACTGAGGCACCCAGCAATGTCAAAAATGCAAAAAGGTATGTCTCCTTCCTAAAAGAGCTAAAGCCAGAGGATGTGGTGAAACATGGTATAGAGAGCAGGTTCATGGAAGCTTCAGAATGCCAGAAAGTGGTAGAAAAAATAATTTTCTAGGAAGTTGGCCGTAGATGATTTGGAGAAAGTTGCAACCAGCTTAGAATGGTTCGAGGTGGACTGGGCTGAGGTAACACTCGCAGGACTCCCATCGTGCTGGGACCCTGCTCATGCCGTCCTATAGCCATTACCAGCATGTGAGGCCATTCTGAAGGGGGTAATGAATCAAACAAACATCCCCGTTGAGAAATCTGCAAGGCTTAAACCAGAAAGCATAGTCTCGATCCTTGGAAAAGAGTTCGCACTCCTGCACCAAGTGAAGCATAGAATTCCTGTCGAGGTGAACTATGATGAACTCACGGAGGCTTACATTAGAACAAAATGTTTCACATCGATGCCCGAACTTGCAGCAGACAGTTGGCAGAGATGCATCAAGTATGCCAGCTTGTTAGCCAGCTCCTCAGCAAATGTTCCACCACCTACATCAGCAACAGCCTCAACTCCTTCACACCAGTGAAAATTGTTAATTCATGATTCAGCCTTAGTGGCCTTTTAGTTTTAATTTTACTTTTACTTTCAAGTTCCGAGTGGAATTAGTTTTTCACTCTTGCATTTACTGTTTGTTAGAACAGTTCCAATGTGTTGTTTAGAAACGGCCACGAGCCTAATTGTAAATGATGAGAAGCGTGTTCCCTCATCATTAATTTTGTTATTTTGATTAGGACCTAAAACTGCTTATAGGCACGCAGGGAAGATATTTTCCCAAAATATCTTCCCGCGTATGTTCTTGTAAATTCTATATAAGCAACAAACTGAGATAGAAAAAAGGTTCCAGATTTTCAGAAGAATGCGTTAAGAAAGAAATCTGTATGCATTTTGTTGAAATTTTGATATAAAATTTGAAGAGCCCATTGAGTCTCAGTGATGAGGATTTTCATCTTTATTGGGGATTCTGGCCTTAATACTTCACAGTCTGTAACTCTCTCTTATGTGTTATAGCTTAAATGTTCATTTCGTTTACATCCATTTTTCTTATATCTTGTTCTGGAATGTGAGTTGCTCACATGTCTTGGTATGAATTTATCATTATTGATACTTATTCTAAAACATGTCTAGCACTTTAAATACGGCTCAAGCAGATATGTTATTTCATCTTTCACTTCAATCGTATTTCTTCTAATATTAGCCGTGATGAAATGTTATCTTTAAAGTTATTGTCATGTATGGATTCTTGTTACTATAAGCCCAGTCCATGTTAATATTCGTTTCTATATCTTATCTCGGTAACATCTAGTATCCTCTCCATCTTTCATACACAGTAATCACCCTCTGATCATTCACCTCTGTGAGGTACTTTAGAATCCAACCCTCTTTACAGAAAGCTGTCTTTGAATTGTCTAATACGTTTTTATCAGAAATTCACACTCTGCCTCTACAATATTACTTTCTTTGTGTTGCATTTTTGAGGATTTTGGTTCCATATCAATTAAACCTTCCTATTTATACATGATAGCATGAGAGCCTTTTTCTAAACGACCTTTCCATGATATACCATATGCTCCTTGCTATATAAGATGTTTTAGGCACTAGTCTTTCACAACTGTCTCTAGGAATGACAACATCTACCCATGTAAGCCATTTCTTTAACTAACACATGTATCATATTCAAACAAAAAAATAGATATGGAATGCCTGACTAGCTATGGAATGTCTGTATTCTATAGCTATACTGCACAAAATTATTAAAACAGCAAAAACCACGAAAATACAACATGTTAATAAATTGCATGTATCCTTGAGACAATCCTAATCATTCTTCATTGATTTCGGCTTATGAATTGATGAAAGATGAGTGAAATGAGATCATGGTTTTGTAAAAGAAAAGGAATTTCTAGAGCTCAACATCATGTATGCCTTCGAAATGTACAAGAAAAAAATATAATGTGTGCATTTTAGCACTTTTTGTTTTCCAGGGTTTATGGGTTAGATTGTGATCCACTTTCTATAGCTTACACTTTAACCAATAAAACCAATTATTGGTAGTATATATTGATTATTTGGCTATAGGAAAAGTATATTCCCAATAGTTCAACTTAATTCTATTGAAATTCCCCCATATATGATTCTTCTTCCCTACTCATTTAAGATTACCCCCTCAACAAGAAACCTTTGTTTCCTTATCTTCCTCTTATCTCCTTGATATCATGTTCATCGCTCATATCTGTCACATAATTTTTGGAATGGAATATTGGCAAAGGAGACCTTTAGTGAACCAGGAAGAAGGAATATGGAGGAAAATTCCACTCAATGTGCATGGAAAGGATCAAATGACTGGTATCTATTATATTACTTCTCTTACATTAATAAAAACGCATTTTATCATGTCTCAATTTTAGAATTTTATATGATATGCTTTGAATTCATGCATTTGAAATTGGATTTAACTAACATTTTATATACAATTATATTTTGATCGCTTTATTTTTTTATCTTTTCTTATTATCATTTTTTGGTTTGAAGATAGGGAGAAAGAGAAGGAGAGAGGATATTGGTATCTTCATCAATCGTCAAATTCCCAATTGGGTATTTTATCCCAAAGGCCATAGATTATCTTTTTTACTTGTATATTTTTGTTGTTGTGTTTAGTTTATATTTTCTAATCTATTGACATCTTCAACCCTAAACTTAGTGAAGAATTTCCTAGAACACTACTCTGTGTACTAGGAACTTATTTTTCCTCAGCCGAAAGAAAATTGGGACATTTTTAACTCAAATGAATTAAAGCGAGAGGAATCCAAATGAACACACACATATATTAATAAAGAAATTAAATATAGGTATATATGACTCCTAATTTCAGGATTAAGAAGGTTATCTTCTCTCCCACAAAATTTTACTTAGGTTCCCTTTGAGGTAAATATGCTGACTGACTAGATGTGAATTAGGAATTATGTCAAATACTATAATCAAACCCATAGTTGTGACAAATAAAGAAAAAATATGAATAAAGATGGAAGCACCAAATATAATCACCTTCAAATAATGGAGGGTAGATGGACACCACAAATCATAGCATATCTATGATGGTGGAAGATGAAATAAAAGTACTATATTTCAAACAATTTATTAATTTGGAAAATTTTGCGCTAGGATTTGCGTTGAGGTAGATCTTGGAAAAGGACTTCCGGAGGCAATCAAGCTGACGGTAGACAACTGGACGCATATACAACAGATGGATTATGAAAAGCCGCCCTTCAAATGCAAGGTATGACACGAATATGGTCATTTTGCAACTAGATGTCCGAAATTGATTGAGATTGCGAACTCTGACAATTCTAAACCCTAGTGGGAAGTAATCAAAAAAAGGAAATCCTCCTCGAATTCTAAATTGTTGCACCTTCGTCATCCCTTCCCTCCTCCCTGTCAGCTTCTCCTAGCAAACCTTCCCCTCTTGATCCCCCATTGATTCCCTCTCGGCCTCCTCCTGAACCTTTATTGATTTCCTCTAATCCCTTCACTGCATTTTCCTCTCTGGTAGAAGACCTCCCTCTCCACTCCTCCTCCCCTTCCCCTTCTAAATTTATCCCCCCATATTCCTCCTCCAAATCTTTCCCACTCCCATCATCATATGAGCCTTCTTTTGCTCCAGTTATCACTAGAAATGCTGCAAAGGACTTGGGACCTATCTTGGAAATAACTAAAAAATATGGACCAGGAAGAAAAACTACCAAACACCACAGGTAAGAGGCAGCTTAGAAGGATATAGCTTTGGGAACGCAACAACTAATAGATACTTTCATTGGAGGGCACAACAACGAAGAACCAAGTTAGCAAGTAATAGGAGGGGAGTTTGGGTCTTTACCCTCAGCCCTTAAGTAATGAAGTCACTCACATGGAATTGTAGGGGATTAGGGCACCCCTCTAAAATCAATGCCCTAAAATATCTCATAAATCAAGAACAACGAGACATAATTCTCCTTCAAGAAACCAAATAGGAATAAAATGATATGGAAGCAATCATAAGCAGACTCAAAAACTATACAGGCATAGCTATAGGATCGAGAGGTGCATATGGAGGAATAGATATAAGATGGAATAAAAACTCATTTCACAAACAAACAAGCTCAAATAATCAACACTGGAAAAAATTCAAGTTTAAAAATGTGCAAAGGGACATCATGATAACATTCTACAACATATATGGCCCAAGCCATTATCGTGACAAAGAAGTGCGTTGGAAATCTCTTCAAAGTGACATGGAAGGTGAAGGAAATAACAATGTTATCAGTGGAGGTGATCTAAATTTGGTTATGCGTCCAAAGGAGAAAAGAGTGGGAGTCTTTTCTCTCAATCCTTTAAGAGACCATTTGGAGTGCATTATGAGAGACCACGATTTGGTAGACGTTGCTCCCAGGAAACATAGCTTCACATGGAACAATCGCAGGCTTGGTCGAGGTAACATTATGGAAATATTGGATCACTTTATTGTGGCAGTCTCTCTCATCTCCCTCTTAATCGTTGCCACCTCCACTATCCTGCCATGCTCGGCGTCAGATCACTACCTCGTCACTTTGTTCCTTGGAGAGAAATCAAACTTTGTGCCTCTCCCTTTCTGCTACAATCTGCTATGGTGTGATTCCCAGAATGCAAGAGTAATTGTTGAAATGACATGGAAAATACAGGTAGAAGGATCTCCCTTGTTCAGATGGGAGACAGAATTAAAACTCGTCCGAACAGCTCTCAATTATTGGGCTAAAGAACACTACAGAGAACTGGAATTAGCCAAATAAGACAAAAAGCAGAGGCTAGAAGAAATCCAAAGCGATATAGAGGATCATGGTATCATCAAGGAGAAGTAATATCATGAAAAGGAATTGTATTGGGAAATGTAAAATTATAACTTAAAGGAGGAGGAAAAATGGAGGATTAAATCCATGAGCCTCTAGCTCCAGGATGGGGATAAGAATACATCATTCTTCCATAAACAATAAAAATTATGAACTTCTAAAAACACCATCTTATCCATAAAAGATGATGAGGGTAACACAATAAAAGAGCAAGCTGAGATCAAATTGGAAATTCATCAACACTACAAAAGCCTCTTAACAGAGAATATGGGGATAGAGGATTACGAAGACCTTCTGTAGCACACTCCATCCATGATCACTCAAGAAATCAATGCTAACTTATCCAGGGAAATTTTTGAAGACAAGATCATCAAAGCGATCTGGACTCTTCATCCGAAAAACGCTCCAGGGCCTGATGGATTTTATATCAGCTTCTGTCGGACCTTCTGGAAGATAATCAAAAAAATACCTCATCAAAATGATTCATTGGATCCAAAGGAAAAAAAATATAAGTGGATTCACAAACTTGACCTATCTTTCCCTGATCCCTAAAGAAGCTCTCCCTTCCACCTTCTCTAGATTCTGCCCATTATCCCTATGCAACTCTTCCTACAAAATCATCACAAAAATCCCTGCCACCTGCATTAAAACCTTTCTCCCTAATCTTATCTCCAAAAATCAAGGAGGCTTCTTAGCCAACCGAAAAATCTCAGACTCCATACTAATGGTTCAAGAAGCTATTTACTCAAGTATGAGTAGAATGGAAAAGGGTTTTGTTCTCAAGCTAGACCTTGCCAATGTGTCTAACAGGGTAAGGCATTCCTTTCTCTACTTTTTCCTAAGGAAAATGGGCTTCAATGAATAATTCATCTCTCTTATTCAAGCTTGCATTTCTCACCCCTAGATCTCCCCTCTAGTCAATGGGAGACCAGGTCCTTTTTTCTGATATTCTAGAGGCCTTAGGAAAGGATGCACCCTATCCCCTTTCCTCTTCATCCTCATGGTTGAATCCTTCAACAGATCCCTGGAATTCAATCGTAGAGAAAGCTTAATCACAGGTATAAAATTCTACAATGGGACCAATAACATGAACCATTCCTAGTTTGTTGATGATACATTACTAATGGGAGGAGCTACTTGTATAGTTTCCGGAAGATTCAAAATTTTTATTGATAGATTTATGCATTATTTAGGAGGTCAAATAAATTATCTGAAATTTTTCATAGATGGCTAGAACGCAACTCAGAATACCATTCACATCATTGCCCAAAATTTTGGGGTTCTATACAAATGGAACTGGAATCATTTCAAATATCTTGGGATGCCTGTAAGCTACGGTAATTTGAAGAATGAGGTATGGAATATTACCCTAGATAAGATGAATATGAAAATTCTTCAATGGGGAGATGCTTGGCTCAATATGGTTGGGCTCTTAGTCCTACTAAAAGTTGTTCTCTCTACCCTGCCTTTATATCAATTATCCCTTTTACAAGCCCCAGTCAACATTCAAAACAAAACGGAGATAATCCTCAGAGATTTTTTATGTCAAGGAGGCAAGCAAGAAAAAAGGAAGTTCAACTTGGTAAAATGGAGACATGTTACCGATAAGTATGAGAATGGAGGTTTAACCATTCACATTCCTCAACTACTGAATCTGGATTTTGGAGGAAAAATTGTTTGGAGACTTATCACAGGACAACAGTCATGGAGGAAGCAAGTTCTGGAGTGAAAATATCTCTCAGCCTCAAGACAATGTGCACTGGATCAACCTATTCCCAATAGGCCATGCTCTCGCATTTAGTCTCTTTGCAAGAAATTTGTTCCCTTTCACTGCGACCACACCTCCAAATTTCCTCTTAAGGTCCATAACATTGATATATGGAACGAAAATATCATGGGAAAGCCACCTCTTTCAAATTATCTGAGTCTCATTTACATTCAACTCCATCTCAGGGGACTTGGCATCAACACATTAAACACAATCTCATGTTGGAAAGAAAATAATAGTGATTGGGATGGCTGGCTATTCCCAAACCTCCCTCCTTATCTCCACAATGATAGATTAACACTTGCAAGCATGCTCAATGACGCTTCCCCTTTATCAAGAGGCGAAGAAGACAACTTTAGATGTGATCCCATTGTATCCCCCTACTCCATTAAATCAGGATATGAGATCCTCCTTGGTGAAACCTACCCCTCCCATCCATGGGTTTCCTGGAAGAAGGTATGGAAATCAGAAGCTCCTTGCAAATAAAAATATTTACTTGGATCTTAGAAAAGGGGAAGATCCTGACTGCTGATACCCTGAAAAATAAAGGCATACAGGGAGCCTTTAGATGTTCTCTCTGTAATGTCGCTGAGGAAACTATTCAGCACCTTTTCGTTGCTTATTATTTCACCCAAAATTGCTGGAACCATCTCTCTTCCCCTCTTTCGATGGAGATCGACACAAATGCCACAATTTTAGATGCTATAACACAGTGGAAAAAGAAATACCCCTGTGGGAAAAATGGAAAGAGTATTGTCAAAATAATTTCGGAACACTGCCTTATGTCCTCCTTTGGAACATATGGCTCATGAGGAATAAAGTCATTTTTCGTGATCAAAAGCCATGCATGAGAAAGGTGAAGATTAAGACATGGATTCTAACTGTTGAGACCATTATTTCCAAGAAAAATAACTATTTCAATATAAATGACATGCAAGTTGAGGAAAGGAAAATATTCAAATGCATGCTTGACCACCTTCCGAGATATCACAAACCCTCGGTAGGGCAACCCATCCATAACGAGAAGTGGAAAGTGTTATCACTCATAATTTTTTGAAAGATTACTTGAAATAGTCATACAATTCATTTATCAATTGGATAAGATCTCCTTAAGTTTTTCAAGTTGGTATAGGAAAATTTCATTTTTGTTTTACTTGTTTAACCTATCCTAAGGTTCAAGGCCACCTCGATTTAGGTCATGTCATGTCCCATCAGTCATCCTATAGTGTTAGTTTCCATTCCCTATGAATTTAAATTAAAAAAGGGCACTTAAGTCAGTTTTTCAACTTTTTGTAGCGTCTTATACTGCAAAACAATAGTTTTCGCTATGAAACTGCCTAATAGTTTCGTAGTGAAACTATCAGAGAGTAAAATATCTATGCTATGAAAACCTATTTTCTTACCTGTCTTGTCAAATTTGATATGAAATGTCAATTCATGACTGGAGGAGTTAGGGTGGAGGTCATTCGAGTCTGTTATGGTTAATTCAAACGTACAAAGCCATGTCTGAGGTCATCATTACCCTTTTTAGCATGCATGTGTCATTATTAACGCATGAGTTGTCATTGTAAACCATAAAACCTTACCCAATTAGTCTTTTTGTCATACTCCACTTTATCTTTGCATGTAATTGGATTTCTAGAGAGCTGCTTCATCGAGCCAAGAAAGTTGCTGGTAGATTTAAAGGTTTTAGGTGTCATCAAGCAAGCAAGGCTGAGAAGATATAAAGCCACCCATGGTTGTAAGGAAGAAAACAAAAAAATGCGGTCACTGCCATAGATACGAGCCCATGGACATAAATTTTCTCAATGAGGACCCGGCTGCCATGGATATTTTCAGAAGAACAGGTTGCTTGCAATTCTGTCAAAGGTTGCAGGGTTTTCATCTACATGTTTACAAGGATTTTTCTAACATTTTCACTAGAATAGCTTCAAAAGTGGGAATGTTGAACTTAACAGTGACACCAGATAGCATTTCAATAGCAACAAGAATCCCTTCAGGAGGATAACAGTGGTTTAAAGGCATCAAGTTCACAATGCAAGATTGCAAAGAGTTCATCAAACCAGAGCATAGTGAAATTGATCTAACAAATGTTATCCCTAGGAGTTTCATGAAGGACAACTAGTCAAAGTTGTTGATGATTATTCAGAAGTATTTTACCTGTGAAGGAAGGTTTCACATGGTCTACTCCTACCACCTTAGGCTTCTTCTACACTTTGTGGGTAAGAGGTCACTTGACTTGCCCTTTTATTTATATATAAGTCTAGGTAAAATGTCAAAAAAGGTTTAAATTAAAACAGAGGGCAATGAAACTTCTCTCTTTCACCATGGTTTTAATAATTTTTTGGTGTTAGAGGAGTTGAAGAGACTACACAAATATTGGACTTCCTTTCTGTTCATGAGTGGTTTTCAAATTGATGTTGTCACTCCTAAGAGAGCTTCCACACCTAGAATAGATCATCCCCACAAAAACCAGCGAGCATGGAGATAGAGCCTTTGCAGAAGATTGACACACCTAAAACATCACCTGCAAAAAAGAAGCAAACAGTCAGCAAACAAGGCAACAAGAGAGTTACTAGGAACCAAATAGTGGCTAAAGGAAACTTAGAGGACATCTTGCATGCGATTGACATTGAATAAACTCCCATTGTCCAAGCTGAATATGGAGGAAAAAAGCTAAAGAAAGGTAAGAAAGCTAAAAAATTAAAGTTTGCAGATGATGATGGTTTCATGTTTCAACCTAAAAATCCAGTGACCATATATGCAAGAAAGGTCATGGAAAGCAGCAAAGAGATTGAGAAGGTCAGTGAAACTGCTCAGCCACCAAGCATAATAGATCTCTCCTCACTTGCAAAAGAAGAGCTGGTTATCAAACAAAGGAAAGGTAAAGATAAAATTAGTGAACAGTCAGAAATTGAAACCCTTAAAGAGTAGTTGAAGGTGGCAGGTGTGGAGATATCAGTGTTGAAGCAATAGGCAAAGAAACACTGAGTTGAGAAAGTTTAGTTTGATAAAATGAGAAAATTATGGGAAGATCAAGTCACCAGTGTTTCAAAGACCTTGGACAATACAGAAAAGTTGATAAAGTGCACTGAACCACTAAGGGGAGAGGTCAAACATAAAAAAAAAAGAAAAATCTACACTTGCAATCCAAGAACACGACATTAAAGGAAAAAGTGAAATATCTAGAAGAGCAATTGGATCTGATTCATGTAGAGTTGGAAAAGAAAGGATTGAAAATGACAGTGGTAGAGGAGCCCATTAGTCAACTAATTGTAAATGAGAAGGAAACACCAGAAGAGCATTAAGGTAAGATGAAATTTTTTTTGGGAGGTTCATAACATGTAGAGAACCCAAATTTTACAGCTGGAAGACAGTTTTTGAAGATGTTCTTGAAAGGAGAAATTTCTTCTTTTTTGCACATTTTCATAGCGTACCCCACGCTTGAAGCCATAAATACGCTATGAAAAAACCTGTAGGTGCTTTTTTTTGCATTCAAATTCAGTTTTGGCATGTTTTAAAGAGAGGGGTTCATGGTGATAAGGTATCGTGACATGATTAATATTATGGAACAACAAAGAAGTGAAGAAGATGAATGGAAAAGCCACTTTTCCCACACTACTAAAACTCGCTACGAAACTGTCCTGTTTTTTTAGAGAGCAATTGTTGAAGGATTTTGAGAATCTTAAAAGAAATTTTTGCTAGCTGGATACCTCCAGCATATCAGTGGATCTTTTTAGCAGATATTTATGACTTAAAGGGAGTTCCATGCAACCAGTCATCAGTCAAAACAACGTTGAAGATGAAGGTCATCCATTCCTAAAAAGCAGGGTTATGTTCCACAGATCTAGGGGTGCTATAAATATGTAAAGTGGTGGTAAAATTGGTCATGTATCCTTCGAGCATTTGACATTCATTATGTAACCATCATGTAACTGTTTCGCATATAGGATAGAGGAATGTAATAAATAGGAGATAGAGATTCCTATTAGGAGTTTGTTTCTTCAAAGGTAGCTGTCAGTTTTCTGTTTTAAGTTATTGATTTCAGTGATGAAAGGTGTCATAGTAGAATTTGAGGATCTAGCTACCATTCAGATCACCCATATTGTAAAGAATGTCTATTTATAGGCAAAACATCAAAGAAGAAAAGAGTTGGAAAATATTTGCACCAAAGTGTTGCTTGTATGTTTTTTACTATTATGAGTCATACAAAGTGACATTATACTTCCAGACCTAAGATTCTCATGAGATTTTTGATGTCTTATTGATCTTTATCTTATCTTTAATCATTTGCAATAGATTTCATCCCTAATTACTCAGAATTCATAATATTATGCTCTGACTTCCTTTAGTGGTGAAATGACTATGTTTTCCTATGTTGTATGTGTGAATTATCTATGTTGAAAACCTCTATCTACCGCATCTTCCATGTGAAGAACCACTGTCACTAAGACTACTAATTGTTGACTCCATAAGCCCAATGGTAGCAAGCCTACATTTTTCAACCTGCAATCATACAAAACAAGTTACAATTCCATAGAGTTAGCCATCGAGTACTATCATTATTCAAAATCATAAACCCTCTTTGAGAGAGCCCTCTCAAATGGAAGAGGCTAATATTCAGTTAGAAATGGTTTGAAAGAGTTACATTGAGTTGATTGATGAGAAACCAATCAAGATCAATTTGGTGATAATAGGAAGTAAGATTAAAATAGAAGCAATTATTAGAATGGCTTGATGGATCATGTCGACCTAAGTTCTTATTTTATGGTGCTTCAAATTCAAATCCTGTTGCAGCTGGAGTAGGTGGTATCATCACAAACCAACATGGAAACCATATTGCCTCCTTCGAATGGGGATTGGGGCAAATGACGAACAAAAATTTAGAAGAATATGCCCTGATGCAAGGGCTCTAATTAATCAATAAGCTAAAAATAGAAAATGTTATGGTTTTTAGGGACTCCTCTATTGTTATTCGAATGATGTTGAATTCCTCAACATCGCCCAACATCAACCTCAACAGACTCATAATCAGAAATCGTACCCTGGCTCAAGACATTAGGGATCTAACCTTCTATCACATCCTCAGAGAAAATAACAAAAAATTGGATTCTTTGGCCAGCTCAGCCTGCTCCAAACCCACTAGTAAACTATTATCCCAAGGATTCACACTCCTCACCCCTTTCCCTTGATTTTCCTCGTGCATCCCCTCGACATTATGTTATTCTTATGTATGTGTGACTCCTAGATTTTATTCCCACACCTATGTCATACCCATCCATCATCCCATCCATAATCCCTCTCCTATCCCGTGATCATGTCTCCCTTCCCTCTTTGTATTTCCCCTTCCTCAGCGTGCTACCTGCCTCTCCCATATCTATTTATTCCCATCCCCTATCTTCTATTTCTCACATCCTCTATTCTCCCCTTGGTGCAAAATATTTCTCCTCCTTTCGAGCTTCCCCCTGATGCACTCTCCCCTCCATTCTCGAAGCTCCTATGCCCTCTACCAGATTGGCTCTTTTTCCTCTTTGCAGTGTTCGACCCTCCAAGTTTCTATGGATCTTAATCCAACCGGCCTCCTCTCTTCCTCCCCCCTGGTCCTCCCCTCCCCTCACTCCCTCTGTTGCATCTTTTCCCTCATTCCTTTCAGCCACCATGAGAAGTGAAGATTTCCTCCACTTCTCTGATATGCAAGCATAAATGGAGCTGATCAAGGCACAACTCAAGATCACTCAGGAGAAGCACACTGCAGATGTCAAGTTCCTTCGCTACCAAGCTCAATACTTCTCAGAACAGCTGAGAGGAGTCAACAACCACTTTACACACATAGAAGAAGCTCTGAAAAGCCTTTGATATATGATGGGAAAAATAACAGCCCCAAGTTCAAGCTCCAACAATGCAACATTACCAATCCGAACAGCAATATTGGTACTCGGGATAACTCCAACGGGTACCAAAACAATAGGAGTTAACTCCTCCGCATCTTTGCATGTCCATGGACTTCCATACTTTTATGTCTTTTAAATTTATTGTTATGTTGTTTCAATTTATCAGAATCTACAAAAAATCAGGTTTAAAGCGTAGTAGAAATAGGCATTATCGAGGAGGTTGGATTTTTGTCTCAACACCCCTCCTTGGCATCTCCGTATGTAACTCGGATGTAATGGAGCTCTCGCTCCCCACTTTTTTTGGAATATAACCAGCAACCAACTTTGTCAAAAAAAAAAATAATGCACCATAAAAACTAACTATTCTTCATTGTTTTTTTAATGTCAAAGAAAAAAACTAACACATAATGAATATTAACAATACTAATACATATAATTTTATATTATAATATGTTTTCACTAGTTAAAAAAATATTTCAATATTTTTTTTGAAAGGGAAAGTTAATATTTTTTTGTTAAAAATATAGATTGGTTTTCTGCTCGGAACTTGTTAGGTCCCTATATTACTAGTGTAACCCCTTATTGTTGGTAGTGTAGCCCCCTTATTGCTATTTTTGTACCCCTGTAGCCCCCATATTGTTATTATTGTGCCCCATAAACCCCACTATTGTTATATTTGTGCCCTTACATTATTATTGTTATGCGGGCTAGGATTATATTGCTACCCCATGGACTCCAATATATAGAAAGGAGGTTTTTTCATTTGAATCATCCAAGAATTGTTCATTTATGTAATGTATTGGAGGATTCCGCCTTGAAGTGGCTGATTTATAAGGCATTGATCTCTCTTTTCTTCTATTTTTGGAGCTGGTTTCATAACATTTGGTATCAGAGCTTTGGATTCTAGGGTTTCGTTGCTCCAAACAAGTCATCATGGAATTTTCGCTATACCATTTTTTCTACGAAGGTTCAGAAGCTGAAATTTTTACCACGGGAAGCCGAAATCTGGAGAAAATTCATGTAAAAATTTCATATCTTGGTTTGAAATATTTTCAGAGATATGATCTATGGAATTTAGGGTTTTTGCAGGCTCCTGAATTTAATCTAAAAGAGGTGACCTTGGGAAAATCAGATAAATCTCTCCTTGAGCATCAAATTTGAATTCTGTGAAAATTGGTCGAAAGTACAGGGAAATTATTTTTCCTGTGTACCAATTTCAGAGCTGAAGGAGGAAATAGTGACACATGGCATGTCGTACAAGTTCACTCTACTGAACCTATCCATAATTAAGACATTGTGGAAGATTGGGAATAACTTTGCCTTCAAGTATCCAAATCAGGTCAGACCTATGGCATTCGAAAGAAGATTCAGAGGGATACCACGGGATCGAATTTCAGATATAGAAGATCTGAAATTACAAAGATACATCAGTTTCAATATTGATCTCCTCAAAAGCAAGAAAAATGTGTGTATTTTGTTTTTCAAATTACATAAGTCTTGTTTGAAAAATCAGGTTGAAGTATTTCCAAGGGCATACTAAAGCATAGATATCGGTATTGAGTTCTAAAATGCCCCTTAAAAATAATTCAACACCCATTAATCCTTCATAAGGCTCTATTATGACTAATGAAGAGGAAGACATGCAACATGATATATCAAAATTACAAGAACAAGTGCACCAAATTTCTCTCTCGCAAAGAGCAACAAAAAATGAAATGGAAGTTTTGAAGAAAGGCATGGAAGGTAAGATGGATGTGTAATATTCCCAAATTTTCACTTGATATTTGGAATATTAGAGTTCCTAATAAGCCTACTTAATTAAGTAAATAAAAGGGTGGAGGGACCCATAATCCTCAAGATGAATAAATATCCACTTATTATGTGTGAATGCGGATTAATTTAGCCTAGATCTACATAATGAGGTAGTGGAGAAACTACTAATGTGGATGGAAGAAGAGATCATGTCTCATTAATGAGATAGATCATGGAGGTTAACATAGTCAACTAAGATCTTGGAAGAGGTCAAACAGAAGATCATGGAGCATTCATGATAAAGTGATGGAGGAAGTTGTGCAATTAATGCACACATGATGGAGAGGGTGTACATTGCACCTAGACATGATGGATGACTTGGAGAGATAACGTAGTCAAACATGGAGGATCCTATCCACATGCACAACTCAGTTTAGATGAGGGCCAAGGCATGGGAAGGCTCAAACACTATATAAATAAGATGAAGGCAAGAATAAAGATATGCTTGAGATTATTTATGTTGAGGATCTACTTAGATCTGGAATTTTCATGTGACATTCCATTGATTTCTTGGGTTGTTTAGTAAAGAATGCAAGTGCTATTTAGCACAGGGTGTTCCTGGTTGGGAATCCCACCTCTTTCTTTGAGTAGCTATAGAAAGAGTATTGTACTTCATTCTACATCAGGAATTGGTGCCATTTATATTTTCCTACTTTCTACAGAACTTTCATATTCAGAAATTGCAGATTTATGAAGATTAGTTTGGAAGGTGGAAGTTGTCTTCAGTATTTCAGCTAGAGAACTGGTGAAGGTTTATTCCTATCACCTTGGGCTTAAATATCATCATTCCCCAAGCTTCATATTAGATCTAGCATCAAGCCAAAATTCACTGACCTCCTAGCAGCAGTAGTTCAATCCAGAATTACGTTGTCCATTTTTTAGATCCAAAATGAGGAAGGAAGTTGCTAGCATTTCAACTAGTAATCCTTGAGGGATCATTCCCTCCCCTTTCCATCAACATTTCCATAAGCCTGGAACTTATTGTAGCATATTTCAGTAGGAAGAAGGCCTCTCTTTCCCATACAGTGTAGTTTTTATGAGCAGCTGTGTTGCAGTAGCTGAATCATCATTGGAGGATTGAGAAGCTAGATCTAGAGCTTCTAGCTTGTATATCTAAAGCAGGGGCCAACCCTTGAAGCTTAGATCTGATCTTGTGACATATTTCAGCCATATATTTTTCAGATCTAGCTTCAGATCTGTAATCCCAGCAGATTAAGAATCAATCCCTAGGAGGGTGATTTTCCAAATTTGTAGATCTGGAAAATCCTTTCTGGGTTATCTTGGGAACCCATCACATTGGCCAGATATTGAATCTTGGCATCATCAGAGCTCCATATTTCAGTATATCTGCATTTTCCTTTTCATCTTGTAGTCATATGTTCATATTCTGCTGAAGGGACAATGCATTATTTTCTTTCAACAGAGCTCTAGTTACACAGTGCCTACTTTGGCATGTTTTCAAGGTGATTCTAGGCCATCTCTTTGGCTAGATCTACTCATATTTTGTACGTTGTGTAACTGAATCATATCCATATAATAAAATGGCTCATCTTCTCTATAAATTATAATCTTGTCTTGAGATTTATTGTTTACTTAGCTGAAATTCTTATATTGTGTTTAAAGTATTACTGCATTCTCCCCTTTGGGATATTACAGTGGTATTAGAGAATGATCTTTGGCTCAGCTTGTGGACACTTCATCTTTTGAATCAAAAGAAGAAGCAGATAGATGAGATCTATCATGGAGGAGGATAATTTTGCCACTCCTATCTTTAGATCCATGCAAGATCTCACCAAGGAGGTCTATCAGATGAAGAATGAAAGGTGTTACAGGTCAAAATACCTCCTCATCAGCTCAGAGGGGAAGATAAATATGGAAGGAATACAAAGACCTAAACTAAACCTACTTCTACCAAGGTAACGCCCCACTATAACAGCACAAGAGCGTTATAATGCACATGATCAATGACTGGGCCAAGTTAGTAGCTAGGGCAATGCTCTATTTACACTAGAGGGCAGCGTTACCCATGTTTTGAGTTTGGAACGGGAAAAACCCGCGGAGAATGATTTGAATTTCTAGCTTTTTCTCCCAAGAGAGTCAGTACAAAAAGGAAACTGCAAAGCACTAATCTCTTATTGGGCCTTGCCAAAAACAACTGAACTCTCAAAGAAGGAAAAAGCATGGAAGTTGAGGAAACAAGATTTCTATTCAGAACTGGCGGAAAGAGAAGGGAAATGATTGCTCTCTCCATCTCCTATAAAATGGAGCTGAAGGCTCTTGGTTCAAGGTTGAAGGATTGTCAAAGTTTTGAATACTTGTGAAGTAGAGCATTATTTTTGTAGTGTGAAGGTCAAGAGTCAAAGAGGTTCATTGAGAACTTGTTGACCAAGACATCACCACATTGAGAGATAGAGAGATTGGAAGGCTGAGGAGGGCTTAGTACAACTGACGATTGTAATCCTCATTTTTATAAATCAATAGAACTGTATATGTTTTGTCCATTCTATGTGTTGACATTGTAATTGTTATACAATCACTTACATAGCATGAGATGAATGGCTTAGATGTGCATAGTTTAAATTTTTATTATATATTGACTTAATTGATAGGAAATGTATGTTGTAGTAGAGATTACATGAGTGCTTTGACTGATTGCAGGGTCGAGATTTGGAGCTGGTGAAGAAGGATCCCTGCTTCGTTGTTCAACGCTCTCCAAAAGACTTCAAGATCATTAAAGAGGTAATCTTCTATCTTATTCCATCAAGTTATTTAAGTTGATATGAACATGTGTATGCTTTCTTTGTGAACTATACAGCTAATCTTACTATCTGCCTCGGGCACCGGAAAGCCCTGAGAGGGATATTAGAAAACCAACAACCCAATAATTTTACCCTATAGCAGAATTGGCGACTCCTCTGGGGAGTTCCCCCATAGTTTCTGGACTATCTCTTTTCCCCTTTCTTCTTTCCTCTGATCACAGACCCTTCTAACCAGTATTTATGCCCAGTAGACATTTCAAAAGCTCACAGAGTTCAATCCTGTTTCTATTTGACCATCTGAAGAACTTTACCCTGGCTAACACTACCTCTGTTGGTGTTCCAGTGTGTTATAACGCAGGATCTGCTTAAATACAGTGCGTTAGTCTCTGGATTAACGTTGTCTTTACTCAGAGATAGTGCGTTACTCAACCAAAATTTATTGTTCACCCTTGTGATTGTGTTTTGGTTGCAGAGTTTTTTGGCCATCAGTATCTCTCCTTGACTGAATCCCTGTGCTTGTTTACTAAGCTGGCATTTATGTTTGTTTTCTCTTGTTTGAAAAGTTAGTGTCAAAAGCATTTACTTTTTAGAGAAGATTTTTTTTTTAGTTTTTCTGCATCTAGCTGAATTAATTCTGAAAATTTCAGTTCAAAGACTGTTAAGATGAGGTAGATAGAAGTCTGAATCTTTAAAGTTGAATTGTGCTATTTGAATGTTAGTGCATGGATGTTGAAAAGAAACCTCTCCTTGTATAAATACTCTTCATCGAATTGAATATTTAGAGCATATTTTCGCATGGTTTCTTGAGTCAGAGTCTCATTACATTTCATATGTCCACTCCCCCACTGCAAGACTAATAATAAGGTACACTAAGAATCAAAGCGATAATAAAATAAATCACATTACTCTTTTTGAGCTCACACCAATAGTAGTTCAGGCTAGGATCTTGGGTTAGGAAAAGTGAGAAAATCACCCAAGATCTCAAAACTTGAAACTAGAGTCATTAACGAGCGAAATCCTACTGCACTCATATTATCAGGATCATTCCTTTACTAGAGTTCAGCGTGAGACAACACTTGGGTGCACAAGAAGGTAGCCCGCTTTCGACTGCATCCAGTGGGTATGCTATATACTGGGGTTCCCTTCAGCGATGTCGAAACTAGATCGGGGATCTAGGTATTCTTCCCATATAGCATGTTGTCCTTGACCATGGACCCCCCTGATGATGTCTGTGATTTGAGGTATCTTTAGTGGCCATACTTTTTAGGAACTTACACAAGGTGACTCGGATGGGCTGTCCTGGTACCTAAAACAGACGAACCCACTGTGTCTTCGGTCTTTAGGAGGGTACTCGTCTTCATGAGAGTGCTTACACCTATCGTCTGAGGTTCGGGCGAAGCTCTAGAGTGACCATAACTGTACTTTCGACCAACCCTCTCTGTATACTATTGTGATACTGAATTTCATCACCAGAAAACGGTAGTACTCAGACAGGGCACCCTATTCTGGCTACTTGCTGATTGATTTTAGAGAGTCCTTTTTTATTTTTTCTTTTTTAGGTTTGTGGTTACTGTCATTAAGACTTTATAATACATCACAATTTATTAAAATTTGTTAAAACTAAACAGGTCACTGTGGCATCATCCAACCCATGCCATCTGTCTCGACGATAACAAGGTCTACCTCCTCTAACTCTTGAGGAAGAACTAAACCTTAGTGAACCCGTGCCTTCTACGGAAGAGCAGTCTCTATTGAAAAACTCTGATTTTCACATAGCCTCATATCATACGGAATTTCCAGAGGACCCTTTCATGGAAGGGGTCGTACCTCATTACAATCCTCCACTCATTGATCCGTTGGGGCCTATGATAGTTCAGATTCCACTACACACTAACATGTCTTCGGCCGCACAAACATCCATTTCTCAACCGGCATCCACAGGGTTGATGCCAATGGAAACCATCCCATGTTCACTGCCATCCTCCCTACCAGTTGTCATTTCTATGCCATTACTTGGTAACCCTAGTAATCAACATATACCTAATCCCAACCCTACGGTCATCACAACTGTAAGTAACTCGTCGAGTCCTTTGGGATCTACTCCTACTGTGACCACGTTGGGACCTACGGTTACTCCTCCCACAAGTGTGACTACTTAGGTTCATTTTAGCAACCCTTTCGGTTGGAACCATTTGTTGAGTTCAAACCCCTTGGCCACCATACCAGGGGGCAGTGTCAGCAACACGCAGATCATAGGGAACATTTCACCACCCCTACAATCTTTAGGACAAACTGGACAACCTATTGTTAACAATGTTCTCTTAAGTGGTTTAAATATCGGTGTAGGTTCTATGCCATTTCCTAACTATGCAAGTAGTAGCATGCCTCCGAGAAGCTCTATTGCATCCATATGGACTAACCCACCCCAACCTCCATCTGGAATGGGAGGGCACTTTTACACTGGGGGCAACCAACTGTTTGCCCCACAATATAATATGCCTTATGGACAACAGCCATATATCCCTACCCCTCCACCCATAGGAAAATTTTATCAAAGTCCTACTTATCCTACTGGTAACACATTGATGGGTGGACCCTATGGTCCACATAGTCAACCAATACTTCCTTGGTTAGATTCGGGGGCAAACCCGCAATTGCCATTTTTGGCAGCTCTAGACATTCTCGACATCTATAAACTGACTAATGACCCCATTAATCACAACCCGCTCTGGCCTCCAGTACCGTACAAGATTCCTTCTGACATCCCAACGTTCGATGGGAAACAAGGGGAAGACCCAGTCACACACATCACCACGTTTGATTTATGGTCTATATCTAATTCCATGGTGGATGATACTGTCCGGCTTCGACTGTTTCCCCGCACCCTTACAGGAAATGCCTCCAAGTGGTATATTGAATCTCCACACGCCGCCATAAACAATTTTTGCGCTTTAGCGATAGAGTTTCTAAAGAATTTCCAATTACCAATCAGATTTGAAACCGGAACGGAAATGTTAACCTCGTTGTGCCAAGACACCGCCACCCCCATCTCTGATCACATTCATGAATGGAGATGTAGGAGGAGGCTAGTCAAAGCGCCAATCCCGGATCATCTCTTAGCTAATTGGTTTTGTAAATCTCTCTTACCCCACATCTCTAAAGACATTGGCCTTTCCGGTGCGGTTACAAAAGATCAATGCATTCGTCGTGCCCAACATTTGGATTTAATCTATTCACAATCTAGCACGCTATATTATTTACTCCCCAATGCCCCTGGTAACCCAAATCCTCCAGCTAATCAGAAAACCGGAGCTCACGCCGACGGTCTCGTTGGCACAATATCTAGTGTAGCCACAAAATAGTCTCGGGGGCAAACCTCCCAACCATCCCCAGCTGCCACCGCCCCGAACCAAATGACTACTCTTCCTACCACTGAGGTAAATTATATGCAAACTTCACAAAAACCTAGTGGAAAGAATAAGAAGAAAAAAAAAAGACATCTTCTTCAGAAGCGCAGTCGGACAATCAGAATAATCCTAATCAGAAAAATGCTGCCAAAAATGACAAAGGGAAGGATAAACCCATGAAATTTCCTTGCAAGATCTGTGCAAAGGACCACTTGAAATACAAATGTCCTCGGCTGCAGGAATGCACCGATTTTATCGTAAACAAGGATTATGGGAGAACACCTGCCATTCTTCATAATCCTTTCCCTAATCAACAGCAGCAACACCAGCACATGGTTGACAACCCGCCACAACCCCAGCAACGGGGCAATGGTGGTTCACATCCTTCCGGTGAAGGATCATCCGCCATTTATGGCATTGAGAGTGTTAAACTTCAAACACGATCCAAGCTTTATGGAAATCCTACCATAGATGCTCAAGAACCTGGTACTAGTTCAAATCCACCACCGACCAACGATTTACATATCGAACGGCCTACTGTTGACCCCGTGATTCGTCCCCCCAAAGGGACACTTTGATGCATGACTCATAACACCTCTGCACATGCACCCAAAACTACAACATTGTAGAAGATTTGGCACAGGCACCGTCAGCTCTGTCTGCTCTTGCTTTTGTCCATTGGTGGAATAGACCCCCAGGATTCCATGCTAGCTATCTTTGATATGGAAAAATCTCAGACTCGCCTCTCACACCAACTCACATTCCAAGTGTAGGTTGTGTCGAAAGGGAGACCAATCCATCACACTGTCACAAGCTTGTTGGCTTGCTTTAGGTTCTCCTACCTTAACACCGCCATCGAATTCCCTCAAATATTCCGATGGCCACATGTTCCTCCCAAAAGGATACCTTGCTAGCCTTCCCATCACTCTGAGTGGGAAAATGGTAACCATGGACGTTGAAGTTGTAGATCACCATCTCAACTATAATCTATTGCTACGTTGCAATTGCTCTTATGCCATGACTACCATTGTTTCTTCGGTCTTCCAACTCGTCCTATTTCCATTGGATGGGAAAATAGTCACAGTGGATCAGTTATTCTTCTGTACCCCTAATTATTCCATGTTACCAAGTAGCACTGTACCCCTAATAGGAGGCTTTTCTAACTCTTACGTTAGTATTGGTACCGGTCTTCTAAAGGAATCTTCCCTACTGGGTTGTTTTCCTCTCCTGTCGCCAGAGATCCCAAATACGGTTGCAATGATATCCACCACTTTCAATGGCTCTATCAACCCATGGATCCTCCTGTCACCTTCAGACATTAATTCCTATGGAGATCAGATTCCGCTCTCACCAGCTGAGTTGGCCTACCAAGCCATCCAAATTACATCTGAACCCTCCACTGCTATGGTTTCGACCAAAGGTACGAACCTCCCACCCATCATAGTTCTCTCTAAGGATCTTCTCAATGAAGTCTTGCCTACAAACGAAGCTATTCGAGAGATCATGTCTCTAGAAGAACGACCGTGGGGAGAGTTTCACCATCGTTCTTCGATGATCGACTCGGATGTGATAAAAACTGAAATCCCATCCTTTGACCAACCTGAGATGGCTCCCTCCGCTTACATGACTGTTAAAACCATCGATTCAGAAGGGAACATGAGTAATCTTTCTAAGACAATGTTCATTGATATCTTGGTCAAAATAGGTATCGTGGAAAATATTCAGATTGGAGCAGATTGCAATCCTAAGGAAATTGCATGCTTCACATCCCTTTTCAAGGAATTCCACGATGTGTTTTCTTGGTCTTACAAGAAAATTCCCGACATATATCCTTATATTGACGAGAAAGAGATCAAAAAGTTTCGAGCGTTATTTTTATGGTCTTCTTCTTGCTCGTTAATCCGCAAAACCTGGAGTTCTCTTCTTCAGACTCGTTAAAACTGATATGAAGAAGCATTGAGCTTTCTTTTTTGGGGCCTTTTTCTAGCTCATAAAACTGAAAAAACCCCGAGTTTCCTTTGTCAGGCTCGCTAAACTACCACGAAAGAGAGTAAGGATCCATTCTTTTCCTCTTTTTCAAAGCTCTTTAAACCGAAAAAGTAACTGAGTTTTCTCTGCGTGACTCATTAAAATGTCACGGAGAGCACCGAGTTTTTCTTTGTTGGACTCATTAAAATTTCACAAAGAGTACTGAGTTTACTCCGTCTCCTCGTACTCATAACAAAATGAGGTAGACGTCCATCGAACATAGATTTCTCTCTTTTCCAGCTTCGATGGACTAACTCATAGAAAATGAACTGTTTCGGGCTTACTATTCTCCCTTTGTCGTGCCCGGTTAAAAAGACATGACAAAGGTACCCCAATGGAGTTGTCTTTTACAACATTTTTCAGACTCTCTAAACATGAAAAATTCACCGAGTTTACTCATCTGGACTCGTTAAACCTAATCAGATGGGGCACGGAGTTGTCTTTTATGATGTTTTTAGACTCTCTAAATATGAAAAATTCACCGAGTTTACTCGTCTGGACTCGTTAAACTTAATCAGACGGGGAAAAATTTGGACAAAATGGATACTACCTCTATTACATTTCAAAAAGGTCGATTTGGCAGCAAAAATCTTGAACATGGCACTTCCCAGAAAACTCTTTCACAGTTAGCCAAACCCTACCATCTATGAGTGTTAGCCTTCATCTCCTACTGTCCCTACACCGGTAAAATCCTAACCCACTCTTTGGTGTTCATTAAGCCTCAGCTGCCTAGTACCCTGTTATAGTGCCTTCTATTGTTCAAGCAGATCTCGCCATCTACAGCTCCTCTTATCAACCAAACCACTCGTTATGCAAGAAATTATTTTTCATCAGACATCCCCATTTGCTCTTCATTATCTCCATCACAAACAAAATCATTTGGTTTCCGTTTCGTGTTGACTGATGTAGGACACCTCAGTGCCTACCCTTCAACAGATCTCTTCCTATCGACTTTAGCATCTTATATAGGAAGTTGATCCAGAAACTCATCAGTACCCGAATACTTGCAGACATCAGTGGTAGGTAGTCTTGTGTTTGATTAGGAGTCTTCATCATTGGCTCCTGATCGAATGATTCTACGAGTGTTCGACTTCAACTCTTTTTATTCACACTGGCTAGATTGTACTATGCATCTTAGGGACCATCATCATTATCGGTGGCCACCTTCACATCTATTAACAGTTCTCATTATCGACTGGTAATCAGATGATTTCTCACATGTTCGATGATAGCTCCTTCATTCACATGTTGAGAGATACGCAATTTAAGTGAAGTGGCAGTCAAGACCTTGGGGCAAAGGTTACATCATTAAATTTATGTTCCCTTCCCCAAGTTGCGATATTTTTTATGGAGACAGCTTTTAGCCTGATCCTATTATGACAAACACTTCCACGTTGTGCTCATCGGTGGACAGATTCTTCATATCTCTATTCTAGAGAAATCATGTTTTTTAAAGCTACTGAGCATGGGAAATGCCCGACTCAAGGCAGATACTATATTTTCTGACATATGTTGTTGTTTCAGGTTTTCCTCACTCTTTCAATCTCTTTATCTCTAATACACACATTATAAAGTATTTCAGACATCGTCTTCGTCTCTGACCTCACACTTTAGGGGGCATCTGTTATAGGTCAAAATACCTCCTCATCAGCTCAGAGGGGAAGATAAATATGGAAGGAATACAAAGACCTAAACTAAACCTACTTCTACCAAGGTAACGCCCCACTATAACAGCACAAGAGCGTTATAATGCACATGATCAACGACTAGGCCGTGTCAGTAGCTAGGGAAACGCTCTTTTTACACTAGAGGGCAGTGTTACCCGTGTTTTTAGTTTGGAACGGGAAAAACCCGCGGAGAATGATTTGAATTTCAAGCTTTTTCTCACAAGAGAGTCAGTACAAAAAGGAAACTGCAAAGCACTAATCTCTTATTGGGCCTTGCCAAAAACAACTGAACTCTCAAAGAAGGAAAAAGAATGGAAGTTGAGGAAACATCTTGGTTTTTTCTATTCAGAACTGGCGGAAAGAGAAGGGAAATGATTGCTCTCTCCCTCTCCTATAAAATGGAGTTGAAGGCTCTTGGTTCAAGGTCGAAGGATTGTCAAAGTTTTGAATACTTGTGAAGTAGAGCATTATTGTTGTAGTGTGAAGGTCAAGAGTCAAAGAGGTTCATTGAGAACTTGTTGACCAAGACATCACCACATTGAGAGATAGAGAGATTGGAAGGCTGAGGAGGGCTTGGTACAACTGACGGTTGTAATCCTCCTTTTTATAAATAATTAGAACTGTATATGTTTTTTCCATTCTATGCATTGACATTATCATTGTTATTCAATCACTTACATAGCATGAGATTAATGTCTTAGATGTGCATAGTTTAAATGTTTATTATATATTGACTTAATTGATAGGAAATGTATGTTGTAGTAGATATTACATGAGTGCTTTGACTGATTGCAGGGTTGAGATTTGGAGCTGGTGAAGAAGGATCCCTGCTTCGCTGTTCAGCGCTCTCCAAAAGACTTAAACATCATTAAAGAGGTAATCTTCTATCTTATTCCATCAAGTTATTTATGTTGATATGAACATGTATATGCTTTCTTTGTGAACTATATAGCTAATCTTACTGTCTGCCTCAGGCACCGGAAAGCCCTTAGAGGGATATTAGAAAACCAACAACCAAAGAATTCTACCCTATAGCAAAAGGCACATGAAGGATCCAAGAAGAATATTTGAAGAGGAAGGTCCAAGCACTTCCTATCAGCAGAAAAGAAAACCGGAGAATCATAGATCTACTATTCCCACTTTCTTTAGAGAAGGTGAGAGGTATAGAAATGAAGAAAGAAAAGAACCTGAGACTCATGAGACTATCAGTTTGTATCTTGAAGAATACAAGGAAAAGTCTAAAGCTTTCAAATAAAGTCTAACTCTCCAAGAATTCTTTGAACTCAAGGAAGAAAGAAGATCCTATAGCAGTAATAGAAGGAAGAGGCACAATAGATTCTATTTGCCTACATTTGATGTATCTTCCTCAAGAAATGTTAAGCCATGGAGGAGAGAGTTGGATACATTTTTCATGCTACATATTGTGGCTGAAAAAGAGGCTGTTCAAATTGCAGCACTTCATCTTTTAGGTGGAGCAAATGTTTGGTGTTTTAGTCACATAGAGCATGCAAAGGTGACTCAATATTCAGATCTGTTTCACAAGTTGAGGAAGAAGTTTGATGTGAAGAATAAAGATATGGACCACAAAGAGACACTTCCTAAGGAAACAAAGGAGGATGTCACTCTTGTCACTCTGGACAAGAAGTCACTACATTCACCACCTGTTGCAGAAGTACTTACATCTAGAGTAGAGACACTTGCAATTTTGCAAGATAGTCTTTAGCTCTTGACACATAGAGTCCCATGCATGATTCAGGAGATGCATGAGGAAGGGGAGGAATATTCTAGCACTGGAACATTAGTAGAAGAGCATCCATCTCTCTTAACAGCAGTTGGGGACACCATTGTCCCGGTTGGAGGAACTTTTTTGTTCTATCAAAAGGTTCCCACATATCAGGTTATACAAGGTATGCATATACATTCATCACCTATTATTTTAGTAGATATTATTGAAACTTATGGGACATTCCATCAAGGCCAATGCATGACAAAGGGTTAGAAACAAATGATGATTTGAAGCAGAAAACTATCACAGTGCAGAGGACCCTTGATCTAATCAAGGAGGAGATGAAAAGCTATCCCAGTTTTTCATGGATGGACTACATTCAACCTCTTGAGTTGAAATATAGAGTTTCTGAAGAAGGGATGAGCATGATCCTATGCACAATGACTGGTTATGAGATCAGTATTATTCCTTGCTTTGAGACAGTATATGTATAACCTTTCAAATCTACAGCATTGTCACTTAGTAGCAGTGATAATGATGAGGCCCCATTATTCTTGGAGCATTTTGAAGGTAGATTCACTCATGAAGCAATGGAGGATAAGATGATGAATCGTAGACATCTATATATGAGAAATATTTTCTCCTTTGTTGATGACACTTTCTTAATGAGCATCTCATAGCTCAAAGAGAGACTTCTACTTGCAGCAGATCCAGAACCTCATTGGTTTTGGAAGGCCATGGATAAGAAGAAGATCTCATTAAGAGATCTCATTGGTGGTGCACTTAAATATTTCATGGAGTGCAAAGATCTTCATCAGTTTTAGAAGTTTGGTGTTTTACAAAGGGAGGATACCAAGTTTTTGCAGAATGAGATCCATCATCCACATTGGGATGAATGGTTGATATTATGGAGCAAGGGGTTTCCAAACCACTTGCAGATCTATGATACAAGCTAGTAAGAAGCATGGTTGTGTTGGTTGTTCTTGGGTGAGTATGGTTACTACCCAAAGATTCATATTTTCTTGTCTCATACCTTATGTCTCAATGATAGAATGCATAAGAAGAAGGCGTGGTTGCTTTGGTTGTTAAGAAGAGAGTTTGGACATCACATGTTAAATCTTATGTCCATGTATTTACTCTTGTTTGGGATATGTCTCATGCATTTACATGTACTCCTGTTTGGGATGTATCTCATGTTCATGTATGTATTTGGGTTTGGGAGAAAGTATAACTCTCACATGATGTGGCATAAAGGAGATTGTTTGTATTATTTTGATGAGACATCTCACATTTCCATTACTTTATTGTTGCTCCATGACTTGCATCATGACAATGCAAGAAGGAAGCAAGAATCTTTGTTGCTTTGGTTTCTATTGGGAGAGTATGGGCTGAATTCTTCACATACATTGCATAACATTGCTGGAGGATGGCAACAGGAGGCCTTACAATGTTGGCTTCTATTGGGTTATTTTGGTCATTTTACTTGGTATAATGATGATGTGATGGGGAAAAAAGATGCCTTATTAAGGTGGCTTCTCTTGAGAGAATATGGTCACTACATTTGGTACAATGATGATGTGGTATGGCAGCAAGACGCATTACTGAGATGACTACTTTTGAGAGAGTATGGCTCTCATATTCTGATTGATGATTTGGCATGGAAACAAGAAGCATTATTGAGGTGGCTTCTTTTGAGAGAGTATGGCTCTCTTACTTGTTTTCATGATGCTCTAACATGGCAGTAGGTGGCTTTGCTGCGTTGGTTGTTATTAGGAGAATATGGTTTGACATTGTTCATGTTTTCCCATATGTCTCTACTTCTTGTTTTTCACTATGATGATGTGATGTTTGATTCCTACATGGCCAACATGGCTAATATTGAGGGCATTGATGTATGTAATTTACTCTATGTATCATGGGTTGGAGAGATATTTCATGAGTTGGGACTTTCCACTTTGGAGATGAACCACTTTATCTTATGTATCTCATGTATAGAGAAGAACTTTGGTCATCATATGGTTTCCACTTGGAGATTCATTAATGAGGATGGGTATCTAACTTTTCAGTTGGAGGCCATTCTAGACATTCTAGAGAGGTAGCTTTGGAGTTGGACATGCATGACACATTGTGGAAAATGGGAAGGCCTTCCACATGAGGATGCCATTTGGAGGGAGGATGTTTGCTGTAGCATCCACTTGTTGTAGTTGCTTGAGGAAAAGCAACATTTTTTCGGGGAGGACCGTAATATTCCCAAATTTTCACCTAATATTTGGAATATTAGAGTTCCTAATAAACCTACTTAATTAAGTACATAAAAGGGTGGAGGGACCCATAATCCTCAAGATGAATAAATATCCACTTTCTATGTGTGAATGTGGATTAATTTAGCCTAGATCTACATAATGAGGTAGTGGAGCAACTACTAATGTGGATGGAAGAAGAGATCATGTATCATTAAAGAGATAGATCATGGAGGTTGACACATTCAACTAAGATCTTGGAAGAGGTCAAACAGAAGATCATGGAGCATTCATGATAAAGTGATGGAGGAAGTTGCGCAATTAATGCACACATGATGGAGAGGGTGTACATTGCACCTAGACATGATGGATGACTTGGCGAGACAACACAGTTAAATATGGAGTATCTTGTCGACATGAACATCGCAGTTTAGAAGAGGGCCAAGGTATGGGAAGGCTCAAACACTATATAAAGAATATGAAGGAAAGAATAAATATATGCTTGAGATTATTGATGTTGAGGATCTTTTTAGATCTGGAATTGTCATGTGACATTCCATTTATTTCTTGGGTTGTTTAGCAAAGATTGCAAGTGTTATTTAGCATAGGGTGTTCCTGGTCAGGAATCCAACCTCTTTCTTTGAGTAGCTCTGGAAATATTATTGTACTTCATTCTATATTAGGCATTCGTTCCATTTATATTTTCCTACTTTCTGCAGAACATTTATATTCAGAAATTGCAGATTTCTGAATATTAGTTTGGAAGGTGAAAGTTGTCTTCAATATTTCAGCTGGAGAACTGGTGAAGGTTTATTCCTATCACCTTGGGCTTAAATATTAGCATTCCCAGAGCTTCATATTAGATCTGGCATCAGGCCAAAATTTATTTACCTCTTAGAAACATTAGTTCCATCCAAAATTACGTTGTCCATTTTGCAGATCCAAAAGGTGGAAAGAAGCTGCTAGCATTTCAGCTAGTAATCCTGTGAGGGATCATTCCCTCCCCTTGCCATCAATATTTCCATAATATTGGAACTTATTGCAGAATATTTCAGCAGGCATAAGGCCTCTCTTTCCCTTACATCACATTTTCTATGAGCAGTTGTGTTGCAGCAGCTGTAATCATCATTGGAGGATTGAGAAGCTAGATCTAGAGCTTCTAGCTTGTATATCTGAATAAGGGATTAGCCCTTCAAGATTAGATATGATCTTGTGATATATTTCAGCCATCTATTTGTTAGATCTAACTTTAGATATTTAATCCCAACAAATTAAGGATCAAGCCCTAGGAGGGTGATTTTCCAAAGTTGTAGATCTGGAAAATCCTTTTTGGATTATCTTGGGAACCCATCACATTGGCCAGATCTTGAATCTTGGCATCATCAAAGCTCTAGATTTTAGTAGATATGCATTTTCCTTTTCAGCCTGTAGTCATATGTTCATATTCTGCTAAAGCGATAGCGCAGTATTTGCTTCCAGCAGCTCTCCAGTTACACAATGCCTACTTTGGCATGTTTTCAGGGTGATTCTAGGCCATCTCTTTGGCTAGATATACTCATATTTTGTACATTGTGTAACTGAATCATCTCCATATAATAAAATGGATCAGCTTCTCTGTAAATTCTGATGTTTTCTTGAGATTTATTTTTTACTTAGTTGCATTTCTTATATTGTGTTTAAAGTATTACTGCATTCTCCCCTTTGGGATATTACAGGATGGTTTTAAGAAAGGCGTGGAAGCTAATATGGACGGTCTGAGGAAAGGTGTGGAAGCTAAGATGGATGGTTTGAAGAATGGCATGGAAGCTAAGATGTATGACATGGAAGCTAATATGGAAGACATCGACAAAAAAATGAAAGACAACATGGAATACATGAAGAATGATATAAAAGTAGACATGGAAGGTTTGAAGGAAGGTTAGAAAAAGTTTATATAAGAAATGATTCCTAATGGAAAAAATATAGTAGAGGAAACTTATGATGAGAACAAAATAAATATTAATCATGATTTCATAAAATCTAGTGCTGGATTGAAGACCCACCATATTCCAAATATCGATATGAGGAAGTTTGATGGCAAGGATACCTTAACATGGATACTACAGATGGAGCAATATTTTGATCTCAATAATGTGAAAAACACATAAAAGGTACACATTGCAACTTTATATTTAGAACAAAACACATTTGTATGGTATCGATAGCTTTTCTCCTGTAAAAAAATTGTCAATTGGTCATTTTTACGAAGGAAATGATAACACATTATTAGGATACAAAGAGCAAGACCTTCTTTAGACAATTGATAAATCTCAAACAAAAGGGTTCAGTGGTGGATCATATGAAGGACTTCTGGAAATTGAATATAAGGGTAGCTGATATTCCAGATGAACACATGATTGATGTCTTCATAGGGAGTTTAAAGGATAAAATCCAACATGAGGTTCACCTTTGGGAACCTAATTCATTGGAGAAGGCATTCAGCTTGGAAAGAAAAATTGAATGTAAAATTATGGTGACAAGGAAGCCTACCACTCACATCTATAAAGATGGAAATATTGCTACTCCTAAACTTCCACAACCTAGAAGGTTGACACCACAACAATTGGAAGAAAAAAGAGAAAAAGGGCTTTGCTATAGTTTTGATAGCAAATACACTAAAGGTCAAAAGTTTGCTGAAAATAAATTATCATACGTAGATTGTGAAGAGGAGGAAGAAAATGAACAAGAAAATTCAAAATAAGAAATATCAAGCTAACCATGGGGGAATATTTATGGAATAGTCCAATGATTTCCATTCCAATGGGAGGTGTTGATTATGTACTAGGAGTACAATGGTTACAATCTTTGGGAACTATAGATTTTAATTTTCAAGAACCTTTCTTGAAGTTTTTTCAGAAGGAAAGGAAGTTGAATTATGGGGTATCGCAGGGAAATCGAGAAATATAAGAAGCTCTAATGTCATGACAAAGCTTCTGAAGAAAGAACAACGAGGTGTAATTTCAAAATTATGCTCACTAAAGTTCCAACATAAAAATCATCTATTTCTCGAGATCTCTAAAAAGTCTTGGACAATCATTCCAAGGTGTTTGAAACTCCCAAAGGATTCCCACCTATTCGTGATCATGATCATGTTATTCATTTGATTCCAAGAAGTCTTCCTACAAACATCATGCCTTATAGATAAGGCTTGTGTCCAAAAGAGCAAAATTGAACGTATGATTGCAGAAATGTTAGAGGCTGGTATAATTCAACCTAGTCAAAGTTATTTCTCTGCTCCATTAATATTGATGCACAATAAAGATGGATCATGGTGCATGTGTCCAAATTATAGGGAGCTCAATAAGATCGCTATTAAATATAAATTTCTCATTCTTGTGTTTGATGAATTATTGGGTGAATTCCATGGAGAAATTTATTTTACCAAGTTGGACCTTCATTCACGATATCATCAAATTAGAATGAAGACTGAAGATATTCTAAAAACAACATTTCGAATTCATGAGGGTCATTGTGAATTTTTGGTCATTCCTTTTGGCCTTACCAATGCACCTTCTACATTTCAAGGGTTGATGAATTCCATTTTCAAACTCTTCCTTAGAAAATCTGTGTTAGAATTTTTTAATGATATACTAATCTACAACAGGTCTTGGAAGGATCATGTTCAACATGTTGACAGGGTACTCAAACTATTCGGCGAGAAACAATTATATGCAAAAACCTCCAAATGTTTCTTTGGAGTATAAGAGGTGGATTATCTGGGCCATATTGTATCTCATGAGGGTGTTAAGTTAGACCCTAACAAAATTAAATCCATTAAGGAATGGAAATTCTTCACAACCATAAAGCATTTGCGAGGATTTATCGGGTTAACAAGGTATTACCACAAGTTTGTTAAGAATTATGGGAGAATAGCAACACCTTTAACAACATTATTGAAGAAAGATGCATTTTCATGGACTCCTGAAGCAACTAAGGCCTTTGAACATATTAAAGAGGAAATGTGCCTAACACTGGTCTTAGTTATGCCAGACTTCACAAAAACATTTATCGTGGAATGTGATGCCTCGGGAAATTGAATTGGTGTTGTTTTAATGCAAGAAGGAAGACCCATTGCTTTTGAAAGTCGCCCAATCAAAGGAAAGTATTTATAGAAAGCTATTTATGAGAAGGAAATATTGGAAATACTACATGCACTGAAGAAATGGTGACCTTACCTAATGGGAAGACACTTCAAGGTAAAAAATGATCATGATAGGCTTCAAGGTAAATTTGGACATACTTATTGTTGAATAAATCTAAACAAGATAAGAGTACTGATTCTGAAATAAACTCCCTTCTATATATACATCAAATAAAACCTATTATTAATATTTAATATCTCATTCTTTGCATTGGACTTAGTGGTTAGCCCTGGTATTGCACCAAGAGTGTTGGGCCCTATTTTACTTTATCGATCCGGGGTTCGTACAAACTTGGAGGTGACAGTGCTATATACACAGCAAATGCATTCATACCACTTTTTGTCGCCGTTGTCGGGGAGGTGTCTGGTAGATGCTTTGATTATTTTTTCGCATTATTTTCTGCTTTCTTTTCTTTTTATGTCATTTCAGAAATATTAAAAAAATACAAAAAGATCGGATTTTCATGCCTCATAGGAGTAGGAATACCTCCAAATGTTTCTTTGGAGTATAAGAGGTGGATTATCTGGGCCATATTGTATCTCATGAGGGTGTTAAGGTAGACCCTAACAAAATTAAATCCATTAAGGAATGGAAAGTCCGCACAACCATAAAGCATTTCCGAGGATTTATTGGGTTAACAAGGTATTATCGCAAGTTTGTTAAGAATTATGGGAGAATAGCAGCACCTTTAACAACATTATTGAAGAAAGATGCATTTTCATGGACTCCTGAAGCAACTAAGGCCTTTGAACATCTTAAAGAGGAAATGTGCCTAGTACCGGTCTCAACTACGCCAGACTTCACAAAAACCTTTATCGTGGAATGTGATGCCTTAGGAAATGAAATTGGTGTTGTTTTAATGCAAGAAGGAAGACCCATTGCTTTTGAAAGTCGCCCAATCAAAGGAAAGTATTTATAGAAAGCTATTTATGAGAATGAAATGTTGGAAATACTACATGCACTGATGAAATGGTGACCTTACGTAATGGGAAGACACTTCAAGGTAAAAAATCATCATGATAGTCTTAAATACTTTTTGGAACAAAGACTATCTTCAGAAGAGCAGCAGAAATGAGTCATAAATATGTTGGGTTATGACTTTGAAATCATCTACAAAAAAAGGAATATAAATTTTGTTGCAGATGCACTCTTAAGAAAGGATGAAGAGGTGGAAGCATTTCTTTGTGCCATTTTTATTATCCAACCAGATTGTATAACCGAAGCAAGGGAGGAATGGAAGAATGACGAAGAAGTGTGGACACTGATTCAAAAGTTGCAGCAAGATCCTAGTACATCTGATACATTTAGCTGGAAAAATGATTCCTTATAGTAAAATTATCACTTATATATTTATAAGGATTCCCAACTAAAACAAAAGATTCTTTTGGAATTTCATACCTCTCCCTTAGGAGGATGCTCGGGATTTTTGAAAACTTACCACAGGGTGAAGAAAGATTTTTTTTGGGATGGCCTTAAATCTGATATTCAAAATTTTGTGGTGGAATGTTTGGTTTTCCAGAAAAATAAAGTCGAGAAAATTAAGACCCCTAGTCTTCTCCAATCTTTATCCATTCCAAGTCAACATTGGGAGGAGGTTTCAATGGATTTTATCACATGTTTACCTAAGTCCGAAGGAAAGAGTGTCATCATGGTGGTAGTTGATATACTTACCAAGTATGCACACTTTTGTGCATTATCTCATCCATTTAAAGCAAGTACAGTTGCTACTGCATTTATGGAAACAATTCAAAAGCTACATGGAAACCGAAAGATTATTGTAAGCGACAAAGATCCCATTTTTACCGAAAACTTTTGGAAGGAATTATTTTCTTGTTTGGGTACTCTACTAGCTAATAGATCATCTTATCATCCTGAATCCAATGGGAAAACTAAGATAATGAACAAATGTTTGGAAGGATATCTTCGTTGTTTTGTATCTGATAAACAAACACAATGGATCAAGTGGTTACCTTTGGTTGAATAGTGGTTTAACACTTCCTTCCATACTACACAAAAAATGACCCCATTTATGGCACTTTATGGATATCATCCATTTTCCATCACATCATCTTTAAGAGAAAATTATAAGGTTCAAGTAGTGGAAGATTAGATCAAGCATCAACAACAAGTTATCCAACTCTTAAAGGATAACCTAAATTTGGCAAGAAATCTAATGAAACAACAAACATATCAACATTGCAGCAAGAGAAGTTTTGATGTAGGAGACTGGGTATTTTGACGGCTACAATCTTACAAACAAATGTCCCTCAATCAAGCTAAGAAGGATAATAAATGATTGCCAAATTACTATGCTCCTTACAAGGTGTTACAAAATATTGGTACTATGGCATACAAATTGGAGCTTCCTACTTCATCTCGAGTGCACCCAGTTTTCCATGTTTCATGCTTAAATAAGGTTATAGGGGAATAAATTCCAGTTCAAACAATATTGACAGAACTTGATGAGGAAGGAAAAATCATATCGGAACCTGAAGCAGTAATGGAAATAAGATCAGAGTATCTCATCAAGTGGAAGAACTTACCCACTGAAGATTCCACATGGGAGGATGAGAATTTTATGCAAAAGCATCCAGAGCTACTCAAGCGTTGAGGACAACTCTTTTTTCAAGGAGAGGGGAATTTTAGGTCCCTATATTACTAGTGCAACCCCTTATTGTTGGTAGTGTAGCCCCCTTATTGTTATTTTTGTACCCCTGTAGCCCCCATATTATTATTATTGTGCCCCATAAACCCCACTATTGTTATTTTTGTGCCCTTACATTATTATTGTTAGGTCGGCTAGTATTATATTGTGGCCCCATGGACTCCTATATATAGAAAAGAGGTTTTGTCATTTGAATCATCCAAGAATTGTTCATTTATGTAATGTACTGGAGGTTGCCTCTTCAAAGTGGTTGATTTATAAGGCGTTGATCTCTATTTTCTTCTATTCTTAGAGCTGGCTTCATAACAGAACCCTTACATATTTCATCCAACTCCACTATGATTTTATTTTCAAGTGTCCAAAAAATAAGGAATTTATGTTTGTGGCATTTTCTTCCTACAATTCTGAAAAATGGCTATTATATTCTTTGAAAATGACACTTAGATACAAACTAAAGCTACATAACATCAGATAAGATAAAAAAAAAAAGTGAACAAACAAGTAACTAACTTGCCACTCAAGGCTCTCCTTTAAGCAAGAGTTCATTATTCAAACATGTCACTTTGGCCTTTAGATTTCTTTCCTTTCGTCCTTGCTGCACTTTTGTTGGCCTCAACCTCTGTTGACGCAATTTGAGCTCCATTGGCATAAATTCTTCCATCTCAGTCAATTTACAACTCATGACTATCATTTTAGTCCACATTGCCTTGAAACCAATGAATTTTTCTTTACATAAACTTGAGTTTGATGTTTATGAGCAGCTAGAAAGATTGGTGTGCCCTCTCTTCTGTCTCATTCTATTGGTTAAATAGACATATATGATCTTCCATTTCTTCAAGAATCATCTTCAAAAGATGACACATATCAACAGGGTTGTTGTCACAGGATGAAGATCCTATGTTGTCCGTGGAGGAACTGTACATTGTTGGGACTCGACTCCCAAAGGAGGTCATTCTTTTCAACACAAAAATGTAGGCTCTTAACACTAGAACTATGCTGGTTTGAGATCCTCCCTTGCATGTTTTCCTTCATAGGTCATAATGGTGATTACCAAGCATTATATAATCCTTAGTAATCCTGGCACTAAACCTCTCATATCCTTATCAACTATTGATCCCCAAGGATTCAATCATTATTTTGAATTTTATTCTAATTATTCTAACTATGCAAGTTGATACAGACACAGAAAGGGAATAACACTAAACTAAGGTGATTCAAATGAGGATTTAGAGTCACTATTCTTGGCCCTTTAAAAAATTGGTTGCCAATGTGAATCGTAAAAAGTTCAGGACACATGTCCACTTGTTGAGCATGAATCACATGTCATTTGTGGATATAACTAGGAAAACGGTACTACAGTGGATTTATGCAAGGTTGAAGAGTTATTTCCTGCATCCGGTCCATGCAAGTCTTCATCAAAGGATGAGTTGGGGCCTTCACATTCCATGGATTCACCCATGCAACTATTTCCTCACAATCCAAGTTATTTGATCGGCTTTTAATGTCTTTAATTATTACTTCTTTGCCATATGTGAGAGTCATGACAATTGGGAATTTTTTAAAGATTTTTTATTCAATTCTAGGATCACTTGATCCAATATTATCTAGGCATGTGCATTTGTTATAGGTTAAAATTTACTTAGGAAATCGAAGAATTCAACTTGTTTGAACTGTTGAAGTTGAATAATATTTTTTGCAAAATAAAAGAGATATTATTGTTATGTATTCCTTTTGTTTCCCATATTTGTTGGTTTACAATCAATAAAGCACTGAATATCACAATTTTTAGAATTATCTTTTTAATAACTTGTTCTAGGCCTTCCGAAAAATCTAGAAACTCAATTTAGTTATTAGTTGTTACACCAAATCCCAAACATATTCATAAATTTTTTATCTAAGCCAAAAATCACTCCTCGTACTCCAACAAATAATTCAATATTAAAACAATAGTTTGATTCTTTAAATAAACAACCATGCTTAACTAACTAACTCTATATATATAACATGCAATACCATACAACTTTGCTAAACTAACCAACTATATATATAACACACACGAAAGTACAAATAATGCACCACAATATCTAACTATTCTTGTCGTGTGTTAAGGCCATACTTTGATCCCTTCGTAGCACAAGAAAATATAAATAATAAATAATGGACCACTTTCTTCACAAAAGCCAACTATACTTGTAAGCGTGATTGTCATCCATAGTATCATTTATTTCTTCCTTATATAATTGTAATTAAGACTCTTACTCTTCATCCACCGTAAAATTTAGCACTTCTCCCTATATTAAAACATGAAATTTAGCATTTTCTATCCTATACCAACAATATGATACAAGTTTATTTAATGAAGAACAAAAATAAGAAATTTGTTTTAATTTTAAAATTTATAGTTGTTAGATAAATGATTGTGATGAAATTTATTAATTTATTTGTATTTTACAAATGGAGATTTATTGTTATTTGTATTATTAAAATGATTTTTAGTTGTTAGATCTCAGACTTTTGTAATCCATAATGTAGATAAATGTCTTGCGGATTAATTACATCATTAGGATTTGGGCAACGTTTCGAACAATCTAATGTGGTTTATCCTCAGGACAAGGTGAAGAAGGAAATCGATCATATTGAATAAATAATAAGGATGCATCATTGGCCAGATATAACTATCAAAACTAGTTGTTAAAAACTAGCCATTATTAGGACTTTTAGTTGTATAATTGACTTCAAATTTTAAGATTTGAACGCATGCCAAATAGTTTGTCACACTAATTGTTAAAAACTAGCCATTATTAAGATTTTTAGCTATATAATTGACTTCCAATTTTAAGATTTGAGCTAGTGCCAAATAGTTTGTCACGTTAACTATTAAAAACTAGCCATTATTAAGATTTTTAGCTATATAATTGACTTCCAATTTTAAAATTTGAACTCATGCCAAATAGTTTGTCACTTTTTTCTTTCTTACTTAGATATATTTAATTTAAGTTAGTATTCTAAGTCTAATAAATAATTTGATTTACATTAGTTTAAATTTAGATTAAAATCACTATATATATTCAATAAAAAAATTACTGTTAAATTATAAAATATTATTATCAAAATATTAAAATCTTAATTAAATATAAATACTATGTAGTACATTTTTTATTCTAGCAATTAACTTTGACTCTTAATTTCTCCCATGAAATTTAAATTTGAAAAAAATAAATAAAAATACTATTCAAGTTAAAGTTTAAAAACTTTGTCCACAGGGTCTTTGATAAACGGTGATTAGGTGCGTTGTTAAGGCACTCTTTGATGTAAAGTCACCGGTTCAATTCCTCGCCCAGATCGAGATGATATATTTGGACATGATGATGAAGATATAGTCCCAAAAAAAAATTCAAACACTTCAAAACCCATCTCTATATAAACAGAAACAATAAAATTTTCCCAAGATGCAATGCATTATACATAGATAATGTTGGTATAACTTTTTTCTAAGATGCAATGTGTATTATACTAACACAATGTTGGTATTAAGAGAAATTTATTTCTTACAACATGATTAAAACTAAGTGTAGCTATATAAATTAAATGGTTGGTAAAGACTAACAAGCATTAATCCAAAATAAGCACGAAAACACATGTAAAAAAAATCATAAAATTTAACCAAATTATAATTTTATTTGGAACAAGACTCATAACTATCGAGATTACCCCAATTTTACCTTGGAAATTCTTATTATATGAATATTCTTTGACACAATACCATGGCTTATTCTCATGAGCTTATAAGTGAAATGAAGGGTTGGTGTATTCCCAAAACACCCTGGGACTACTCTGCACTTTCTCTTAGATTGTCCCCCATTAATCATTATCTTTTTCAAAACATTTTTCACACTACCAAGATTTTTGAGTTGTTAATTCAACGAAACTATAGTGTTTCTCTGCCTTGTTTTTTATCACTGAAATAAAATATTAAAAATTCTAAATTAATGGCTTACTTTTTTGAGGTATAATAGAGCATATTGGTCATAGTGGACATTAATCATCAACCTCTATATCATCATCATTAACATCACATGCCCAAAATAACCATAAATCATTTCATATGACACTTGTATATATGATTTTTTTAATTAACCAATTTAACTAAAATGACAAAAAAAGGCATACTAATATAAATGTAAATCTCAACTTCTGGTTTATGTATATTACTAAAAATATTCCAGAATATTTCAGGAAGGTTAAATCTTCACTATCCTCTTAACAATTATTAATAATTAAATTAAAAATATAGAAACATTATTCCAAAATAAACACACTTATCAACATAATTACAATAGATAATATGGTTACAAAAAAAAATTACAATAGATAATATGTTCTCTATTAATACTCAGGTCTCTGGTGAAAATTTTGCGGTAAATTTTCTCGATTAATACTTGGCTCTGCGGTGAATTTTCTTGATTAATACTTGGCTCTGCGGTGAATTTTCTCGATTAATACTTGGGTCTGTGGTGATTTTTTTTCTCGATAAATTTTCGGACCTGGGCACTTGAGGTCTGTTTTCCGGTTTTATGATATTCAGGTGCACACATTCCTTATCTTTTTCTAATACATATCTGCTCATATATTCTCAAGTATGAATAATTCACCACAACTACCAAAGATTACCAAAGGTATACCTAGCATAGTTACTCTACAGAGCCTTTATGAGTATATAGATTCTTTAGAGAAACGTAGAGAAGAAAGAGAAGTTAAGCTACAAACCTAGTTAGAAACCATGCTGGAAAACAAATTCACATCTCTTGAAGACAAGATCCAAAAACAATTACAAAATAAAATAGAACTATTGGAGAATAAAATGGAGGCAATGGAGACTAGGTTGCAGGTCATTGAAAAACAAAACCAAGATAAGAACCAAACATCCCAGCAAGGAGATGTTGATAATATAGATAGTCTTAAAATGAAGGACATGATTAAAGAACTAGAAGAAAAAGTTAACAACAATCTCAACCTAAATAGTGGGGCAGGTAAATTAGATATCAAACCAATTAAAGATGAAATGAAAAAATTGATTGAATTAGACCATGAGCGTAACAAAAGGGCCTTGAACCTTATAATCTTTGGTTTGAAAGAGGAGGTAGACAAGGATGCTTTATCCATAGCCCAGACAGAATTACATAATATATTATAAATTGAAACTGCGTGTCTCACAAAAGCAACAAGGTTAGGGAAATTAACTAAGAATAAAGGAAGGCTGATCCGAATAAAGGTGAGCTCTACTAACCATAAGTATGAAATACTTAGTAAAACCTCAAGTCTAAAAGGAACGGGAATATTTATAAATGAAGATCTCATTCCAGAAGATCAAGAAAAATTAAGAAAGGAGGTTCAAATGGTAAAAGAAGCTAGGAAGGAAGGAAAATGGGCAATAATCAGAAATAGAAAAGTCGTATTCGAGATAAAAACCAAAAATATAGTAATAAATAACAATTCAACATGCTCTGAATTCTTTCTTGGAACTGTCGGGGTTTTCCATGGAACAAAGGCCCCATGCTAAGTTGGATCTCAAATGATGTTGATATTATATTCCTTGTTGAAACTTGGGAGCACGAAGAATCTAAGGTCCCTAACATAGATGACTTTACACTATGGTCTACCTGGAACAAGCGATCCTCCCGTAGAGCCATAGCTTGCTAAATTAAGAAGAACATCTCCCCCCATGCTAGGATTTATAAAACTGACCTTTACAACCAATATATTTGGATTGAGATTACTGACATTAATGATAAAAATACCTACATAGTAATCTGTTATTTCCCCCCCATCAATTCTAACTTCTATAAGAAAAAGAATCTAGATAAAAATAGTCCTTACAATGGTTTAGAGAATGATATTTCTAGCCTAATCAATAAAGGTAATATCCTTTTAATGGGTGACTTTAATGCTCAAACTTCAAGAAACCAAGCATTTCTTCTAAGAAATCATTCCAACTCCATCCTCTTTGGTTAGACGAAGACCTTACTCTGACTAGCTGGTACAAAAGGAGCTGTAAAGACCTCGAGAATAATTTGTTTGGGACGGAGCTAGTCAAGCTCTATAGTACTTAGGATCTCATAATTTGCAACAATCTAAAGAAGTGGCCCAATTCTAGCCAGATGACCTGCATCCATGGGCTTGGCAGCAGCGTGGTAGACTATTTTATTTCCGATCTCCCTTTATATAACGAAATACTAAATTTTGACATCTTAGACGACCACGAGCTTGACTCTGATCATAGGCCTTTACTTATAACTCTCAATTTTTTCATGCATAGAGATCCCATTGAATATAATCCTTATAGTCAAAAGAACTTAATCTTTGATGGAAATAAAAACGATCTCTCTCTAAATGAATTAAAAACGAATTTGCTTCATTTATCTAGTATAGACAACATAGATGACCTCTATCATAATTTTACTACAACCCTCTCATATTCTATTAACAAGTTCTCAATTGAAGTCTCAAGTAATAAAAGAAATAGCAAAACCAACACATGGTATGACAAAGATTGTAAAAGTGTGAGGAGAGCAATTAAGGAATTTGTTGATGAATCTCTCAAAATTGACAAGATAAAAATCTACAAAGCCTTAACTAAAAGGAAAAAAAGGCAATATATTCGTAAAAGACAAGAGAATCTCTTACACCTCTCTAAGGTCTAAGAAAAAATGGAGTCAGATTCTGACTAGGAAAACTAAAGATAATAATAAAATTGGTTTACACGATTCGAATTCCTATCTTAAAAAGCTTTATGAATCTCCAAATGCCAAGGATAATTTTGAAACCCTGCTCACAACGAAAGAAGTTTTCTCATTAGAAGACATTTAATTTGGGGTTAAACGCTTGGAAAATGGGAAAGCTAAAGACATTGAAGGTTACCAAGCAGAAATCTTAAAAATTGGAGGTCCTGTCCTCATCCCCCACATCCACAAGCTTTTCAACCAAGCGGTCAAGCAAGGGTTCCCTAAACCTTGGACTCAGAGCCTCATTATCCTTATTTTTAAAAGTGGGCATACAAATAACCCCTCTAATTATCGGACAATTATGATCAGCCCTCTCTTGGCCAGGTTATATGGTATTATTTTGGAAAATAAGTTGAGCATTTGGCTTGAAAGTGAAGGTAAGTGGGCTAAAGTCCAAGCGGGTTTTAGAAGGCAGCACTCAACAATGGACCACATCGTTACGCTTAGGATCATTGTGGAGGAATTCCGCAATGATAAATCCAATCTCTTCTGTTGCTTTGTGGACTTTAGAAAGGTTTTCGATACGCTTCCTAGAAACAACCTATGGAATAGATTAGAAGAGCTAAATGTTCCTTTCGAGCTAAGAGTGGCCGCTATAAGGCTATACGAGAATGTAATTTCCAAGTTAAAGAGAAATGAGGGGTGGTCGAAAGATATTAAGTGTAATATCGGAGTTAAACAAGGTTTCCCCCTCTCCCCTACCCTATTTTCCATTTACATCGACAAGCTAGAAGGTTGTTTAGAGGAAGCAGGATGTGCTGGCACGATCTTAGCTGGGATAGTCATCATCCTTCTTCTCTATGTTGATGATATTGTTCTTCTCGCAAGGTGCCCATCTAATCTTGATAAGCAACTTAGACTTCTTAAGGATTTCTACTCTACCATCGGTATGTATGTTAACACTGAAAAAACAAAATTTATGATTATCAAATCCAAGAAGGACACTTACGCTAATTTTATGTATGACAATAGTAACTTGGAGGAAGTGTCTTCTTACAAGTACCTAGGAATTGATATTCATCACAAGCTCAACTGGAACTATAGCATTCAGGAAAGGATTAATGGGAGGTGGAAAGCTTATTTTGGTCTTGAAAATAATTGTAAAACGAAAAACCTCGTAATGTGGAATAGAAAGAAGTTCCTCTTTGAAACTTTAGTCACTCTTGTTATCTTATATGGATGTGAGGTTTGGGGTTGCAGCATATCTAGAGAATCCTCGAGAAATATTGAGAAAATCCAGAAGTGTTTTATAATGTATAACCTTAAAATTAAAAGCAATAGACCCTATCCTATTCTCCTTCTAGAAGTGAGTCTTTCCCCTATCAAGAGCCTAGCTATGACTAGGCTTCTGTTGTACAAGCACACGCTCAATAGCATAAGACCCCATAGACTTCCTAAGCTAGCTTTAAATTCCATCCAAAACCACCTAAGACTTAAACGAGGTTGGTATAAAGACACTAGGGCCTGGTTAAAGCATTGGGAGATCTACGAGAATGTTGTATTGCAAAACATTAATAACATTAAAAAAATTGTTACTTCTAAGTTCAAAGAAAAAATGTGGTGTGAGAAAGATCTAGAAGCTAAAAGAAAATTAAGATATTATAAGGAGGTCATCAACCCCACCCTAGAAGATCAAAATTATCTCTTTGTTTTAACTAGCTCAAAGAAGAAAATTAATATAGCCAAGATTAGAACAAACTCTCATGAGCTCCATAGTGAAATAGGTCGTTGGACAGTTCCTAAAACACCATGGATGGAAAGGATCTGCCATCTCTGTGAGAATATGAAAATCGAGGATGAAAATCACTTCCTTTTAGAGTGCCCTCGGTATAACCACATTAGAGCTCAATTTCATAAACTTTGTTGCAATACTGAGCTTCCTAACTTTTTATGATGTCAAAATTATAGTGAGCTCAAGAGGCTTATTTCCAAGCTTTTTAAGCATAGAAATTTATTTTAAGATTTAAAATTAAAATTTTAAAAATTAGAAAATATGATTAATTTTAATATAATTTTTTTTAATGATAAATAACATTTTAGGATTATTTTGATATCTATTTAGTATATATTTTAGTTATAATAAAAATTAATTTTTTATTTAAAAATATATATATATATATAATAAAAAAATATTAACATATTTGTTATTGATATGCTTTTAGCATTTCTACGTGTAATAACATTATTATGAATAAATAAAATTCCATTATTTAAAATAATGGATAAGGAGTTTATAGAGGACCCATTTCCGTTTTACCACATTTTTTAGGTTTTAGAATATGATCATATTTCTATAAATTTTTAATTTTTGGAATATAATTTTTTAGGCATTATTTAATTAATTAAAAATAATTTTAAATTTCAAATTAAAATTTTTGAGTTTTAGAATAGGACATATTTCTATAATTTTTTAGATTTTGGAATATAATTTTTTTAGCCATTATTTAATTAATTAGAAATAATTTTAAATTATATTTTATAAAATTATTAAAAACAAATTAAAATTATATTAAGCAGAATAAATTAATAATTTCAATGAAAGTAATATTTGTAAATAAATAAATGTTTATGAAGTTTTGAATAGAAGTGATTGAGTATGGGTTTTGAATAAAAGTAATTGGGTGCTATGTTAAAGTACTTCTTGATAATATGAAGTCACTAGTTCAATTCCTCATCTTAATTGAAATTATATATTTAAACATGTAATCTTACTCAATTTAAAAAAATAAAAAAATTTAAATAAATATATCAATCAGTAAAATTAAATAAATCAATATCCAAAAAATCTCCTTAGAGGTAATTATTACCAAAACTATTTCTAAAATTTATACTGTTACAGAAAATCTAATACAGTCTTATTTCTCTGGCTGTCAGTCATTTAATGCAGTGTAAAATATACTGGCCAGGGTCAAATTTAAAAGACTTTAAATCTAAACATAGACAGTATCTCACACTGCATTAAATAGCCGACAGCCAGAGAAATAAAAGCGTTGCCTTCCAAGCATACTATATTATCTTTATTGCAAATTTTTTCCATGACATAAATATATTGAATTATAAGATAATTCTTTGGAAAGCATTTGATTTCATAAAATTATAGCGTAACCTGTAACCAACTGTGAATCAAATTTCAGATCTGTCGGCACACGCATAAAAAAGAAGCTGAGAAAACACATCACAGATACTTGTATTGATTGATGAGTACCGAAATCGCTTGGGTCTCGTAATAAAAGAAATCAAATAGATTACATTGATTTACAAAAAATAAATCTATATTTGGCTGGGCTTCTATAAATGCAGCTCAGCTATCTTCAATCATTGATATATCACATGAAAACACTTACAGAAACGTAAATTAAAAGACTCAGAAGAAAAGCTCAAAACATATTACGGGCAGGTACCAACTGTAGAACTTAGAATTAGAGGCTTGGGAATGTTGGTCGCGCCGGGAATCGGAAAGCTTCAATGGATACTTCATCGTCAAATTGGGGTACAAAATTCCCCACTGCTGCTCCGAAACCGGCCCAGATCTCATATTCTCATCGAACAGAGCGAATATGTATGTCTCCACAGGGCTTTCGGGTCTGAGAGGCGTGCCACTGTGCTGCCCGTGCTGCCCGGATTTGGAAATGACGTGCTTCGCGAGGCTCTGCATATAAATGGCGGCGTTGTCAGTGTTGGCATCCGGTTCGTCAGCATCGCCAACTGAAGGCCAGCCTGTTTCTGTAACGATCACCGGGATTTGATCGTGGCCGAGCGACGCCATGGCTGTTATGACGGCATCCAGGAGAGAATCAAAGAGGTTTGTATATCGGAGTCCGTTGTTCGGATTGTCTCTGTAGTACAGCGGTGCGTTTTGGAATAGCATGAATCCCAGCGGAATGGTGGGCTCCGATCTGTAGACAAGGTAAGGGTAGAGGTTCACCATGAAGGAGCCATTCACGGAGTCCAGAAAGCTGAGCAACGGTGTCATGATGTCTTCGGCAATGGTGTCGCGGAACCTGGCGGCCGAGGGTGGGAAGGCGACTGCGAGGACGTCGAGGGAGTGCGTGGTGGAAACGTTGATGACGCCAAGGCCGAGCTCCCGTAGCGCGAGGCGGAGGTTTTCCATGTCCTGGACTAAGAATTCAGCGAGCTCCGGTGTGAGGGAAAGGACTTCGTTGCCCACTGAGATAACAGAAATGCACGTGGCCGAGAAGAAGGGCTTCACGTATTTGAAAACCCAGCGGAGCGACTCGCTCCTGTTGGAAGCCAACCACGGGATGAAGCCGTTGGGCACGTCGACTATGAGTGAGATCCCTGTGAACGCAAACGCTCGCAATACGTCGGGGTCGGCATTGGGGATCCTGACGCGGCTTATTCCCATGGACTGCACGACGCCCGCCACCACGGGCGGCTGAGGGAGATTGTTCGCCGCCTGCCCATAGTTCACGCCCATGGAGTCCGCCCTTGTGATTTCTCCTGCTCACCACAAGATTGCAAGAAAATAATGAATAATAGAAAGACGTTGGAAATCGAAATTCAAATGTCGGAAAGGATCGTACCATTGGTATTAAGAGCCATGTAGAGCAGCAGCAGCAGGAGGGAGAGAAATATTGGCGAGTGAATGCGAAGAAATGCCGCGTATCTAGACATCTCTGGAAGCCTCGAATTGCTCTGCAATACCGCTTTCTTTCCTTCTTCTTCTGAATTTCAATTCATAAATAATAACACCAAGATTCAAGAATTCATTAACTTGCTATCAATTTCTTGGGCTTCGATCAATTACAATATTTGTCAGATATTTTATCGTTCGATCACTTATATTCTCGATATGAGCTCCTCCTCCTACAAGTCAACATCACACGTGGCGCTAAGTTTCCATGAAATATATAAATAAATTTCATCCGAAATCTTTCACACGTCTGGTAAGTTCAAAAACTGTTAACACAACTCTTAAAAGGTTATGTCAATATTTTATGAACTTTTATTTGTGGATTACTTTACGAAAGCATACTTTGCGTTGGGAGTAGTATTAACCATTTAAATATAAATAGTTTAAACTGCTTGGAGGGCTTTTTATCCGATGAACGAAGAATTTAACATAAGTTTAATGTTCTGGTATTTTGTGAATTTTATTTTTTGTGGATTACTTTACGAAAGCATCCTTGCATTGGGAGTAGTATTAACCATTTAAATATAAATAGTTTAAACTGCTTGGAGGGCTTTTTATCCGATGAACGAAGAATTTAACATAAGTTTAATGTTCTGTTCACAAAATTTCAAGATCTTGAATGTTCATATAATGTGTTCATTAAAAAAGCTAGTAATGGTATGCTTATAGGAGGTTAGAAATATATGGTCTAAAATCTCAAAATTTTCCTATTCTGCCATTTTTTTTCTCTTTTTATCTTCAACAAAAAGCTTCAACATTCAAATATTCATTTATTCATTTATTTCTGTTTTGTATGCTCTGGCATCAATATATTTAAGCCTGCTCTTTCCAAAAATTACTTTGTCAATTGAACTCATCTTGAAAATCCCATCCTTGTACCGTCGGCTTACCTTCACCTGTGTAGATATATCCCTGTTCAGCATGAGTCCATGCACAAAATATAACAAAATTCCATACCTGCTCTAGAATTTTGTTGAAATATTAAACTCACCTGCAAACCCTGTGCAGGAGAAAGAAGAGTACACCACGAGCAGAATGGTTGAGTGCACACCATCGTGCATTTAACAGCGAGATAAATGAAACTGTAAGGATGTTTTTTGTTTATGGGCCGCATCCACCTTTGCAGAAGCATTGAAGTTTTTTGTGGTTCAAACCACGCAACAACAGAATTTTTGATAAATAGTCTTATCGGGCTTTTAAGCCCTCACCAACCAACAAAAGGGAGTTTGTGTTTAACGTGGAATTTTTTATTTGAATGGGCCACATCATGGTGGACCCCATTTTCAATATCGCACATCGCAACTTTTGAAGTTACCCGACTGCAGCCGCAATGCCATGTTAGTTTGCGATGCGATATTGCCGATATCGTATATCGCATATCGGCATGCACAATGTGTTAAGTCTATTCCCCATCGTTGTCATCATGTTGTTCCACTTGTGATGCGATATCGCATATTACATACCGCACATCACAAGAGCAAATGGTTTAGCCTACCACTCGCAGACTGCCTCATAGAATTTGCGATGCGATATGGGCCCCACCAACGTCCAATGAAATTGAAAATCGCGCGAAATATTTTTTTTTTGTTATGAGGCATATGATAAAAGGTTTTAAAACCTTATTGTAATTTTTGTTGTATTTTTATTTTTTTTATCCGCTGCGCCATATATATAGAATAGCCCGTAGGCTTATTTGTAAGCAAGGAAAGTAAGCAAGCAGAGCACAGAAATGAAAAAAGACAGAGTTTTGTTCAACTGTGTGTGTCTGAAGACAAAACACAGTGAAGATAGAAACAAAGTATTATAAGCACTGTATGTGAGATTTTTTGTAAGGGACAGAGAGAGGAAGATTGGTTGGACACTGCATGTGAAGCAATTCCACATATTTTGTAGATCCCTCTGATAGAGGAAGAACTACATTTTGTAATAATTTTTTTTAATGAAATAGAAGCATTTTGTGTTAAAGTATCTATCTAACAAACAAAATTTTATAAGTGTTCTCTATGTTAGAAGGAGAATTTTTATTCTCTCTGTGTGTTCTGGAATATTCACCATGCTCTTTGAAGGTGTCAAAGAAGTCGAAGGAAGGAGTTTGTTGTAGCAGTTCTCCAACAGTGTGAAGGCTCAACAAAGTCCAAGGTATTTCTCAGAAACATAATTTTGTTTTGTTGTGTTTAAAAAAAGGAGTGCAATCCAGAGAAGTCTTTTTGAAGACAAAGTTTTTCTCTTAGGCAGAGAGACAATTTATTTAAAAACACAGTCAAGTTATTTGAACATAGTTCAGAGTGCTAGCCATGGTAGGAGCCAGCACAAGCATGAGTATTGGAAATACTCAACTCCCACAGTTCAATGGGAAGAACTATGATTATTGGGCAATCACCATGAGAGCCATGTTTGCCTCTCAAGACTTATGGGAGCTTGTCGAAGATGGTTTTGAAGAACCAACAAATTAAAATGCTTTTAATGCCTTAACACAGGCAGAGAAGGATTTTTTAAAGAGCGATAGGAAGAAGGACTCAAAAGCCCTCTTCTATCTCTATCAAGCACTGCATGAAAATGTGTTTCCAAGGATAGCAGCAGCTAAGAGGTCCAAGGATGCATGGGATACCCTCCAGATTTCCTATCAGGGTATGGAGAAGGTGAAGACAACAAAGCTACAATTGCTGAGGAGAGAATTTGAAACTCTCTGTATGAAAGAGTCTGATAACACAGACTCATTCTTCACACATGTGATTGGGTTGGTTACCCAGATAAGGTCTCATGGAGAAACACTTGAATAAAGAAGGATAATGGAGAAAGTGTTGAGGAGCTTACCCTCAAGGTTTGATGTGATAGTCACAACCCTTGAAGAGACAAAGGATCTCTCAAATTTTTCAATTGATGAACTTCATGCATCATTGATGACACATGAAAAAATATTGGGTAGAAATGCACACTCATCTTTGGAGCATACTTTCAAGACCCAAATGTCCTTTGGAAGAGGAAGAGGTCAAGGTAGAGGAAGCTACAGAGGAAAAGGAAGAGACAGAAGCCAAAGCAGAGGAAGAAGAAACAACCCTGCAAGTGGAAGGGGCAACAATCAAAATCAGAACCAAGGCTAAGGCAGCAGCCAGCAAGGTGGACAAAATCAAGCACATAGACAAAGGTATGACAAATCCCAAGTCCAATGTCATTATTGTAAGAAGTATGGCCATTATGCCAATGAATGTAGGAAGAAACAAAGTGACATGGGTAATAGACCCAGTGCTAATTTTACTAAAGAAAATATCAGCCAAGATAAGTTGTTTTTAGCAAGTAATATGGCTGAGGAAAATAATCAAGAAATATGGTTTCTAGATTCAGGATGTAGTAACCATATGACGGGAAACATTGCCATGTTTTCCATGTTAGATTAAAATGTAAAGTCTCAAGTTACATTGGGGATAGACAGTAAGGTCTCTGTCATAGGAAAAGGAAGAGTAGGTGTCTTGACAAAGAAAGGAGAAAAGAAGAGCATATCTGATGTATATTATGTATCAGGTATGAAATGTAATTTTTTAAGCATTGGACAACTCATCCAAAAGGGCTACAATGTTTTCTTTGAAGATGATGTATGCACCATCATGGATAAACCACCAAGAAAAAAATGTATTGCACAAATGAAGATGACAAGGAATAGAATATTCCCTCTCAAGATGAGAGTAGATTTGAAGAAAGGAGATGAAATGGCAGCAGTAACACAAAAGACATTCCAAAAGGAAGCAAAAGATGAAAATTGGTTATGGCATTTGAGATTTGGACATCTCAACTTTGGAGGTTTTAATTTGTTTCATAGGAAAGAAATGGTAAAGGGATTACCATTGATTGAGAAACTAGACAGCCTATGTGAAGGTTGCATCTTGGGCAAACAACACAAAGAAATTTTTCCATCAGGAAAGAGCATAAGGGAAAAGGCACCCTTAGAAATTGTCCATTCAGATTTGTGTGGGCCAATGCAAACATCATCACTAGCAAGTAGCCATTATATGTTGACTTTTATTGATGATTTCACAAGGAAAACTTGGGTTTATTTCTTGAAATATAAAATTGAAGTGTTTGAAAAATTCTGCCACTTTAAGGCTCTTGTTGAGAACCAAAGTGGGCAGAATATTAAATTTTTAAGGACTGATAGAGAGGTGAGTATATCTCAAAATAATTTCTGCGTTTTTGCATAGAAAATGGTATACACAAGAAAATTACAGCAAGGTACACACCGCAGCAAAATGGAGTTGCTGAAAGGAAAAATAGAACAATCATGGACATGGTGAGAAGTATGCTGAAGGAAAAACATTTGCAAAATGATTATTGAGTTGAATCTGTACATTGTGCAGCATACATCTTGAATAGATGCCCAACCAAAGCAGTAATGAACAGAGTTCCTGAAGAAGCATGGAGTGCATAAAACAAGGTGTCACCCACATGAGAGTTTTTAGTTGTGTGGCTTATGCACACATTCTAGGTCAGCTAAGGAAGAAGTTGGATAGTAAGGGGGATAAGTACATTTTTATTGGATACAGTGAAGAATCCAAGGCATATATATTGTAAAACCCATCCACCAAGAAATTTATTATAAGCAGAGATGTTCAGTTCATTGAGGAAGAAGCTTGGGATGGAAGCATTGAGAAAACAATCAATGTGAAGAGTTGTTTGTCTCATGATGAGAATGAGGATGAGATGGCTGGAATACATCCCTCATTAGCAGCACCACCTCCACTAACACAAGGACAGTAAGAGACACCACAAGAAGGAATGAGGACACCCTTGAGAAGTAATGATAGTGCTTCTTCAAGCACACCACAAGGAGTAGATTTGAGTGCTTCTTCAAGCACAAGTACAACAAATGAAAGAGGAACCAAATTCAGAAATTTGAATGATATTTATGAGTAAGAGGTAGCAAATGAAGGTATGAACTCTTTATTTGCATTATATTGTCATGTAGATGATCCTATTCATTTTGAAGAAGCTAAGATAAGAAATGGATAGATGCTATGGATGAATAAATGAATGCAATAGAGAAAAATAAAACATGGGAGTTGGTTAGTCTCCCAAAAGGCAAAGAAGTCATTGGAGTGAAATAGGTCTACAAGACCAAAAGAAATGCTGAAGGTAAGATTGAAAGACACAAGGCCAGACTTGTTGTTAAAGGCAGCAAGCAGAAACATGGAAGAGACTATGAAGAAACATTTGCACCAGTTGCAAGAATGGAAACAGTGAGAGCAGTGATGTCTATAGCAGCACAACACAAGTGGAAGGTTTACCAAATGGAATTGAAATCAACATTCCTAAATGGAGTATTGATGGATGAGGTTTATGTTTAACAACCTCTAGGCTATGAGAAAAAGGGCCAACAACACAAAGTTTGTAGATTGAAGAAAGCTCTTTATGGGCTGAAACAAGCACCAAGAGCATCGTACAGTAGGATAGATTCCTATCTACTGGAAAATGGATTTGAAAAATGTGAAGGAGAACCCACATTATACATCAAGGAGAAATATGGTAAGATTCTGATTGTTGTTTTATATGTTGATGATGTGATCTTTACAGGTAATGATGCTTACCTCATTGAGAATTTTAAATCAGTCATGAAGGATGAATTTGAGATGACTGATATGGGATTGCTGAAATAATTCTTAGGAATAGAAGTAGAGAAAAATGAAAATAAATTTTTTATTTCTCAAGCTAAATATGTGAATGAAGTTTTGGAAAGATTTAACATGTAGGATTGCAAGGCAGCAATTACTCCCACAGTGATGGGATTGAAACTCATCAAAGAAGATAGCAACAAGAGTTTTGATCCTAGTTTGTACAAGAGCATAGTTGGTAGCCTCATGTATTTGATTACAACTAGGCCTGATATTATGCATGCTGTGAGTTTAATTTCCAGATTTATGGAAAGGCCAAAGGAGTCACATTGGCAAGCAGAAAAAATAATTCTGAGGTATGTGAAAGGAACAAAGAGGTATGGAGTTTTATATACTACTTCAAATAATTATGAATTGATTGGATATACTGACAGTGATTGGGTTGGAAGTATAGATAACCGGAAAAGTACATCTGGTTATGTTTTTAATATGGGTTTAGGAGCCATTTTGATGGGCTTCTAAAAAAAAGCCAATTGTGGCATTGTCTACAACAGAAGCAGAATATGTGGCAACTACAACAACAGCATGTCAAGCAGTTTGGATGAGGATAATGTTGATAAGTTTATGTTAGGAACAGGTAAAGGGCACAGTAATTTATTGTGAGAATAGCTCAGCTATAGCATTGTCAAAGAATTATGTGTTTCACAAGAGAATGAAACACATAAATGCCAAGTTTCACTACATCAGGGAGCTAGTGAACAATGGAAAAATTGTTCTAAAACATTGCAGAACAGAGGAGAAGTTTGCAGACATTCTGACAAAGCCATTGGGAAAAAGAGTTTTGATTATCTGAGGAAATGCATGGGTATGACAGAAAACCCAGCAGCTGACTTTAAGGGGGAGTGTTGAAATGTTAAACTCACCTGCAAACCCTGTGCAGGAGAAAGAGGAGTACAGCATGGGCAGAATGGTTGAGTGCATACCATTGTTCATTTAACAGCGAGATAAATGAAACTGTAAGGATGTTTTTTTTTATGGGCCGTAGCCACCTTTGCAGAAGCATTGAATTTTTCGTGGTTCAAACCAAGCAACAACAGAGTTTTTGATAAACAGTCTTATCGGGCTTTTAAGCCCTTACCAACCAACAAACGGGAGTTTGTCTTTAACGCGGAATTTTTATTTGAATGGGCCATGTCATGGTGGACCCCATTTTCAATATCACACATCGCAACTTTTGAAGTCACCCGACCGCAGCCGCAATGCCATGTTAGTTTGCGATGCGATATTACTGATATCACATCTCACATATCAGCATGCGCAATGTGTTAAGTCTATTCCCCATCGCCGCCGTCATGTTGTTCCACTTGCGATGTGATATCACATATTGCATATCACACATCGCAAGAGAAAAGGGTTTAGCCTACCGCCCGCAGATCGCCTCATATAATTTGTGATGCTATATGGGCCCCACCAACGTCCAATGAAATTGCAAATCGCGCGGAATATTTTTTTTTTGTTATGTAGCATATGATAAAAGGTTTTAAAACCTTATTGTAATGTTTTGTTATATTTTATTTATTTTTAACCGCAGCGCCATATTTATAGAATAGCCCATAGGCTTATTTGTAAGCAAGGAAAGTAAGCAAGCAAAGCACAGAAATGCAAAAATAAAGAGTTTTGTTCAACTGTGTGTGTCCAAAGACAAAACATGTTGAAGATAGTAACAGAGTATTATAAGCACTGTATGTGCGCTATTATGTAAGGGACAGAGAGAGGAAGATTGGTTGGACACTGCATGTGAAGCAGTTCCACATATTTTGTAAATCCCTTTGATAAAGGAAGAACTACATTTTGTAATAATTTTTTTTTAATGAAATAGAAGAATTTTTTGTTAAAGTCTCTGTCCAACAAACAAATTTTTATAAGTGTTCACTGTGTTAGAAGGAGAAGTTTCCATTATGGGTTTTCTGTGAAGGAAGTTGATGATTTTTTCACCTAATGATAAGTCCACTAGAAAACCCATAATGGAAACTTCCCCAATCATAATCTTTTGGCTGTTTCTGAAACTCCATTTAAGGTGCTCTCTGAAGCTTGGCCATATTTTGGTGAACCCCTTCCAGATCTATGATCCCTTTCCCTTATTTTTCCATCCACAGAGATAAGCTTCTTCCAAATTATGTAACTTCAGATACTTGAAACAGATGATGTCTCTCTAAATTCCATCATTATGAATGCTCTGCCACATGGATTCATCAGCAAGGATTTTCCAAATATTCCAATATTTAGTATACCCCATCCCCCCTACTCCTTTGGCATGGTAAGGAGGACCCAATGCACCAGATGATACTTTTTTTCTCCCTTACACCCATCCCCTAGAAAATTTTTCACTCACTTCTTGATCCTTCTAATAATAGCAGTCGGAATCAGAAACAAGTGTGCCCAATACACGGTGATCTGTTGAAGGACTACCTTAATTAGGATCAAATTCCATCCTTTAGATAACCATTTGAGTATCCATCCCTGAATACGCTTATGATATTTTTCGATGATCCATTACCAGTTAACAACCTTGTACGCTATTGGTTTTAGATGGAATCCTAAATATGTAATCCCCTCCGATATCGACTTCACCTGGAAATGATAGATGTTTCCAATCTGTTCAATATCAACTGTTTCCCCATTCGCAAAAAATATACAATACTTTTGGTCGTTGGCTAACATCCCCGAATCTGCATTGAGCCTTTGAAAAATATGGTATAGGGACATCCAACATTTTTGAATCAGAATCCCAAAGAACATCACGTCATCCATGAAAAGACTATGGGAGATCTCTTTTATGTCTATAAGTTTGATCCCTCAGAATATGCCCATCATCGTGGCCTCTTTAATCTTAATACTAAGAGCATCCATGATTAGGAAAAAAAGTAAGGGTGACAGGGCACATCCCTGTCGTAGACCCCTCCTAAGCTTAAAGAATCCAGAGGTTGTACCATTGAAAATAATAGCCATCACAGTATTAGGATTGAGTGGATTTTAAACGTTAGTTACCTAATTCGGTTGGATCATTCAAAAAATTCAAAAATTTGTGAATAGGATACGGTTCTTTTAATCGTTCGGTAACTTTAATATGGTGTGGAATTTTTAATTAATAAAAAATATATATTATATTAAAATGGAGTATATAAAATTTGAGAGAAATTATATATTTAAAAAATAAAATTTAAAAAATAGTAAGTTTAATATTATAACATTGTAAGGAAGAAGATAGTAATTAAAAAAACACTAAATTTCATATTATAATATGAAATTTATAATATTGTAAAGAAGAATAGTAAAATTTATATTTAAAAGATTTTTTTTTTTAATATTTATATTTAAAAAAAAATATTTTAAAATATATTTACAATATATATATATTAAAGAGAGTCGACTGCACGTTGTCTCACACTGAGGGTTCTCTGGTTTCAAACAACTCCTTTGGTTGCAGAAAGATTAAACGAAACCGATGGGTTTATCCAGTGGATATATAAACATTCCTGGGCCTATCTTCATTAATATCCTTGGATCATCTGTGGTGGATTAAACAAAACTGAAAGATTCTTGGGTTCACGATTTTCACAGGGACTTAATTCATAAGAGTCTACTTGCCTACATATCTGAGCTAGGCACATCCAAGGTGATGCATGATAAGTTGGTCCACATGTTCAAGGCCAAAAATGTGAATCAAGTCATATTCTTCAAGAATCAATTGAAGAATCTGAAGAAAGGCATGGATGAGTCTGTTCAATCATATTTTCTGAAGCTGACCAAAATCAGGAATAATTTGATGGCCATTGGGGAGATAATAGATGATCGAGAGATGATACTCACCGCACTTGGAGGTATTTCATCCGAATGACATGTGTTCAACACTACCATTCTCAATAAAAATGTGATACCTGACTTTGATGAAGTACTATCGAGATGCATACAAGAAGAGACAAGAATGAAGGAATATGAAAATGAAGGAAATGTTGCCTTCGCTGCTCATTCTAGATAGAAGAGATTTGGTGGTCCAAGGAAAAAAGGAAGAGCAAGGGCCCAAGGAAAGAAAGGAAAGTGTTATACTTGTCACAAGCTAGGTCACTATGCTAGAGAATGCCCTTTCAAGAAGGATTCTCCCAATGATGATGACAACAACAACAATCGGAGAAATGGCCATCAAAGGAACAATAGGTTCAAGGGGAAGAGGAAGGCTCCCTCCGGCGGAAATGGTAAACCTTTCAAAAGGTAAAGAAATTCCTGGTATGAGGAATCAAATGTTTTTGATAAAAGAAATGAATGCATTCTTGTATCTTCCCTCTCTACTGCATCTCCACCCGACACTATGGATGTTTGGTTGATAGATAATGGTGCCTCAAGGCACATCACTGGGTTCAAGGAAGCACATTCTGATATGGTTGAGAAGGATACTAATCTGGAAATTATCCTTGGAAATAATTCCACATATACCGTGAAAGGGACAGGGACTATGAGCCTCCACTTGTCTCAGGTCAATTCCTCCGCTTGCAGGAGGTACTCTATTTACCTGATTTGAAGAAGAACCTTGTGTCTATTTCAGCCATGGAAGACAAAGGTTTCAATGTGACATTAATTGATGGGAAGGTGTGTATATAGAAGAAGAGATTCAAGGAAGCTATCATGATTGGGTTTAGATTTTATACAATCTACCAGGTTTGAGGAAGTCCACTAGGAGAGATGACGTGTGATACTATCTGGCAAACTGAACTATGGCACTGGAGGTTTGGACACCTTCACTACAAGGCCCTTCTAAAAGCAAGGAAGGTGTTGACGGGGATGCCCGAGTTCTCAAATAATCATGAAGATGTATGTCAAGGTTGTGTTGAAGGAAAGCATACAATGGGACCTTTCCCCTCAAGTGTCACAAAGACATCTGATGTCTTACAATTGATACATTCTGATCTGTCTAGGATGCTGCTCATGACATCCTTGGGAGGATGTTCTTATTATATGACATTCATAGATGACTATACTCCTAATCAGAATGGTGCTGCTAAACGAAATAATAGGACCGTTGTGGAAGTTTCCCGTGCCATGCTATGTGACCAAGGTCTACTGAAGTTTCTTGGGGGAGAAGCTATGAACACTACCATGTACATACAAAATTGATGCTTGCATTCTGCTTTGGACTCCAAAACTCCTGAAAAGGTTTTCTCTGGTACGAAGCCTAAAATCTCACATTTTGGAGTTTTTGGATGTTCTGTTTATTTTCATGTGTTGAAAGAGAAGAGGAGCAAGTTGGATGCTTCTGGGAAGAAGGGAATGTTTGTGGGCTACAACGAAACTTCGAAGGCCTATAGAGTCTATGTGCCTGGTCAAAGGGAATTGGAGATATGCCATGATGTTACCTTGAAAGAAGATGCTTCCCTAAGGAAAGTAGTCAATCTTCCTAGATCTGAGGAAGATCATGAAGCAAGGCCTCGAAATCAAGAAGAACCGAAGGGTGAAATGATGCCCGATGTTGAACGATCGATGGACCTGATTGATCCACCTCCTTCAATAGGGAAGAGATCATCATGGCTCGGGGCCACTCTCGAGGATGTCGAGGGACATATGGCCCCAAGGGGGACATTCCGTGAAAGTAAGAAGCTGAATAGATACCAAGGGTATCTATCATCCATGAGTACTATTGTACAATCTGAGCCTGGATATTTTGAGGAATCTGTAAAGCATCAAGTCTGGAAGGATGCTATGCACGAAGAGTATGAGTCCATAATGAAGAATGGTGTCTGGGATGTGGTTCCAAGACCGGAGGACAAAGTAGTTGTCACCTCGAAATGGATCTACAAGATCAAGCATGGATCTGATGGAAGTGATGAAAAGTTAAAGAAAAGATTCATCAAAACCCCCCCCCTATATATAATTTATAAAGGACCCAAAGACTGAGAAAAAAGCACCAGCCTACATGCCTCAAATGAGAATGTATATATATATATATATATATATATTAATAAAAAAGGATACGGCTATCGAACTGACCATGATCGATCCAAGCATACATGATACTGGGGCACCACGTTAGCCTCATAGAGAGAAAGGCCGAGGTTACAAGTGTTGAATTACATCTAATCCAAGAGTAGGTTGGGTGATATTCTCATGCCTGGGAAGGTCATCAAGTTGAGGATAGATAGCTACCTAATGAAGCTAGGCTTCACTCATAGTAACGCTGATCCGAGACTTTACTTCAAGGTTGATAGAGAAAATCCTCTCATTTTGGTGCTATATGTGGACGACCTCTTCCTAACAAGTGCTAGCCCTCTCATTAATCAGTACAAGAGGGATATCACTGCTGAGTTTGAGATGAAGGACCTAGGACTGATGCATTACTTCCTATGCTTGGAGGTCTGGAAGAGACCTGGTGAGAGTTTCCTTTCTCAAGGAAAATACATTGTGAAGCTTCTAGAAATATTTGGCATAGTGGACTGTAAGTCCATGTCGACACCGATGGAGCTCAACTTTAAGAAGTTGAATGGTAGCGTTGTTGGGCCCGTGCTAGCAAATCATACTAAGTATCTTCAACTCGTAGGGGCCTTGATGTTCTTAGTGAACACCCACCCGGAAATATGTTTTGCAGTGAAAAATTTGAGTCAACATATGGTTGAGCCTCATCACATTCACTAGGTCGGTGCCAAGAATCTGTTGAGATATCTTCAGGGCACAATAAGCCATGGGCTGAGATACACTGTCGTGAGCATGACACTCCATGGATATACTGATACCGATTGGGCTAGCAGTGTGGTGGATCGTAAGAGCACATCGGGATGTTGCTTCACACTTGGTTCTACTTCAATATCATGGATGAGCAGGAAGCAGAAGTCGGTGGCTTTGAGCACCACGGAGGTCGAATACATTGCAGCAAGTATGGCATGTTGTGAAGCAGTTTGGTTGTGAAAGCTCTTGAGTTGTTCGGGCATGTGCTAGATACTACCATGGTACTCTGTGATAGCAAAAATGGGATACAGTTGTCTGAGAACCCGTGTTCCATGATCAATCCAAGCATATTGATATCAGGCACCACTTTATCTGGGATATGGTACAGCGAGGTGCCGTAAGGCTTGATCATATCGGAACTGATGAGTAGGTTGCGGATATTCTCACAAAGCCCCTGGGGAAGGTCAAGTTCCTAACCTTCCGTGAGAATATTGGTATCATGGAACGAACCTATGTTTAGGGTCTTGTTGGACAATGAGCTTTGGGAGCTCTGGGGGGCTTTGAGGATAGCTTCTCGGAGCTATAAGCAACCACATGGATAGGCTTGTCGAACCTTGTTTGTGTGCTTCTGCCCCACCATTATGATGAACAATGTTACCGATGAAATAGGTAACCTCATTGTTACCTACTTTTTGAAGTATCATGAAAAACACCTAATTTTGAAAAAGTGGCGATGCAAAATCAAGAAAAAAAATTTTGAGCATGTTTTTGGCACTTTAAGTTTTTTTCATTTTGTTTTTTTTTTTAATTAATTTTTTTTTTTTAAGTGATGTTTTTTATGTTGATTTTGAATAGTGGTGTTGTATCATCACCAACGTTTTTTTATATGATTGATTTTGACACTATATATTTTCTAATTTCCTCTTCTTCTGCGAGATGTTTATTTTTAAGTGCATTTATGTACTTGTGTTTTAAAAATAAAAAAATTATATTTTTTAAAATAAAAACTTGTAATGATATCTTCACTTTTTCACATACATAAAAGATGGAAAAATGGTCAATATTCTAAAGTTTATATTTTCTACATGTTTATGTATTGTTAAATAATTTTTCAATGCACATCAAAAAATTGTCGCTAAAAAACCAATATTTTGAACCATCTGACAAAAAAATACAAATTTTCAATATAAATACAATGCAAAAAATACACTTTTACAGAGTTTTTGTTGGAAAAAACATGTTAAATAAACTAATTTTTTGGGAGAATCTTAACAAAAAAACTTAAGAAAACAACATTTTTATTGAATTTATGTCAAAAAATAATAGCAATCACATGTTTTTTGCAAAAAAAAAAGGGTTGTTCTCATAAAATATCAAAGTCTAAACATTACAAGTAAAACTGATTAATAGTTCTAAAAATTAAGCTTTGTTTGCAAGCATAACTTAAACATCATCAACAATATCAACTAATACATCTTCAACATCATCTAGAACAGCATTGATGGCTTCTTCTGCAGCATTTTCTTCTTCATTTTGATCATTTCCGTCTTCTAATGGATCTTTCATGTCAGCAAATCTTCCAAAGTGTCCCTTTCCAATCACATATAATGGTGGTTTAGGTTCCTTTGTTTTTTTTGCCACACGTGATTCATTAAAATCTCCTTTCCTCAAACCAACTTCTTGCTTCGCATCTGGAAGGAATTTAAGAGCGTTAATTCTTTGTTGAATAAATTTGCATTGAAATGGGTCTTTCTTAATGGCAATGCAATTTCTTCCTTTTAGTAGGCAACATGCTAGTGTTGTACCTAATCATCAAGCACAAAAAAAATAAGTAAGAAAATTAGTATGGAGACATAAAAAGTAAAAAAGACAATATTTAAATTTAAATTTGTATAATAAAACTTACCTGAACCTGAGAATAAATCCAAAACCCATTATCCTTCATTTGAACATAGATCTATAAGATAGTTAATCAATGCTTGTGGTTTTTGATAAATGTTAACTATATCTCATTTTGCATCTTTATCCTCATATGTTAGTATTCTTACAACTGCATCATAAACCAATACTTGACTATGACTCTTCCCATCTACTCGATTCATAATAATATGCTTATAGCTATCGTCTTTTGTCCAAAATTCAACATGGATGAACTCAAAATCATTTATAATAGGCTGATCTTGGGAAGAAACAATATTTTACTTTTTCCTGTAACATAACATAGTAAAAGTTCAATTAAATTTTACACGAATAAATTTTTTTAGGAGGAATCAAACATACAATTTCAAAATCTTACCATGTAAGTTGCATCCTTGAGTTTGCTTTACCCTTCAAGCTTGTTAATAACATTGGAAACTGTGTGTCTGAATGAAATGTCACAAATCGCCAAAGTGGTGATGTTGTCACTTCTTGAAAACCTGTAACCACTTTACTAAAAGCTTGATAAGTATATGGTTCTCTATCATATTCAATGTCTAGGAAATTGAAGCCATGAGGAATATCTGCAATAACTAGGCCATATTCCCTTTTAGTTATTAGTGATGCAATGTCTTCACAATCACCTTGTATTATTTGATATTGGACACTGTCGAGCCCATTCCAAATGTAATGATTAAGAGTAGGATCTAGTTCAACATTCATAAGACGCTTCCTTCTCATGTTCTCCATCTTAATTTTTTCAATAAAGCTTTTGAAAGTATCCGGTACTCCATTTCCATCCTTCTTCGACATCTTTAATGACATAAATATATATATATAGATATGTATAAGTAATAAAATAAAAATAGTTAAAATATGAATAAAATAAATTTATAAATCAACATACCTTATTGAATGCAATATAAACTCTTTTAGTGTTGATGTAGAACTTGCTTCTGGGTAGTTGCGTACAACATCATCCCAACTGTCTTCATTCAACATTTTAACCATGTGTTCTTGTATTTTCATAAAAATTTTCTGACTGAATAAATCAAGTTAAAAGCGTTAATATATTGACATGTATAACAAATTCTACCAACATCATTATGTTTTATTTAAAAGAAAATTATAATGAAAGAAATAATTCAAGAAACTTACTTTTGAAATTCTGCACACATTTCTTCCATTGATAATTCACCCGACTTCACATGGGCTAATACTAATTTGACTAATTTATCATCCTTCACACCTTGCATTGTTCTCCAAGGTGTAATAGTCATATCCTCTGGAAGCTGCTTCATTTCAGGACCCCCCTTACTGTTGGTACATATTATGGGTTTACTCTTTCTAACCTTCTGATTTTTTATGGAAATATTTTCCCACCGATCAAAAATCTCATCAATCAAATCCCATACCTCCCCAGTTCTAAATGCCAACTGAAAAATGTTATCTGTGCCTCTGAAGAGATTTGTATTCAATTTTCCATCTTTTTTTTTTTTTTCATCAATTTGATAACCTGTTTCCATTAAAAATTCCTTTCGAAATGCTACACTAACTTTTGTCTTATCCCCACGACATTTTTCTATGAATTCATTATGAATAAATCTGACCCTTTGGATGAAAGTCATTTTCATTCTGTACTCATTATTTGCATTATGATCCCATGCCAATAACTTTGATTCCATTTATGTTAAGCCAGCGTAAATGATGCATTTCACTGTTTGAAAAAGATAGTTATTGGGATATTCTGCAATCAATTGTCTCTTAGCCTCTATTGAATGGTTCCCTCCAATTACATAATATTTATAATCAAAACATTTTGTCTTGTCAAATGCTTGTTTGTTGGGAACCTGACATGGATCGACAAGAACCACATAATCCACCACATGCGCATATGGATTGAACCTGAACAACGTTTTTAGATAATTCTTTGGAAAACATTTTATTTCATAAAATTATAGCGTAACCTGTAACCAACTATGAATCAAATTTCAGATCTGTCGGCACACGCATAAGAAATAAGCTGAGAAAACACATCACAGATACTTGTATTGATTGATGAGTACCGAAATCGCTTGGGTCTCGTAATAAAAGAAATCAAATAGATTACATTGATTTACAAAAAATAAATCTATATTTGGCTGGGCTTTTGTAAATGCAGCTCAGCTATCTTCAATCATCGATATATCACATGAAAACACTTACAGAAACGTAAATTAAAAGACTTGGAAGAAAAGCACAAAGCATATTACGGGCAGGTACCAACTATAGAACTGAGAATTAGAGGCTTGGGAATGTTGGCCGTGCCAGGAATCGAAAAGCTTCAATGGATACTTCATCATCAAATTGGGGTACAAAATTCCCCAGTGCTGCTCTGAAACCGGCCCGGATCTCATATTCTCAACGAACAGAGCGAATACGTATGTCTCCACAGGGCTTTCGGGTCTGAGAGGCGTGCCAATGTGCTGCCCGTGCTGCCCGGATTTGGAAATGACGTGCTTCGCGAGGCTCTGCATATAAATGGCGGCGTTGTCGGTGTTGGCGTCCGGTTCGTCAGCGTCGCCAACTGAAGGCTAGCCTGTTTCAGTAACGATCACCGGGATTCGATCGTGGTCGAGCGACGCCATGGCTGTTATGACGGCATCCAGGAGAGAATCAAAGAGGTTTGTATATCAGAGTCCATTGTTCGCATCGTCTCTGTAGTACAACGACACGTTTTGGAAGAGCGCGAATCCCAGCGGAATGGTGGACTCGGATCTGTAGACACGGTAAGGGTAGAGGTTCACCATGAAGGAGCCATTCACGGAGTCCAGAAAGTTGAGCAATGGTGTCATGATGTCTTCGGCAATGGTGTCGCGGAACTTGGCCGCTGAGAGTGGGAAGGCGACTGCGACGACGTCGAGGGAGTGCATGGTGGAAACGTTGATGACACCAAGGCCAAGCTCTCGTAGAGCGAGGCGGAGGTTTTCCATGGCCTGGACTAAGAATTCGGCGAACTCCGGTGTGAGGGAGAGGACTTCGTTGCCCACTGAGATAACAGAGATGCGTGTGGCCGGGAAGAAGGGCTTCACGTATTTGAAAACCCAGCGGAGCGACTCGCTCCTGTTGGAAGCCAACCGTGGGATGAAGCCATTGGGCATGTCGACTATGAGTGAGATCCCTGTGAACGCAAACGCTCGCAATACGTCGGGGTCGGCGTTGGGGATCCTGACGCGGCTTATTCCCATGGACTACAGGACGCCCGCCACCATGGGCAGCTGAGGGAGATTTCTCGCTGCCTGCCCATAGTTCACGCCCACGGAGTCTGCCATTATGATTTCTCCTACTCACAACAAGATTGCAAGAAAATAATGAACAATAGAAAGATGTTGGAAATCGAAATTTCAAATGTCGGAAAGGATCGTAGCGTTGGTATTAAGAACCATGTAGAGCAGCAGCAGCAGGAAGGAGAGAAATATTGGCGAGTGAATGCCAAGAAATGCCGCGTATCTAGACATCTCTGGAAGCTTCGAACTGCTCTGCAATACCGCTTTCTTTCCTTATTCTTCTGAATTTCAATTCATAAACAATAACACCAAGATTCAAGAATTCATAAACTTGCTATCAATTTCTTGGGATTCGATCAATTACAATATTTGTCAGATATTTTATCGTTCGATCACTTATATTCTCGATATGACCTCCTCCTCCTGTAAGTTAGCATCACACGTGGCCCTAAGCTTCCATCAAATATATAAATAAATTTCATCCGAAATATTTCACACGTCTGGTAAGTTCCAAAAACTGTTAACACAACTCTTAAAAGGTTATGTAAATATTTTATGAACTTTTATCTGTGGATTACTTTATGAAAGCATACTTCCATTGGGAGTAGTATTAACCATTTAAATATAAATAGTTTAAACTGCTTGGAGGGCTTTTTATCGGATGAACAAAGAATTTAACATAAGTTTAATGTTCTGTTAATTTGTGAATTTTATCTTTTGTGGATTACTTTATGAAAGCATCCTTGCGTTGGGAATAGTATTAACCATTTAAATATAAATATTTTAAACTGCTTGGAGGGCTTTTTATCCGATGAACGAAGAATTTAACATAAGTTTAATGTTCTGTTAATTTGTGAATTTTATCTCTTTTAAACGTTAGTTTTTTTTTTTCAGCATGAAAAAAGCTTGGTGTATATTTATGTACCAGCACAAAATTTCAAGATATTGTTGAATGTTCATTAAAAAAAACAGTAATTGTGTGTTTATAGGAGGTTAGAAATAATTAGTCTAAAATTTCAAAAATTTTATGTTCTGTCATTTTGTTTCTTTTTTTTAATCTTGAGCAAAAAACTTCAACATTCCAACATTCATTTAGTCATTTCTTTCTGTTTTTTATGCTCTGGCATCAATATATTTAAGCTTTCTCTTTCCAAAAATTACTTCGTCAATTGAATTCAGCTTACAAATCCCATCCTTGTACCGTTGGCTTACCTTCGCCTGTGTAGATATATCCCTGTTCACCATGAGTCCATGCACAAAATATAACAAAATTCCATACCTGCTGTAGAATTTGGCCATGTCCCTACTCCTGTGCCAGATACATCAAACAATTCATAATACATCTCCCCCATGGATCCCCTCAAGCCCAAATTCGACAAGCTATCAACAAACGAGTTTTTCTCTCTATAGATATGGGTAAAAGAAATGATGGAGAATGAATGGGCTAGTTTTGTAATCGGTTCTATCCATGATGATAAATGCGTTGGAGCCATTTTGTTTTTATGGTTGCGATGGTCAATTAAAACCTTTGAATCGCTGGATATCCATATGGAGTCTATGTAAAGTTTCTTGGTAAACCAGAGCAGGCCCCATAAGGCCAGAGTCTCCGCTCTAGTATTAGATCCCAGCCCTTCGTACCAATGGATTTTATAATGAAATAATGGGTTGGGCATCAACGAGGTGCCACATCCACATCTTCCATTTTGTGGAGCACCATCAAAAAACCTAGCTGGGTAATTAATGTCAAATGGTCTCATCCTGGCCGATAAATCCCTGGGAGGTTTCTATTGTGTTCTCATACCCCCCAAATCTGGACAATATGTGTCACAATCGTGTGCAGAGGGATAATTTGATCCTCAAAGATATTCATATTCCGACACTTCCAAATTTTCCAGTGATAGATAAGGGGAATGATTAGGAATGATTTACCTTTAGAAAACCACCATCTTGTGCAATCCGTGACTGTTTTATAGTCAGAGTCCTGAAAGTTGAAGTGGTCACATAAAAGAAGTCTGATTTCCCTCGAAAATTCACAGTTGTAGTAGATATGTTGGTTCTCTTACTCTTATTTTTTACACAGTGAGCACCTACCTGGTCTGATCATGCCCATTTTTCTGAGATTTTTCCATGTTAAATTCTCGTCTTTCCAGACACACCACACGAAGATGATGATTTTCAATTGAGTGTTAACCTTCCACATCTTTGCAAACCAACATTTAGTCGACTGTTTGTATTGACTGTCCATAATCTCCCCATAAGTTTCCTTTGAGTTGATGTTTCCTTTTAGAAAATTACCACCCCATGTAATTTAATCCCCTCTAGCTGAAATTTTCCATCCCATCCCTCTGACTGTGTCCCTGTATTTCATCCATTCCAGTCTCATCCAACCCTGTAGTCCTAGAGCTTCAGCATCATACTAGATTGGTATTCCATCCTGCCAATGTTGAATGACCTGTGTCATTAATAGAAAACAACTTCTGTGAAGGAAGTTGATGATTTGTTCACCCAGTGATAAGTCCACTAGAAAACCCCTAATGGAAACTTCCCTAATCATAATCTTTTGGCTATTTCCGAAACTCCATTTAAGGTGCTCCCTGAATCTTGGCCATATTTTGGTGAACCCTTGCCAGATATGTGATCCCTTTCCCTTATTTTTCCATCCACAGAGATAAGCTTCTTCCAAATTATGTAACTTCATATACTTGAAACGAATGATGTCTCTCTAACTGCCATCATTATGAATGCTCCGCCACATGGATTCATCAACAAGGATTTTCCAAATATTCCAATATTTAGTATACCCCATCCCCCCTAATCCTTTGGCATGGTAAGGATGTCCCAACGCGCCAGATGATACTTTTTTTCTCCCTTACACCCATCCCTTAGAAAAATTTTCACTCGCTTCTTTATCCTTCTAATAATAGCAGTTGGAATCAGAAATAAGTGTGCCCAATACACCGTGATCTATTGAAGGGATGCCTTAATTAGGATCAGATTCCCTCCTTTAGATAGCCATTTGAGTATCCATCCCTGAATACGCTTATGATATTTTTTGATGATCCATTGCTAGTTAACAACATTGTACGCTACTGGTTTTAGATGGAATCCTAAATATGTAAGCCCCTCCGATATCGACTTCACCTGGAAATGATAGATGTTTCCAATCTGTTCAGTATCAACTGTTTCCCCATTCGCAAAAAAGATACAAGACTTTTGGTCGTTGGCTAACATCCCTGGATCTGCACTGAACCTTTGAAAAATATGGTATAGGGACATCCAACATTTTCGAATCAGCATCCCAAAGAACATCACGTCATCCACAAAAAGGCTATGGGATATCTCTTTTCTGTCTATAAGTTTGATCCTTCAGAATATGCCCTTCGTCGTGGCCTCATTAATCTTAATACTAAGAGCATCCAAGATCGGGAGAAAAAGTAAGGGTGACAGGGCACATCCCTGTCGCAGACCCCTCCTAGGCTTAAAGAATCGAGAGGTTGTACCATTGAAAATAATAGCCATCACAGTATTAGGATTGAGTGGATTTTAAACGTTAGTTACCTAATTTGGTCGGATCGTTCAAAAAATTCAAAAATTTGTGAATAGGATTTGGTTCTTTTAATCATTCGGTAACTTTAATATGGTGTGGAATTTTTAATTAATAAAAAATATATATATTATATTAAAATGGAGTATATAAATTTGAGAGAAATTCTATATTTAAAAAATACAATTTAAAAAACAGTAAGTTTAATATTATAACATTGTAAGGAAGAAGATAGTAATTAAAAAAACACTAAATTTCGTATTATAATATGAAATTTATAATATTGTAAAGAAGAATAGTACAATTTATATTTAAAAGAAAAATATTTTAAAGTATTATATTTTTAAAAAAAAAAAATTTCATATATATATATATATTAAAGAGAGTTGACTGCATGTTGTCTCACACTGAGGGTTCTTTGGTTTCAAACAACTCCTCTGGTTGCAGAAAGCTTAAACGAAACTGATGGGTTTATCTAGTGGATATATAAACATTCCTGGGCCTATCTTCATTAATATCCTTGGATCATGTGCGGTGGATTAATCGAAACTGAAAGATTCTTGGGTTCACGATTTTCACAGGGGCTTCACTGCGGAAGCAATACCATATCACATGGGTTCATATTGGGGGATATATAATGAGGAGAAAATGACATAATATATTGGGGGATATGTAGGGGATAAAGGGTTTTTGTATTGGCAGGTATAAAAAATGGAGCTCAAAGTTAATGAAAAAATATAAAGGGGTATAAAAAATGTTAATAAAAAAATCTATACCTACAATATATAGTGAAAGTAGGAGATTTTTAAATTGGGGAGGTGCATTGGGTTTATATTGGTAGGGTGTTAAATAATGTGTTTTCTAGGGGTATTTTCCAATATGTACTCAAATAAATGATATTGTTTAATATGCTATGATCGCACGTGATATGTTAGAGGTTTATTGAGTGAAGCCCCTGTGACGATTTTAAAGAGAGTCGACTGCATGTTGTCTCGTATGGAGGGTTCTTTGGTTTCAAACAACTCCTCCGGTTGCAGAAGTATTAAACGAAATCGACGGGTTTATCCAATGGATTTATAAACATTTAATTCCTTGGATCTTCATTATTCTCTGCGGTGGATATACAACCAGTCGTCTACTTGAAGAAATTTTATGTTGTCTCTACAGTAGATTTCTCCAATCCGGTCGGTGGGTTGTGGTTTGTCCTGGGTACTTGCGGTCTGCTGTTCGGTTTGTTGATATTCGGTGCACACATTCCTTATCTTTTTCTAATACATATCTTCTCATATATTCTCAAGTATGAATAATTCACCGCAACTACCAAAGATTACCAAATGTAGACCTAGCACAGTTACTCTACAGAGCCTTTATGAGTATATAGAGTCTTTAGAGAAACATAGAGAAGAAAGAGAAGTCAAGTTACAAACTGAGTTATAAGCCATGCTAGAAAATAAATTCACATCTCTTGAAGACAAGATCCAAAAACAAATAGAAAATAAAATAGAACTATTGGACAATAAAATGGAGGCAATGGATGCTAGGTTACAGGTCATAGAAAAAAAAAACCAAGATACGAACTAAACATCCCAGCAAGGAGATGTTGATACCATAGAGAGTCTTAAAATGAAGGACATGATTAAAGAACTAGAAGAAAAAGTTAGCAATCGTCTCACCCAAAATAGTGTGGTAGGTAAATTAGATATCAAACCAATTAAATATGAAATGAAAAAATTGATCGAATTAGACCATAAGCGTAACAAAAGGGCATTGAACCTTATAATATTTTGTTTTAAATAGGAGGTAGACGAGGATACTTTAGCCATAGCCCAGACAGAATTACATAATAGATTACAAATTGAAACGACATGTCTCACAGAAGCAACAAGGTTGGGGAAATTAAATGAGAACAAAGGAAAGTTGATCCGAATAAAGGTGAGCTCTTCTGACCATAAGTATGACATACTTAGTAAAACCTCAAGTCTAAAAGGAACGTGAATATTTATAAATGAAGATCTCATTCCAGAAGATCAAGCAGAGTTAAGAAAGGAGGTTCAAAAGGTAAAAGAAGCTAGGAAGGAAGGAAAATGGGCAATAATCAGAAATAGAAAAGCCATTATTCAAGATAGAAACAAAAAAAATAGTAATAAATAGCAATTCAACATGCTCTGAATTCTTTCTTAGAACTGTCAGGGCTTTCCATGGAACAAAGGCCCTAAGCTAAGTTGGATCTCAAATGATGTTGATATTATATTGCTTGTTGAAACTTGGGAGCACGAATAATCTAAGGTCCCTAACATAGATGGCTTTACACTATGGTCTACCTGGAACAAGCGATCCTCCCATAGAGGCATTGGGGGCATAGCTTGCTACATTAAGAAGAACATCTCCCCCCATGCTAGGATTTATAAAAACGACCCTTACAACCAATATAGTTGGATAGATATTACTGAAATTAATGATAAAATGACCTACATACCAATATGATATTTCCCCCCCATTAATTCTAACTTCTATAAGAAAAAGAATCTAGATAAAAATATTCCTTACAATGGTTTAGAGAATGATATTTCTAGCCTAAGGAATGAAAGTAATATCATTTTAATGGGTGACTTTAATGCTCAAACTTCAAGCAACCAAGCTATTCTTCAAAGCAATCTTTCCAACCCCAATCCTCTTTGGTTAGACAAAGACCTTACTCTAGCTAGCCCATACAAAAGGAGCTTTGAAGACCTCATGGATAATTTGTTTGGGTCGGAGCTAGTCAAGCTCTGTAGTGCTCAAGATCTCATAATTTGCAACAGTCTAAAGAAGTGGCCCAAGTCTAGCCAGATGACCTGCATCCATGGGCTTGGTAGCAGCATGGTAGACTATGTTATTTCTGATCTCCCTTTATACAACGAAATAATAAATTTTGACATCTTAGACAACCACGAGCCTGACTCTGATCATAGGCCTTTACTTATAACTCAATTTTTTCATGCATAGAGATCCCATAGAAGATAATCCTTATAGCCAAAAGAACTTAATCTTTGATAGAAATAAAAACGCTCTCTTTCTAAATGAATTAAAAACTAATTTGCTTCCTTTATCTAGTATACAAAACATAGATGACCTCTATCATAATTTTACTACAACCCTCTCATATTCTATTAACAAGTTCTCAATTGAATTTTCAAGTAACAAAAGAAATAGCAAAACCAACCCATGGTATGACAAAGATTGTAAAAGTGCGAGGAGAGAAATTAAGGAAGCTATTGATGAATCTCTTAAAATTGACAAGATAAAAAACTACAAAGCCCTAACTAAAAGGAAAAAAAGGCAATATATTCGTAAAAGACCAGAGAAACTCTTACACCTCTCTAAGATGGCTCCTAAGAAATTCTGGAGACAGATTCTAACTAGAAAAGCTAAAGATAATAATTAAATTTCTTTACATGACTGGAATTCCTATCTTAAAAAGCTTTATGAATCTCCAAATGTCAGGGATAAATTTGAAACCCTGCTCACAACGAAATAATTTTTCTCATTAGAAGACATTGATTTTGGGGTAACACGCCTGGAAAATGGGAAAGTTAAAGAAATTGAAGGTTACCAGGCAGAAATTTTAAAAATTAGAGGTCCTGTCCTCATCCCCCACATCCACAAGATTTTCAATCAAGCGATCAAGCAAGGGTTCCCTAAAATATGGACTCAGAGCCTCATTATCCCTATTTTTAAAAGTGGGGATACAAATAACCACTCTAATTATCGGACAATTATGATCAACCCTCTCTTAGCCAAGTTATATGGTATTATTTTGGAAAATAAGTTGAGCATATGGCTTGAAAGTGAAGGTAAGCGGGCTAAAGGCCAAGTGGGTTTTAGAAGGCAGCACTCAACAACAAACCACCTTGTTACGCTTAGGATCATTGTGGAGGAATGCCACAATGATAAATCCAATCTCTTTTGTTTCTTTGTGGACTTTAGAAAGGCTTTCGATATGGTTCCTAGAAACAACCTATGTAATATATTAGAAGAGCTAAATGTTCCTTTTGAGCTAAGAGCAGATGCTATAAGGTTATATGAGAATGTAATTTCCAAGTTAAATAGAAATGAGGGGTGGTCGAAAGATATTAAGTGTAATATCAGAGTTAAACAAGGTTGCCCCCTCTCCCCTACCCTATTTGGAATTTACATCGACAAGCTAGAAGGTTGTTTAGAGGAAGCAAGTTGTGCTGGCACGATCTTAGCTGGGATAGTCATCATCCTTCTTCTCTATGCTGACGATATTGTTCTTCTCATAGGGTGCCCATCTAATCTTGATAAGAAACTTAGACTTCTTAAGGATTTCTTCTCTACCATGGGTATGGTTGTTAACACTGACAAAAAAAAAGTTATGGTTATCAAATACAAGAAGGACACTTACGCTAATTTTATGTATGACAATAGTAACTTGGAGGAAGTGTCTTCTTACAAGTACCTAGGAATTGATATTCATCACAAGCTCAACTGGAACTATAGCATTTATAAAAGGATTAATGGGTTGGTGGAAAGCTTATTTTGGTCTTGAAAATAATTGTAAAATGAAAAACCTCATAATTTGGGATAGAAATAAGTTCCTCTTTGAAACTTTAGTCACTCTTGTTATCTTATATGGATGTGAGGTTTGGTGTTGCAGCATCTCTAGAGAATCCTGGAGAAATATTGAGAAAATCCAGAAGAGTTTTATAATGTATAACCTCAAAATTAAAATAAATACACCCTATCCTATTCTCCTTATAGAAGTGGGTCTTTCCCCTATCAAGAGCCTAGCTATGACTAGGCTTCTTTTCTACAAGCACAAACTCAATAGCATAGGAGACCACATACTTCCTAGGCTAGCTTTAAATTCCAACCAAAACCACCTAAGGCTCAAACGAGGTTGGTATAAAGACACCAGGGCCTGGTTAAACCATTGGGAGATCGACGAGAATGTTTCATTGCAAAACATTAATAAAATTAAAAAAATTGTTACTTCCAAGTTCAAAAAAAAAATGTGGTGTGAGAAAGATCTGGCAGCTAAAAGAAAATTAAGATATTATAAGAAGGTTATCAACCCCGCCCTAGAAGATCAAAAGTATCTCTCTGTTTTAAATAGCTCAAAGAAGAAAATTAATATAGCCAAGATTAGAAAAAACTCTCATGAGCCCCATAGTGAAACAGGTTGTTGGACAGTTCCTAAAACACCATGGATGAAAAGGATCTTCCATCTCTATGAGAATATGAACATCGAGAATGAAAATCACTTCCTCTTAGAGTGCCCCACGTACAACCACATTAGATCTCAATTTCATAATATTTGTTGCAATACTGACCTTCCTAGCCTTTTAATATGTCAAAATTATAGTGAGCTTGGGAGGCTTCTCTCCAAGCTTTTTGAGCATAGGAATAAAATCTTAAATCAAACTAAATAATTCATTTCTTTAGGTCCAATAGACCAAAGATTGGTCTCAGTGGACGTTAACCACCACCATCATCATTATCATCATCCTCATATATATATATATATATATATATGTGTGTGTGTGTGTGTGTGTGTGTGTGTGATTACAATGTTGGACTCTATTGCACTCTATTGCAAAATGAGGACTATTGTTATGGAATTTGATTTGAGTCATTAATCTACACATACATATTGTTGAATAAATTTCGACACTCTTATTGTTGAATAAATGTGGACCAGATAAGGGTAGTAATTATATACACACACACACACACACACACACACACACACATATATATATATATATTGGATGATAGTGATTACAATGTTGGACTCTATTGCACTCTATTGCAAAATGAGGATTATTGTTATGGAATTTGATTTGAGTCATTAATCTACACATACATATTGTTGAATAAATTTCGACACTCTTATTGTTGAATAAATGTGGACCAGATAAGGGTAGTGATTCTGAAATAAACTCCCTTGTATATACATATCAATTAAAACCTATTATTAGTATTTAATATCTCATTCTTTTCATTGGACTCAGCTTTGAGTTTTTGTCGCTTACATTATTAGATTTTACTTACATATTTTCCCAATTTGTAATACAAATAAATTTGATGCAATTTGTCTCTTATTATGAAATTTCTTTAAAGTTTTGAATAGAATCTTAATTCATTTCAAATTTCTAAAATTTTGAAGAAAAAAATGTTATTATTTTTAAGTTGTATATTCTCGATTTTTTCAGTATTAGATTTTATAACGTTAAAATTTTCCTCTTTCAAATAGAATTTAAATTATAATTTGGAAATTTGAATTCGAATTTGGAAACTATGCTTAAAATTAGTCTTAATACTTACGAGTAATTGTTTGTTGTTTATTTTTATTAGAATCTTCAAAGCATTGATTCAAAAAATTGAATAAAAAAATTTATTGTAACAATAATGAGATGCAATTTCTATATTAATTTATTTAACTTATTATTTTTTCTTTATGAAACATAATAATTTATTTAAAATATATTATTATTAATATAAATATAAATGATTAAAAATTTAAGATTAAATAATATATATCTAAAATTATTATAATAGAACAACTACATTAGTAAATATGGTAGATATACATCGATTGTCGTCATTTTCATACATTGATTAATGTATAAAAGCCACAAAATGAAGCCAATTGACATATCTCAACCACATTTACTAATGTGGTGGAGCTAGTAGATAACTGGCGTGTTTGGGGTGAATACGTAAACCATGATTGACTATGGTTCTTGTTAGCTAGCTATGGCTTAAAAATGGTTGTCAATAGACTACTTTTGCTGACAATGATAGACCAAAGTAGAAGAGCATTTATGAGGTTGACCAATGTTGAAGAGAGTTGATTAAGCTTGACCATAGTTGACTGAGGTTGATTTTGGTCAGCCATTAATGTAACAATATATTTATGTTACATTATTCTTATAATACATTAATATCGATGATTGTTACATTGCTAAATTAATGTTCACCATGGTTGACCATGGTCGATGTTACATTAATGTTAATGTTAATCTTAAATTAATGTTGCAGTAATGGTTACATTAATGGTTGAAGAGGGTTGTACCACAAGGGCATCTCAATTAGTGATCAAAGGAATATAAAATATGTGAAAACTAAGAAATCTAAGGTTCAAATCCCCCTAGTTGTGACCTGGTTTAGGGAGAGGAGAACAAGTCATAGACCCCCATAGATTTACTAGTAGTTACGTGTTAGTCAAGCTATTGGGTTCCTCTAGTATATAAAAATAAATGGTTGAAGAGGGTTGACAAGGTTGACCATGGTTGATAAATTTTCCAATGGTTGATCAAGGTAGACCTTGGTTGAATCACAGGGGCTTCACTCAAAGAACCTATAACATATCACATGCGATCATAACATATTAAACAATACACTTAATTTGAGTATATATTGGAAAATACCTCTAAAAAACACATTATTTAACCCCCTACCAATATAAACCAGGTACACCTTTCCAATTTATAAAACCCCTACTTTCATATATATTATAGGTATCTATTTTTTCATTAACATTTTTTATACCCCTTTATATTTTTTCATTAACTTTGAGCTCAATTTTTTATACATGATAATATAAAAACCCTTTACCCCCATATATATCCCCCAATATATTATGTCATTTTTTGCTCATTATATATCCCACAATGTGAACCCACGTCTATGGTATTGCTCCCGCAATGAAGCCCCTGTGGGTTGACTAAGGTTGAACTTAGTTGAGTAGGGTTGCTTATGGTTGACCTAGGTTTACCATGGTTAGCCTTAGTTGACCATGGTCAACCATGGTTAACCATGGATGTAGATGATAGACTATGGTGTACAGAACATGACCATGGATGACCAAGTTGACCACTTTTAAATTTGTGACCATGTTTGACCATGTTGACCATAGTTGATCTTGTTTGAATATGGTTGACCATCCTTGAGCTTGTTTAACAAAGGTTGACTTTTGCTAATTATATATGACCATGGGAGACCATATTTGTTAACATTTACCTATAACTGACTATGTTTGACCATGATGGCTATTTTTAACCATCATTGACAATGTAAAACATCTAGCCATGTTTGACCATGCTAATTATGTGATCCATGTTGACCATGACCAAGCATCATTTAACCAAGATCATCATGGTTGACTATGTTGTCTATGGTTGTTTGTGGCTAATAACATATGAATATGTTGACAATGTTTAATCACATTAGTAACTATGGTTAACCATGGTTGACCAACTAAAATATGTATGCCCATTATAATAATGGTTGACTATAGTTGAGTTGGTTTTATCATGGTTAACTATGGTTGGACTTATTGACTTAGGTAAAACTAGTGTACTTAGGTAAACATAGTAAATATATTAAACCTAGAAAGCTTATGTCAACATAGGTTAACTTTGCAAACCTAAGTCGCGTGGTAAAACTAGCAAAATTAGGTTAACTTAATAAACCTAGTTGATCGTGGCTGACCATGGTTGACCTAGTAAACATAGATCAACCTAGTAAACCTAGGTCAAACGTAAACCTTAATCAACTTAGTAAATTGAATATCCCCAAGTCAACCTAATCAAGCTAGTAAACCTAGTCAAACCATCTCAACATAATTAACATATGTCAACTTAATAAACTGAGTAAACGTAGGTCAACTTGGTAAACCTAGTAAGCCTAGTATACCATGGTTAAGCTAGTAAACTTAAGTCAACCCAGTAAATTTAGTAAACTTAGTAAATTTAGGTCAACTTAGTAAACCCATTAAACCTAGTAAACCTGTGTTAGAGTCGGTCAACCTAAGCCAACCTTGTAAACTTAGAAAACCATGATTAAGCTAGTAAACCTAACCGAACCTAGTAAACGCAGGTTAACTTAGTAAACTTAGGTCAACCTTATAAAGGTAGATCAACCTAGTAACCTACGTTAACCTAGTAAACTTAGGCTAACTTGGTATACCTAATAACTCATAGTTAATTTGGTAAACCCCAGTCGACTAAGTAAACCTAGTAAACTTATGTCAACCTAGTAAATCTGGGTCAACCCAATTGACTATGGTTTATTAATGTGGTTGTCACATTGTGAATTTTTTTTTTGTTCATTAAGTTTTGATGTCGTCTCTTGTTTTTCAAATTACAACTTTGTTTCTTGTTCATCACATTGCGATGTCATTGTTTTATCCAATCAGTAAACCTACTTTAGATTGCAATAATGGTGAAATGGTGATGTCATTTGTTATTCATCTTAATTCAAAATCATTTGTTATTTTATACTTAATCTTGAAATGTTGTTTGTTATTTGTCACATTTCAAATTCATCGCATTGTAACATGGTTTGATGATTGTCAGATTATGGCATTGCTTTTTGTTCATCGCGATGTGATGTCATTTCTTGTTCATTAAATTACAACTTTTTTTTTTTGTTTATCATGGTGCGATGTTGTTTATTGTTCGTCGCATTATGACATTATTTCACGTTCATCACATTCTGATGTCATTTTTTGTCCAATTGTGATGTTGTTTGTTGTCATTACATTTTTTTTATTGTTTGGCAAGTTCCAACATTGCTTATTATTCATTACATTGTGACATCGATTATTGTTTCTCATGTTGGGAACAATATTAGAGTTAATTCCCATGGTGACTATGGTTTTCCATAGCACCCATCTTGGCTAGGGTTGACCATGTTAACCATAGCCAACCATAGTCAACAGAAGGTGACATGTGTTAGTGTATAGATTAATGTATAGTTACCTAGTTGAATATGGTTGACCTAGTAAACTGGAGTTAACCTTGTAAACCCAATTTGAATTGCAAATAAGTGTGTTATTTGTGAAATTGTCATGTCATTTGTTGTTCATCATATTGTGAGGTCATATTGTTTGTTTTTCATCACATTGCAAGTTTTTTTATTGTTTGTCATGTTTTAATGTCATTTATTGTTCATCACATTGTGACATTGATTATTGTCTGTCACTTTGGAAACAATATTAAAGTTAATGCCCATGGTGACTATGGTTGACCATGACACCCATGTTGACTATGGATGACTTTGATGCTCATGTTGAATATGGTTGACCATGCTAACCATAGCCAACAATAGGGGACATGTGTTATTGTATAGATTGATATATACTTAATATTTTATCAATGTATAGTAGACCTTGTAAGCCTAGGTCAACTTAGTTGATTATGGGTAAACTTTGGTCAACCTAGTAAACATAGGTTAGCCTAGTAGACCTAGTTAACGTAGGTCAACTTAGTGAACTTGGTAAACCTAGTTCAGATTGTAAAGATTCTTAATTTTTGTGAAATTTTCATGTCATTTATTGTTCATCATATTGCAACATCATATTGTTTGTTTTTCATGATGTTTCAATGTCATTATTATTTATCAAATTACAACATTGTTTCTTTTTCATCACATTGTGAGATCATTATTTTTTCCAATTACAATGTTTCTTGTTGTTCGTCACATTACAACTTTTTTGTTGTTTATCATAGTGCAGCGTTGTTTATTTTTCATCACATTGTGACATTTATTATTGTTTGTCACATTGGGAATATAATTAAAGTTAATTCCCATGGCGATTATTCACCATGGAACCCGCATTGAATATAGTTGACCTGATTATCATGTAGACTATGGCTAACCATGTTAATCATAACCAATCATTGTTAGTTATTTCATAACCTTTTGAAAATGTATATTTATGTAAAGATTGACATGTCTTTGTTTGATACATTGCAATGTTGATATTTATTTTTGATATTGCAATGTCAATTTTAGAACATGTTGTCTATGGTCAACAATGTTTGTCATATTGCAATGTGAAAATTTGAACATGGTTGTCCATGGTCAACCGTGGTTGACTATGGGTTAACATTTTTTACCATGGTTGTCAATGTTTAACTATAAATGAATCTGGTTGACCATGTTCACTATGGTTAACCATGTTAACCATGACTAGCCTTGGTGACCACAACTACCATAATTAAGCTAATTTGACCTTGCTAAATACGGTTTCACCATAGAAAATTGTTATAAAAGTATTGTTATTCTTACTAAACATTTTTACACATTGGCCATGGTTGACTAAGGTTTACTATGGTTGATTACAAATGATTATAATCGACTAAGGTTGATTATGAGTATGTTGGACATGATGTCTATGGTTAACTCTAGACATACTAAACATAATATGTTAGATTAATCATTGATGAATATCATATACATGTTGAATATGATTAACCAAGTCAATCACAATTAACCTATATTAATATACAAATTAATATATCAATTTATATCTTAATAGTATAATGTGCCCCTTGATATATTGTTAATATGTAGATAATTATATTAATGTATAATTATTAATATATTAATATAAAATTATTAAAATTTAAAAAATATCATAAATTTATTAATAATATTAATAAATCTTAAACTTCATTAATAGAATATATTATTAAAATTTATTAATAACTTATAAAATTTAATATTTCCATAACACATAATTCTAAAATTTAGAAATAAAATATTTCTATAACATATATTCTAAATTTTAAATATTATTAAATATTATAATTAACCATTAAAAATTAATTTAATTTTTTTTTTTTAACTTGATAAGTTATTTCTTTCACAAATATTTATACCATTCATGAAATATACTTTTATTTTTTTCACAAATATTTATATCATTCATGACATATACTTTTAGTTTTATTATTATTTTGAAATTATCTTTAGTTAATGTTAATCATTATTATCATCGTGATACTAATGTATATTAAACTATTATCTAATTTCATTATTATATTAAACTATTATCTTATATATATATATAATAAAATTTTATAAATTTCAAATTAAATATTAAATAAATTGCATATTGTTTCACATTATTATATTAAGCTATTATCTCATTCATATATATATATATATATATCTATATAATAATAATAATTTTTTTTTATAAATTTCAAATTAAATATCAATTAAATTGCATATTGTTTTACTCTTATTCATATTAGTTTTCAATTACCTACTATTTGTCATATTTCCAATTTTCTTGATTTATTAAACTAATCTATCTATAGTAATTTTGGAGCACTTATTTTCCTTTTCTTTAACCATAAAAATAAGATTTTGAAAAATCAAACTTAGATTCTTTCTACACTATTAAAATCTAATAAACCACATTAATCTTAACTAAGTGTAACCATCATTATCATCATTCTTCATATATAAAACCTTGACACCTATAATTTAAAAATTAATATAACATTTAAATAAACTTTTACCCTTAATTTTTTAATACAATATCCTCTTTTTATATATACAATAAGTTTAGGAAAAAAGAAAAAAAAAACATATTTTCCAATAGTAAAACTACGTCTCATCGCCATTAGTTAACCATTTTTCAAGTTTCTTTACCATTGCCATTATTCTTTGCTACGTTTCCAGAACAGGGAAAATTTTAGGGGCTAATATTCGCAAGTGGGCTAATTTTCCATTAGCCCAAATTTTATAGTATACATGTTTGAGATAATGCCTCATTTATGATGATGCTAAGGATTAGGGATTGGTTTGGTTTGTTGGAGGATGTTGAGAGATTCTCTCAACTTCTCCCTCCAAGAGTGGAATTAGTTGGATCTCAGCAGCACTATAAAAATTGTGATATATTCATTTGATTATAATATAGAAATTAATAATTGTGTGTGAATCATGTTCAATGGATGCTCTCTCCAATTTTTAATATGGTATCAAAGGCTAGCTGGGCTTAATCCCTCACGGGAGTGCCTAGGAAAATGTGAGAGCCATAAATCGTAATCCTAGGACTAGTTCATGTGAATGTAGGACTAGTTCATGTGAATGTAGAAGATTTTTTTTAAGTTAGAAATTGTGTAAGTTTCTGTGTGGATTGACTTTTTATTCCTCAACAATCTGTTGTGTAAAGAAGAAAATCAGTGGAAGGGTGTTCGTTGCAGTTCATGGAAATTGCCATCTGGGCGTAAATGAGCCTCTGTTGATTACAGATTTGCACATAGGTTTGGAGACCCTGCGTAAAAGGAGAGGACGCTGATGGTGATTAGCTGGAGACAACCTGCGTAGTCGATTTTGATCTTTGTCAATTTAATATGGATCAAAAACTCAGTATGTTGCTGGTGAATCTTCCCGTGGAACTAGCCCTACCATAGTGCGTCTAAATTTTGAACTGACAAACCATTCTGTGGGGTTGCTTGGAACACGCATCATCACTAGCTTGCTGCAATACTATTGCCGCCATATACTTGTTAGTGCTAGACCGGACAAACTGGCGGACAAATATGCTGAATTCACTCCTAGTACCTTATCTCTTTTTGAACTTACCATCTATAATTTTCAACTTCTTTCGTGGTGAAGTAGGAAAGTGGATTGCTTTTGTTGTTGTGGTATTAAGGCTATTTTTTCCAAGATATTTTCTAGGTTGGTTGGAGATGCCAAGAGCCTTAATTCTTCTGTTGGTTGTAACACCACATCTAATTGTTGAATTAAGGGGTTGGTGTTATTATTAGTCTCATAATTGGTTCTTATCTTCTCCAAGAGCACATCTGAAACAATGGAGGCTTCAGAAATGCGTTTGCAGAGAGCAAGGGCGTCAGTAATACACTTGGCATAATCCTACTATTCATCTCTCCTTTATGGGAGCTGATAAAATTAATCATGTGAAGGTGCTCCCAACAGCTTACAATGATTTTTGCATCTTCAGAAAATTAAAAAATTCACAGCTGTCTTGTTCAGTTAGCCTATTAGCATACTCTTCTTGCTGATTACTAATGAATAAATGGATGGACTGAGGATTTTGGATGAAGTAGGTTTTGCATATTAAATTAGGATTAAAAGCGCTCTCTAGAATTTTGAAGGTGCTATATTGCCGGAGAAGTTAAAGTTGCTTGTGCATTTGTTAGATATATATTATGTGACATTTGTGTAGTGCAGAACCAATTTATTGAATAGATGTACACAATTTAAAATAGTGGTTCTCGACGTTCTTCGGTGCCGAGAGAATGTATCGCTAATTTGATTGTGAGAATGTGTTATATGCTGACGGGTCTTGTTGTGCTTCGGGCTTCAAGAGCATTAGTTACAGGTTATACAATGAGATCCTTGTGTGTAAAGGTCACTTTGTAGGATTGATCGCTGATCATATTCTGTACCTAGAATATTTTCCTATAGACTGTTGAAATTTATTCTTCGGGGTTATTTCACAGATGGAAATATTTCCATAGGGTATTTCAGTGTCGAGACTCTTCTTCGGGGGTGTCAAGAATCTTTGATCTTACAAATTCAGCATTGCTGGCTAGAAACAAATGTATTTTAAATGGGTTGAATGGTAGCTCGAAAATGGTGAAGAAAATAGCGTTGTCTATGAGATCTCAGAATGGGTACAAATGTTAATAAAGACCAGGGCACACAAATGTTTGTATTAAATTAGTGTGTTCTCCATTTCTGTAATGTAGGCATTAAGGGGGGATGTTTGAGATAATGCCTCATTTATGATGCATGCTAAGGATTAGGGATTGGTTTGGTTTGTTGGAGGATGTTGAGAGATTCTCTCAACTTCTCCCTCCAAGAGTGGAATTAGTTGGATCTCAGCACTATAAAAATTGTGATATATTCATTTGATTATAATATAGAAATTAATAATTGTGTGTGAATCATGTTCAGTGGATGCTCTCTCCAATTTTTAATAATACAAACATTTTACATAATAAATCGCCAAAATTTAATAGAAACTATATAAAATCATTATAAATTTGAATATTTTTACAAAAATATTGCCAAACATTTTATAACTTGCATATTAAAAATTAGTAAATTTCGCCAAAATTTCTAAACTTTAGAAAATAATTCCATATTTTCTCTGTTCCAAAATGTCCAAAATATTTATGTGCCCCTTGAGTGGAATTGTCTACGCCACCTGACGATGGCATAATTAGTGTATAACGTTTGAGATCTATATATAATGGATGGTCCCTTAACGTTGGCTACAACCATCATTGGAATTTCATAGCGTGGCCTTCAATGCCTGAATTAGATGTCGGTTATACTTGATTGTTAAATGATGCTTAAGATGTCGGTTATACTCGGTCTAAACCCAAAATACATGTAATTGGGCTTAAGATCAATGTGGATGAATATGGGAAAGTAGAAGCGATGCAAGATGCGTAACTGGTGCAATGATCACTACTTTTATTTGGCCTCTATTGAATAATTGCTTGCTCGGCCAATATCCGGGTAATGAAATAAAACTACACATTTATATATTACTTAGTACTTAATAAAACTACACATGTTAAGTGTATAAGGTTTTGAGATAAATTTTAATCTTACGTTTCCTGTGGAAAAATAAAATAAAGTAGAAGTAAAATCTTAATCATTCAAATATTATGGGAAACTTATTCCAATATAATATTTATATATAAAAAAAACTCCCTATGATATTAAAAGATTATAATAAAATTATAAATTTTATTTTGTCTTTTTTAAATAAATTATATAAATTTAGTAGAATTGATTAAGTTATAAGAAAAATATATAAAAAAAAAGATAAATAAACAAGGTAATATAGTTAGCATTTTTTGTCGCGTAGTTTAATTATTGAACATTGAATGATATGAATTAATTTTGATAGTTGAATAAGGTCAACATTGTGGATGGAATAAACTCTAGATTTAATTAATTCAAAAGAAAACAGAGGTGTTTGAAATAACATATGTACTTGAGTGAAAATGTAATTTTCCTAAGACAATGAAGAAACATAATTTAACAAATGACAATACTTTGACAAAACATAATTCAATACTATTTATTTAATCCATTGATTAGTGACATTTCATTTGAATGAGTAGAACAATCACTTTTTGAGATTAACAAAAAGTGAAACTGAAACATAAAAGAAATAAGGAAAACAACACAGTATTTAAAATATGTTTTTAATAAGGAGAAAATTGAATATGAAAAGATATATCAAACTCTATTATATTAACAAGAAAATTGGAGAGAGTGTTTCAAAGCATTTATGCAATTTAAAAATTAAAAATATTGTTCTGTTAATATCACTATCAACAAAAAAAAAGGGTATTATTCTATTTGAAATCAATGTTTTTGTGCATGAACACAATAATTTTCATTCTTATTTTAGCATTGGAATTTAAGATCTATAATAATCTGGAGTATTATTTATGGATTTTGACCATCTTGGCATGAGGAAAAACAATACAAAGTGCTTATTAATGCTTTCATTAATTGAAAATTGCAACATTTTGTTATATGATTAAAAGCTAAAGGTGAAAGAATGAAGATGATACCTAAGAAGACAATAGAAACTTGTTAGATGGAGTTTTGACTCATTCTATTTTTCTTGTTGTCGTTGTCAGCACCGAGAATCTCATTGTCACTATTGAGAGTGAAAAGAACATGAATATGTAAATTTTTTGTATATATTCTTGGTAAAACGTTTGAGCTAATTCAAGAAGTAGTTGTTTTTGAACTAGCATGTTTCTAAGGAAACAACACAAGGTGATGTTATCAGGAGTTCTTATAATGTAGATGAAAAAATGTAGAAAGAGAAATTGGGTTTATTGTTTGCACTTAATGAAAAACATTGACATATCTTCTATCATTGCAAATGATGGCATTGGGCAAATGGAGAGTGTACAAAGAGGTTCAAATGGTGTAAAGTATGAATTTTCAACAAAAAGTATTGCTTGCACCTGTTAGAAAATAAGACTAATCGACAAATGTATAATGAAAATTATATAACTTTGGAATGAGAGATAAGTAGATTATTCTGTATATACTTACCTGGATCTGTCTATCGATTATTTTTTTGAGGTCTTGTTGTATCTCGGTGTTCAAATGCATTATGAATGTGGCTTGTGTTGTACGGAATGCTTTTTCCTTGAGATATTTTCTTTTTGTTATGTTTTTGAAGAGCATAATTGGCATATATCCACTTTGCATCTTTTGTTCCATTTCATCATAGATAGATGCAGAGTTTTAAAATAGTTGTAGCTATGATATAAAGTATCCAAAATACTGTAAATTTTTATATTGCATACATACAATAAGTTGAAATGCATAAGACTAATGGGTGAGTGGCGCAAGAGTGAACATGTTATTGATGCCTTATCATATTCAGAGCTTCCATCTCTAATTTGCAATGTATATTGCATTCCAACTTTTTGAACTATTGTTACAAATGCTACAACTGTTCCAATTGAGAATGTTTCTATGCTTTCTCCTAACTATTTTATTGTTGGATTGGGAACAAATTTTTATTCTACACAAACTTTGTCAATGTTTACTATAGTGCTTGTATTGTCTAACAATAGAGTGTGGTCACATTCGCCACGTTCATAGTTTATTTTTGGCACAATATGAAAATTTGTGACTGCAATTCCTTTTCTTGGAAGATCTTTTGATTATGTTTTTCGATGATGTCACTTGGAACAACCATTGTGATTGTCATTAATCATTCCTGATTAGTCAATTAGGTATCTAGTATTTGATGCATCTTTGTTGTTTTGTCGAAAAATGTGTTATAGACAATCATGACATCGCCATGAAAAAATTATCGATATTTTTGGATGTTCAATTATTCAATTGATATTTGAATTCTTGACAATGGATTTGGGTTGTGTATAGATCATGCAAATCAGATTCAATTACAAGTAGCCAGTGTTGGTATGTATACTACATATGCGACAAATGCAAATAAGCAATAAGCATAGATTGATTTACCTTGTTAATTCGCTTTGTAGTTTTTTTTTCTTGTTATGATGTTGTATTTCTTTGTTGCTCATTTTTTTACATAAATCATTTATTTTATATTTTTTTTAATTTAAATTAATATTTTATATTTAAATTAAAATTAAAAGTTATTAATTTATTTTTTATTGATATAATTTTAAAATGTTAATGTATATTCACATTATTGAGAATAAGTAAAATTTTGGTTTTCAAGCTTCTGTGGTTATCAATTGATGAAGAAGAATATGGATTTTCCATAGTGTCAGATATTATATGTCGAAGTTTCGAATCTCTATGGATATCCATCATCCTGAAGATGGATCTCCATAGAGATTCGAAACATCGACATATATTCTCTCACACTGTGGAAAATCCGAATTCTTCTTCAAGTAAAATTTTGTTATTTAAAATCATGGATGAGGAGTTTACGAGGGATATATACACATATTTATATAAAGTTTTAGATTTTAAAATATAAATTTTTTAAATGATTATTTAATTAATTAAAAGTATTTTTAGATAGATATTTTACAAAATTATTAAAAACCATTTTAAATTATATTTCAAAAAATCATATAATAATTCTAATAAAAGTAATAGTTGCAAATAAATCATCATCCTCTCCGAATAAATATTCAAGAAACTATTTCAATAAATCCATGCAACCACACATAAAATCTAACATTAATTGTATTGCTTATACCGAGACAATGAATTATCCCTATTGCAAATATTATCCCAGTTGCATGTTCTATTGTATTCATAATATATTTCTTATGAAAAATACTTTATTTAAAAAATTGGAGCATAAATAAGAAGTTGTAACTAACTGTTAATCAAATTTAGAAATTATAAGAACGCCTAGAATGACAAAGTTGAGAAAGCACACCACAAATTCATAGAGATTTGTAGTCTTTAGTACCAAAATCAGTTGGGATTTGTAATAAAATAAATCAACTACTATGTATTGATCTAAAAGAATAAATGTATATTTCATTGGGTTTCAACCATTGCAGCTCCCTTGTACATAAGATGAAAACACAATCTAAAGGTTGTTACAAAAAGATAAATTTTCTTAGGGAAAAAAGATCCAAAAGAATAGCACAAAGCATGTCATAGGCAGGTACCAATTATAGAGATGAGAAGAGGCTTGGGAACATCGGCCTTGCATTGGCCTAGACATCTGAAATTTAAGTGAAATTTATGAGTAGAATGAATCTGACAGCAACACAAGTCTAAAATCTTTATTTTATCTATTTTATCATGTAGATTACCCAATTCATTTTGAAGATGCATTCAAGGAGGAAAATTGGGTAGCAAAAATAGATGAAGAAATAGAGGAAATAGAAAATAATGACACATGGGAGTTACTAAATCTTCTAGAAGGAAAAGAAGGGATAGGTGTCAAGTGGGTCCATAATGAAAAAACCAATGTGGAAGGAAGGATTGAAAGGCATAAATCAAGGTTGCCTGTCAAAGGATATAAGAAGTAGCATGGAAGAGATTATGCAGAGACATGTGCACCAATTGCAAGAATGGAGGCAATGTTGACAGTGTTTTCAATAACAACACAACATAAATTGAAGGTATATCAAATGGATGTGAAATCAACATTCTTGAATGGAGTCCTGCTGAAAGAGGAAGTGTATGTCATGCAACCACCTGGTTATGAGGTGCAACCCCAAGACTACAAGGTGTATAGACTGAAGAAATATTTTTATGGGTTAACGAAAGCACCGGGCACATAGTACAACAAGATAGACACTTACTTGATTAACAGTGTCTTTAGAAAATGTGACGGTGAGTTGACACTCTACATCAAAGAAAGCAATGGTAATATTTTAATTATGGTTTTATATGTTGTAAACATTGAGCACTACTAAGAGGGGGGTGGGGGTGAATTATTAGCGTGTCTTATTACCAATTTTGACCAATTTAAAACCTCTCTACCAAAACATGCATAAATTAAACAACAACACATTTAAGCATAAACCATGTAAGAAACTAAAAAAAAAACCAATAGATAAAAAATAAAGAACACATCAAATCAAAATCGCATAATCGCACATGAGACATAAGATATCTAGTGGAAAATTCCTCCAAGACAAAAAAAAACCACCCTTATTGTTTCTATGATGCTCTGAATCTATATTATGTCAAGAAAAAACTTCTTTTACATAGATTAGATGACACCCATTGGCCAGGAGACTTGACCTCATAAACAATTAGCTGACACCCATCATCGAGGAGACTCGATCCCTATGATCATATAGGAATACTCTTCTCACAAGAATCTATGAACATACATTCACTGGCAGTCACCATGACCAACAAGCCTCGCCCGACACCCATTGGACTATCTAACATTGATTGGATGGAGAAATTCTTCCTCTTGTCGATGTTATGAAATCACTACTCCACTCTCATGAGGAAAATCCTCCACAAACTATATGCACACCTTGTTTCATATATTTTCACACCATATCCCGAGACTCCATGCTCAATAAGACTTATATCTGCAATTTGAATCTCAACAACAAGAAATCATCAATAAATCAAACAAAAACACCACAAACATATGCTCTCTACTCAAGCAAAATAGGGGCTACAATGAAACCATATTCAAATATGTTAAAACATACTCAAAAACCAATCTCTCATCAAAAAATAACCAGTACCAAAGCTCTCAACTATCAACAATGATCTCCAAACATCCTCACTACATCAACCACGAATATAATCAGAAAATAAATATACTACTTCAAAACTCCGCTTCATGCTTACGATTTTCTCACTATGATACCATATACACTCATGCACTAAAATATCTCAGCTGGCTAATATATATTAAACATTCACCTCTTCTACAACTCTTCTAACTTACACACTCACTTTTTCTCACCATTGACTCAACCATCTAACCTCACAATGATATATATGCTCATCTATTTAAACTCATTGTTCATTATCTCCACTACTCAAATTTTCAATATATTCACACTCTAACCACTTATCTGAGTTGTATATTAATTCAACATAAGGTTACAATTCATACCATGGTAAATTACCATTGTTTCAACCTATAGAAAACACTTGATGTGCAAGGAATGTGAGAAAATAGAGTATGTACACTGTAACATTATTTCTCCCTTTGGGAAGTGCATTCAAGGTAGGGGTAAAAAATTTCTAATGAAGGTAACCTTGGTTTAAATTCTCCCCATTCATTGGTAACCTATGTTACCCTTATTTCATCCCCAAAAGTGAGTCAACTCAACTCCAAAACTTCCACAATGTGCCTCTCTATGCCTGTAACCATCTCCTAAACCTGTACAATGAATACACCATCATATAAAACTCATATGAAGGATCTAATTTATCATTTCAATGCCTCCAACCCTAACTAACTTATCAAAATTTTAAGGCCTCCAAGTTAGTTGATATCCTCTCCACATACATCTACACAACCCCCAATATCTCTGCACAAACTTGTAGCACCTTTGCAAGCTCATCATAAATCCAACACTCCTCTACAACAATTCATGAAAATGAACATGAACATGAGACCTAATCTTCCAAACTCATCAACATGGTGCACAAACATCTGTAATACCTATCTAAGCATCAAGCCACATCAATTCCATCATCCTACATAAATGCCAACATATAAACCATCATGAGGTTGACATCAATGCACCATCTAGATCATCACAAGGCGTCACAAGTAATCACAAGGTTGACATCAATGCCAACAAAATCAACTACAACCAATGAAGCATGAACATGACTAAAAATTTGTAACACATGCTACAAGTTTGACATCAATTCCAACAAAAACCATCTGCATCTAAACAAGCCATAATTTCAACAATATCCCCCTTTGGAATTGATGGCAACCACACACAACCTCCAAACCAATATCCTCTTCTATTACTCCCCCTTTGAAATCAATGGAAAAGGGTCAACTCCATATGATAATGAAGCAATAATTGAAACACAATCACCGGAACATTCTATCTCTACATGGCTAAAGTAATAATGCATATCAACAAACAAACCATACCTCTCACATCAACAACAAGCAGCATATCAAGCCAATCAACAAACAGTATCCTATGAGAAGTATATTTAGCCAAACAACCTCTAGCAGCAGCAACAACAATATGTACATGAGGCAACCATAAGAAACATCAATGAAAAACATGGCATATTATGCAAAAACATGCGCATGAGGCACCAACCCATACTCTCCATAGTATAAATTACAAGTCAACAACCACCAACCATATCTGAGTTCAACATCTCCAACAATCATAGCATAGCATGAGGTGCACCATGAACAACTCCAAGTAGACCATAATTCCAATAATGGACGACTAAAGAAAAAAGAGAAAATAATATTCTCCCCCTGAACACATGCCATCTCCAAGTTGTAATGACCGCTTCTACTACAAACAATGCTTCCTTGCCACAAATCAAAGCACCATATGGACCAAGACACATATGAATATGACTAAAATTCATTGTAAATAAATGGTTGTAGCAATGAAATAATACCTCATACATGCCTATCATGTGACCTCATGTCTCATGACTAGAAGACCCAATGATAGATATCATACAAGTACATGGCTTCATGAGAACTTTACATGAATTTTACAATGAAATAAATTGTTGCTATGAAATATCCTATGGACTAGGGACCCAAATAAAAAATATAGCATATCATGGTTGTTAAATCATCATTAGCCCATACAAGTGGTTGCAAATTGAAGTCAAGAGACTTCACCAAAACATGATTATCACCATGAAGACTCAACTCACTAAGGAATGGACTCTCAACTAACATAACATGATGAAACAATAATAAGTACATTTCTATAATAATGAGCACATAACAACACACACATGGTTGGTCCAAGTCTCAAATCAACTTTGTGCATGGTTGAAGCAATGATCTCATTCTATGCATGGTTGTACAACTTTTCAAAAAACTATATATGGCTAAAAAATGAATACCAAAAGAATATATATGGCTAAAAAATGTACCTCTTTCACTTAGGAAAACATATGTAATACTAGTAAAAATGACTGAGTAAAAATAATATCAAATAACTCATACCATGCATAGATCCCCTTGAGCTCAATATACCTCCAATAAGTAGGTTGATCACGGGGAACTGAATATGCATGAGGCTCAAATGAAATCATCATATGTTTATGCTATAACTCTATCATACGCTCCTCTTGAGGTTATGCACCTCTCATTAACTCTAAATTTTACTAAGAATATGCAAGACGTAACCATGGACTGCAGAGGGGGTTTATATTGCTACCTCATGAGTTTCTTCTCATTCATTCTCCACACGATCTTCGGCTTCTTCTTTTCTTTCTTCTCAATTTTCCTACTAGATCCTCTCTAAATCTGCTACTTTTTCTATATTTTCCTTGATCAACTTGCCAACATGCAGTCTCTCACCATATGGAAAAATTTATGACATGTGTAGCACTCCACATGGCCAAGATATGAAGCAAGAGGTTATTTTAACTCATTTCAGATATATATATTACAAGCAATTTATTTCTCCTCCACTGATTAGATCTATAATCGATTTCCTTCTGGCGAAACATGTTGTAAAATGCAACAATAATTTTTCAATTTGATCTTGCCTTGATTAAATTGAGAAAAAAATGAATCTCCACATCAACAGACAACTTGGATGATGTTAACTAGAGTGACATGGCTTGTGTCACCTAGTTTACTTAGTAAATTTGAGTTGAAGGAGTTAGATTTTATTTTAGCATGTTTGATTGGTAATTTTTAGCAATCAAGGTCAATTATCTAAAGTTGTTTTCTATTAAACTAGTTCCAACTATTGGAAGAACTAGTGGAGGCTCAAGATGTGCAGTCGGACTTCAGTTAAACTAAGTGATCATCTAATTAACTGATCAATCATCCCAAAATATCTAGTGCATGCAGATAATTCAATTTACCCAGTTGAGGTGGAGATTCCAAGGCAGTGTAACATTAATTGTAGACTAGTTTTGAGTGTACAGGTGTTTCATGCAGTCAGAGGAAGGACCTGGAGTATTTTCAAAATTCAATTGAAGAAATTTCCTTGAAAATAGGGGCTAATTCCACCAGGAAAAATGCAAGGAAATAGGAGCTCAAGACATGGAAGAATTTTACTAAGTCTAGTTCAGAGGCATTCAGTGAGTATTGAGATAGGTTGATCGCTTGTAGGGTGACCTCAGTTGAGAAAAGAAATTGTAATCCATCTATATTATTCTAATTAATGCAAAAGACATTGGGGTTTTTAGGAGATTGATTTCTTGAGATAAAAATACTTGTTTCATGTGTGTGATTTCTTATTGAATCACTGAAAATTTTTCTTTATATCGTGAAATAATATCCGCAAAATAGCAGAGTAGTTTGTGTCTTGTGATTTAGATTAAAAATTCATGATAAGTTGCAAATATACAACATAATATCTACATGGTATCGGAGTTGGATTCAAAGTAGAGAAGAAATTCAAAGTTTTTTATAAGAGGCTCGAATTGGAAGATCAATGTTGCAAGTTTTCTTCAGAATTAAGAAGACGATTTTCAATGGACTAAGGCTAGAGTATTACTTGGAAGGCACCTATAATTTTGTTGCATGGAAGGACCATATGGAGAAAGTATTGGATGAAAATGGTTTTCTAGAATACATCAAGTCAAATGTTGCACAACCACTTGAATCTTATGCTCAAAATTTTGCTCAGTGGAAGAAAGATGTGGCCAAATAGAGGCGAAGATTACAATGTTGGACAATA
>CM076570.1:282304677-282409960 GCA_034641835.2 Pinus albicaulis | reverse complement strand
TTGATATTAATGAAGGTTCCTTTGATGTCTCCAGTATCCGTCTTTGGCGGTCTGAAAGAAGATACTTCAGTGCTTAATTGCTTTTGTATCCCTTTCTGGCTCATGTTTGTTTCACTTGCTGTGCCTGTTTGCTGACTATCTTCCCTACCATCATCAAATACTTCATATATAATTTCTACATCTGGAGGTGGATCAGACTTGTGTTTTTTAGCTTGATAAACTTGTGGGGCTCCTTTTGAAGGTGTGGTATCTGGAGCTAGCCTCTTTTTCCCTATTTCCACATTCAGTGGAGTTTGCATCTATGGAACTTGGATTTGCTTTGCTGGTGTGGGAGAAGCCTGAGATGGTTCTGGTGTTTTGGAACTCTGTGGTTTTTCTGCCATGATCAAGGTTTCAATAACCTGAACTACAGGTTCTTTTCCTTTACCCTTGGGTTCTGCTGCTACTGATGGACTGTTTTCCTGTAACGCTTGCTGTAGAGTGGTTGCTGAAGATGTGCCAATGTAGGGTACCTGCATTTGATCATATGTTTCTAGGTCAAAATTCTTCTCAACATCTTTCATAAGTTTATTCAATTTGTCAGCTCCACTTTCCTCTTCAACAAGAGTTCCTTCAACCCATTCATCTTGATTTGCATATTTTTCTAAACCAGGAATTTTGTGGTGTATATAGGGAGATGACTTATTCTTTAATCTTTTTTCACAAATGAAACCAAAGGGGTCATAAGGGACCCAACGGAAAGATGTCTGGAACTTTCTCTCTAATAAAAGTTCTGCTTCTCTCTCAGCTTCCCTAGAATTTCAAATGAAAGGACCTAACTGGATTTTGATCCTTAACTGTGCTTTCTTCTTTACATTGCAGAAATGGATCACATCTGAATTATTCATCTGTCTAAAGTATTCCAAAGCAAAAATTCTCATTGGTACATATCTGGGTAACTTGAATGGATGTAGTTCACATCCATAAATCCTGATGACTGTATGGTTTTGGTATAGGTACCAATCCCCAACTTTATAACTCTTTGACAATTGCAAGGTCTTTCTAATTTCAGTAATGAGTCTGGGGGGAGAAATTCCTGTTAACAGAGTTGTAGCAGGATATACAAACTGATCAATGAATTCTGAATAGGAGTAGGGAGAATCAGAGGAAAAATGAATGATGGGGGACCAAAAAATGACAGACCTGGGATTACCCTTAGCATCAAGTTTCTGAACAGGGAAGGGGATCCTGTCTGACTGATAATAGATCATGAGATGATAGATAACTGAGGAGTACTTGAAAACTTTTTCAGTATCTAGCTTTAAGAATTGATCATGGATTTTGTTGGCAATGAAGGAAGCATAATCATACTTAATCTCAGGAGGCTGCCCAGGGGTAAAGATGGATAGCAAAGCCAAAGTTATCTCGTCTACATACTCACTGGTATTGAATCCTAGGACAAAGGATATTATGTTAACAACTAGCCTTCCCAATGTATTGAAATAGTAAAAACCATAGGGGGGAACCCCTTTTGGCTGATGCTCAGGTAGCATGAAATACTGACACATGGATTTTAATTTCTCTGGGGTTAACTGTATGGTTTTCTCAATCAATCCCTCCATGGATAATGGTGCTAATTCTTGCTCTGGCTCAAAGTGTAACATAGCATTGATAGCCTGAGGTGTGATAGGAAATAGAACACTTTGATCAGGAGTTAAGACAGCTCTCTATGCAGGATCATAGTTTGCATGACAGTAATGAATGATTTCAGGGAAAATGTGGACTGAAGGAATAAGATACCTTGGGAGATTGGATTCCCATAACCCTATAAGGTCTTTCCCTTTTGAGAATTCGTCTCTGCGGCGACAGAAGCTCAATCAGGGACTTTCATCGAAACCCAGGTCTTTTATTTGGAAATCTTCATCTATCAGAGGTAGATAGTCCAATTCCCGATGAGGAGCATTCAATGGAGTGATATTTAGAGCTGTCGGGACCTCCATTTTGGTTCTTGTGGATTCAAAATGGAGGTTTTCATTTTTTCTTGCAGACCGGACGGGATATCTGAAAAAGGAGGAAATTGGAACAATTTGCAGGTTTTGGGGGCAATTTCACAGGTTTAAAATCTTTAGGGAGGACTCAGCAATGATTTTTAACCACTTTCTAAGCGAAAAAACAAAGGAAACTGAGTTTTTCGTGCAGTCGGGGCGTAAAATGATAAATACCTGTTTTTAGACAGAAACTGGTTCTTTGATAGGTAATGAGCAATGGCAGGGACGTTCTTCAACACGGGCGCAGCAGAATTTTGGGGCGAAATGGTCAATCACAGCAGAAATTTCAAAAATCGCAGCGGGAGCACCGTTCTTCTCAGAATAATGAAAATAACTAAAAAACACAAAAAAATGGCTTATTCACAAGTTAAAAGGTTTTTTGTTTTTTTCGAGATGTGACGTCATGGTAGTACGGGATGATGTGTGCAGAGTCAGGCGGTAAGTGGTAAGCGGGAAGTCCCCGCACCGCTTATGGACGAGGGCAGTAAAAGTTGCGAGGGCAGCGATTCCACAGGACGCTTGCCACGTGGAATGCTGACTTTTCAAAAACCGCCCATCCCCCGCTGGTTAACATGCTGGCAAGGGATGGGCACCGAGATTAACGATCACCGTTGATCAACGAACGGACGATCCAACGGCTGAAAGGGAGGGGAACTTGTGCGATTTCAAAGGTGGGCCCGTCGGGGTTTAAAAATGTTTTAATGCGTAATCTAATCAATTCCGTGTGAAATGTTGATATGCTTGTAATGTTGTTAATCCTCCTAATGATCAATGAATCCGTGAGAATAACATCAGCTGAATAGGCTATGCTTTTAGTTGGCTAGGTGGAATGCCAATGCATCTGGACCACGGTGGCACAAGGCTTTTCGAAAAGTTTATTATATGTTTTTGGTATTAAACATACTTATAGTATGTCTAAAGTTTTTATATATGTTTTATTTATAAGATGAATGAATTAATACAATTTATCTAATATATAGGCTTAATTTATGTTAGTAGCTATAGTTTTAACCAAAGGGCCTTATAAAGCGGGCAGTTACTTTTAATGATACTTTGGTAAAACATTATAATAAAGGGGTTTTTGGGGTATATATAAAAAAAGGGAGTTATATACTTAGGAAAGGGTATTTCACTAGGGAATTAATATAGTAGAATTAAATGTTAATATGGCAAAGGACAAGGAAAATCAAAACATCTTTGTACATCTAAGAAAGTGATAACTTGTGAAGTAAATTGCAACATTTTATCTTCAACACTTAAACTTAGAATAACAAATTATTTTGAGGAATTTTTATGGAATTTTGCATCAGTTTCCTAAGTAAAATAGGATTTTACTTAGGAAAAAGTTAAAGATGGAAGATAACAATGATGAATTATTTCAAGTGCTTAGGTCTTTTTTGATCATTAGGCCGAGGGTCCGGTCCCTCCAGAAGTCAAGGAAATGCCTTGAGCCCTTTTGATCTCCAAATACCTTAGTACTTTTGGGGGAAATTAGTAAAACTCTTGAGGGGGAAAAATGATGAGGGAGGTTAATGAATTTGACTTTTCTTGCTGTGATTTTTCAGTGTATTTCCTGCTTTAGTACTTGTGATGAAAGTAAATGATTAACCAACATGTAGCATCACCATTCATCAGATAACACTTTGCAGCACCATCTACCTACCCTATCTACTTAACACTACCATTTTCTCTTCTTTATTAGGGTGCATTTAGATTTTGCAAACCCTTTTCAATCTTTCCCTTTTTACATGATAAATCTATCTATTTCTACCCTTATTACATCCAAGGGCTCAGATTAAACTGTTGAGCACCTTTTATTCACTCTATCTAGCTACTTATCTGCCAAGATTAAACTGTTTGGCTAGATATTTATTCTCTAATCTATAACATGAAATTGAAATATGAGTAAGTCAAGTTTAAACAGTTTGACTTATTCATGAATTGTGGCAAAAATTTCACAAGTTGCACACAATTGATTTATTACAACAGAGTAAAAAGTAGTGGCATTTGGATTTGCACACTTTCCTTGGTCTATTTTTTGCTTGGGGTTCATTTCTTTTTCTTTTTGACCATTTTTATTCTTTTTACCCTTTGATCTTTCTTTTAGGGTATACCCTCTTTACATTTTTTAAATTTTTTGATCTTTTTGTTTTTAAAGAATATGGAACACCTTTGCTCAAGTAAGAAGGTTTGAACATATTCCACACTTCCATCAAGACAATCATGAAAGATGAAACCTATTGATATAGGAGGCTAACACTGGCTCCACTTGGGGATGGCTTTTCCTTGTGGAAAGTCAAGAACATCAGGTCAGATGCCTCAAAAATGTCTTCAAACTGAAAGTATGAAATCTTCCTCCTTCTGGTAGCTTTATTTTACATATGATAGTGAAACTTTTGGAACTTAGGGCCTTCACTTCGGGCTTCAATTCCAAGAAGTCACCATCCAATCCAAACTGTATTAACAAAAATAAAACAAGAAAACAATATATTATGTACAAGTTAGAAACATTAAAACATTCTAGTAAATTGGATCAAAATAATGCTTAAGCATTCGACCATTGACTGGTCCTTCTTCAACTTCTGAATTGTCCAAGTCCTTCAAAAAGTAAGTGTTATTTCCCTGCAAGGCATGAATGATATAAGTCCCTTTCCACAAGAAATCAAACTTTCCATGTTTCCCTTTTTCTTCTCTTCTAGAATCCCATCTTAGGACCTTGTCCCCTAACTGAAAATCCTCTGCTTTAGTCCTTTTATCAAACATTTTCTTTAGCTTTTCCTGTAAGACTTGTGATCTTTGGTATACCTCTTCTCTGGTTTGTTGCAGGTGGATTGTTTGATTAATTCTTCTTTGAATGTCATTTGGCTCCACTTGAGCCTCCTGAAGTAATTTCATAACAGGAATTCCTAAAGATGATGGGAATCTTGCTTCCAGATCATAAACTAACTCATATGGACTAGTCCCAATGGATTTCTTAGTTGTAAGTCTGTCTGCCCATAATGCATTGGTCAGTTTCTTGTGCCAGTTCTTTTTATTTTCCTCCAACAATTTCTTAATGATATTGATCAAACTCTTATTGGAGGATTCTGCTAGTCCATTACCCTGGGGGTAATAGGCTGTTGAATGGCCTAAAGTAATATGATATTTATGGCAGAAACTAATCATTTTCTTTGATTTAAATGCAGCAGCATTGTCTGTTATAATCTTTTCTGGACAGCCAAATCTTGAAAGTATGTTGGTTTTTAGAAACCCTATGATTACAGAATCATTGGACTGTCTACATGGGATGGCTTCAATCCATTTGGTGAAATAGTCTGTAGCAGTTAAAATCCATCTATGTTGCCCTGAAGACGGGGGGTGAATTTCTCTAATAAAATCTAATCCCCATTGTTGAAAGGGTCTTTCCGTGGAAACTGGTTTTAAAGGTAGAGGTAACAACTTTCTTTTACCCTCGAATATCTGACATTTGTGACAACTTGTTACAAATTTCTTTATATCAGAAAATAATGTTGGCCAGTAAAAGCCAGCCCTTAAGATCTTGTCTGCAGTAGATTTCCAGTAGAGATGTCCTCCACAATCCCCTGCATGAAATTCATTAAGCACTTTATCAGCTTCATCTTTTAAGAGACAATTCAACAAAATTCCTTCATGATTTTTCCAAAATAAAGTGCTATCTAAAATATAATATTTCAAAGATGTCATTTTTAAAAATCTTTTCTTGGTTCTGGACAACCCTGGAGGAGATTGCAGGTTTAATAAAACATGAATTATATCAGTATACCAGGGTGAATCTAAGAAAGCTTGACTGATCTGAGGAGTCGCCATCTCCTGCTCGTTATCTAGTTCATTGATATCTAAGGCTTGGCAATTGGTTTCTGTCATAAGTTGTGCTAAACCTTGGCCTTTTATCAGTTTAGTTGGCTTAATCTCAATATCATATTCCAAAATGGTAGCTATCCACTTACCTCGTTTCCCTTCAATGCCATCTTGAGTCAAAATATCTTTAACTACTGCATTAGGCACATATGCTATCACATGAGAATATAATATGTAAACTCTGAAATCTTTGATTGCTTTTACTAATGCAAAAGCCTGTTTTTCCATAATATTGTATTTTAGAGATGCATCCCTCAGTGCTTTACTAAAAAATGCTATTGGCTTTTCACACCCTTGGTCATCTTTTTGAAGTAAAACAGCTGCAACAGTATGTTCAGAAGCAAATGAAAAAATAATAAAGTCTCTATCAAATTTAGGACTCGTCAGAACTGGTGTCCTTGTTAAAGCCATTTTAATTTCCTCGAATGATTGTTTGGCTTCTACAGTCCAGTCAATGCTTGAATCTTTCCTCAACATGTTAGTCAGTAATCTAAGTAACTCTGCTAGACTAGAAATAAATCTTCTCAAGAAGTTGATTTTTCCTATAAATGCTTGTAATTCTTTTATGTTTCTGGGGTGGGGTATTTGCAAAATTGCTTGAATTCTTTCTGGATCAATCCTAATGCCATATTTAGAAATTATATGCCCTAAAAGCTTTCCTTCTTCCAAACCAAACAATGACTTCTTAGGGTTTAAAGAAATTCCATATTTTCTGCATTTTATAAATACTTGCTTTAGGTGATCTAAATGTTCTTGATCTGTTTTAGAAAAAACAGTCAAATCATCTAAGTAAATAACCAGAAAATCATGTATCTCTTTAGAAAAAGCAATGTCCATTGCTCTTTGAAATGTAGCTCCTGCATTCTTGAGCCCAAATGGCATTTTGACATATTTAAACGTACCCCATGGTGTGGTAAATGCTGTTTTATCCCGATCATCAGGATGAACCAGAATCTGGTTGTACCCTGAAAATCCATCCAGTAGTGATATTCTCGAAGATCCTACTACCCTTTGCAGAATGTGGTCCATTTTCGGCAGAGGATAGTTGTATTTTAAAGAAACTTTATTCAAATTTCTTAAGTCGACACACAGTCTAATTTCTCCTGTCTTTTTTCTTGTTGGTACCAGGTTAGAAACCCATTCTGAAAATCTGATAGGAGCTATAATCCCTGCTTCAAACATTCTTTTGATTTCCTTTTCAATTGAGGGTAATAAAATAGGATTAATTCTCCTAAGCTTTTGTTTAAAAGGTTTCTGGTTTGGTTTCAAAGGTATAGTATGTTGAATGATGGATGTATCATAAGATTTGAGGTCTTCATAACTCCAGGCAAAAACATCCTGAAATTCTTTTAATAGTTCAACATATTTCACCTTTTGTTCTTTTGGGAGGGATTTGGACAACTTAACTATTTTGGGATGTTCTGGTGTTCCTAAGTTGCATTCTTCCATATCAACCTTAACAGGTTCCATTTTAGGTCTGAATGGAATATCATTTGAGTCGAATAGATCTTCCAAAGGTGTTAATCCTTTGGGTAATTGATTATCTTTTAAATTGATGATTTCTGTTTCATCTATGATCTCATCAAATTCCATTTGTTTCAAATTTTGCATGTCTTTTTCAGTGAACGTGGTTGGATGCAGCATATGAATTGCATTTTCTCTTGAAATTTCTATTTTTTGTTCTTTTTCTTGATTAAATTCATCAACAGTTATGTCTTCATCTATATTACAGTTAGAAAACTCATTCTGAAGTGTCAAAAAATTATTGATTTGATTGTTTTTCACAAATACTTGCCAATTCAAAAGATTGTCTGGTATTGCAGGCCTGTGCCTAATCTCAGCTGAAAACTGATGATTAGGATCAAAAGGCAACTTGCATGTACTAGCAAACATTGCTAAACTGTGAGCATGCAAGTTTTGTTTCCTGGGAATCTTGGCAAGTTGGGCTTGTAAAAATGTGTTGAGAATCTCTACAACTATCTCTCGATATTGTTTCAGTCTCATGTCTTTTGTTGCACATTCTCCTTTAATCTGTTGGATGATTAGTTCAGAGTCACCTATGATTGATACCCTAATGCCTCCTAACTTCTTGACATGTTTAAGCCCTAATAAAAGAGCTTCATACTCTGCCATGTTGTTAGTGCATTTGAAATTTAACCTATAAGCATGACCCTCTGCATGATTGTTCTCCACATTCTGTAACCAAATCCCAGCTCCTGCCCCCAGTCTGTTTACTGAGCCATCAAACTCTAAATGACATAGAATTTCATGTTCATAATCTTCATCAATTGTTTTAACGTATTTTCTGACAGGAGCTAGTTGTTTAGTTTTTTCAGGTATTTCTTGGTCATCTGGTGCTTCTTTGTTTTCAGAGATTTCTTCAATTTTAACCGTGGTTTTGTTTATGATTTCCATTTCAGGAGCTTCTATTTCAGTAGGAAGATCTGACTCAGCATTGTATAAAATAAAAGAATCCATGTCATAATGTACAGAATAAACAGGGAAGTTTTCAGGCTTCTCATGGCTACTCACTAAGTACTTCATCAAAGTTTCTCTATATAATCTTTTAGGCTGACCAAAAACTGAAATAGTTGCATAAGACATGTTTTATTGAATAGATCCTCCAAGTTTAGCACCCCAAGACCTAGACAATAACATACCATATTTGGGTGGAATATCAGCAACTACTATGTCCATTAAAACAGACTTAGCAGGGTATTGGACCAAAGTGACACACAGATCTTTAATTAAACCTAAAAATTTTACCTGACTGGAATCAAATGAAAACAAATCTTTGTATGGTCTAGTAATATCTAGATTCAATCTTTCCATTACTGCTTTTGGCATCAAATTGTGAGATGCTCCATAATCAAGCATTGCATTATGGAGTATCTTGTCATGAACATTCAGGCTTACATAAAATGGAGGAGTTCCTCCACTTTCTGGTTTGCCATTAACCTCAGGGCCAAAAAGAAGTTTGGGTTGATCATCAAGAATGTTTACCGAATCATCCAATCCAGTAATGTTAATGTTTAGGGACTTGGTAATCTGACTCCTATAGACATCATGTTTAGCCAATTCTGATAAAGGAACAGCTATCTTGAGTTTGCCTATTTCAGCCTCTAGATTAAAGGGTTTTTCTGTTTGAGCTTTAGTGTTTTGCACAGTTGGGTTTTCTCTGTTTATTGGGTCTTCAATGTTTTTTTCTTTTTCATGAATGAAGTTTTGTTTTGAAGATGTTTCAGGACTAACTTCTACTGTTTCTTCTACAGTTCCTACATGAGGAGATGTATTGGATTGTTGTTTGTTGATTGGTTGGTTGTCAGAGACATCTTCAATTATTGGATTTGAAAAACTGGGAGTTATCCTAGGCAAAATTTGTATTTGGGGAATGTTTTGTACAGGGGGGATATTTTGTACAGGGGGAATGTTTTGTTTACCTTTGAAATTTTGTTTTGTGGTTTTCTGTTTATTTTTCTCTGGTACATCTATCCGTCTACTTCTCAAGTTGTACTGTTTATGAACCTCGTAGATTGTTGTGTCATAGCCTTCTTTGAAATCAAAAGTCTCACCTGAACGAGTTTGGAATGTTTCAAGGATATGATTCTCTTGATCATCCTCGGATAGGAAGACTTCTGGTTCATCTTTGTCCTCATTGACATTGTTTATTTCTACATCTTCTGTAGGTTCTTCCGAGGTTGAACCTTCAACAAAGTTTTCTTGGAAAGGTGGTCTAATGTTTTGATCAGGGACATTCTTTCCAATATTTTGGTTCAGATTCCTCCTAAAGTTTGGGTTTCTTGCAACATGCTGGTTATCCGTAGCAGACTTTCTTTCAATGGTTTCCACTCTATCACCTAATCTTTCCATACCTTTAATGATTACATCCAGCTTCTTTTCAAAAGCTGAAGGTTCTTCATTCATAGGCATTCTTCTCTCTGCCCTAGCTCTGGCTCGTTTTTCTATCATATTTGCTTCTACACTCACCACTATGCTTTGCATTTCCTCTAGTGTTTGTGGAGCTCTTTCCCTAAGGGAATAAGCTATATCGGAGTCAAAACCATCTGGAAATTTGACCAACACGTTATTAGGTGGGGGCCTTAGGTTTAGAGGACCTGCATTATATGATTCATTGAATCTTATGATGTAATCTTGTACGGTTTCATTTGGTCTTCTTCTTAATTTTTCAAATTCTGAAAGGATCTGGAGAGGATCCTTCTTTTTCTCCCATCTGTTCAAAAATGCCCTATACAAAGCTTCTAGATCAGCAATAATGTTCGGGGTGAGAGCCCTAAACCAAGTTCTAACTTCTCCAGTAAGACTCTGTACAAAAATTCTCATACGGATATTATCAGTATCAATCTCATAAAACTCAAAGTAATCTGTCATTCTTTTGGTGTGTTGTTGAGTTGTGTAGGTACCTGATCCGTCAAAAGGTGTGATCTTACTTTGGTAGTCCTGTGGTAAAGCTGGAGGGTTGGCTGGTAACTGTAAAGGGGCATATCGATTAGCCATTGGAAGATAAAGTGGAGTGACAGGAGTAGCCGGTCTAGTAGGAGGAGAAGGTGGTCTCACGGGAGGAGATGGAGGTCTAACAGGAGGAGATGGAGGTCTAACAGGTGTTTGAAAAGTGGCTGAGCTCGGAGATGCTTCAGTTATCACAGAAATGTTTGAGCTTTCTTCAAAGGCTTGCTCAGATTGAATGGAGTTATGCAATTCTCTGTCAAGATGATGTGAAACAAATCTGTATTGCAAATCTTCAAAGAACAAAGGATCTGGAATTAATATAGATAATTCAGTCTCAGAGAAATTCACAAACAAAGATGTTTCAAATCGTGCATCAAAAGGAATGTCATCAATATAAATAATTTTCACAGGACAAGATGCAGATCTAGAGAGTGGTCTAGAACTACCTGTACTCTCCTGACTTCCTCTTTCAGAACTTTCTTGAATTCCTTGTCTTCTAAGAATCCTAGGGATCAGATTTGGATTTTCAAATATTGATGGTGGATTGGGGTCAGGGTTTGACCTAGTATGTCGAATCCTTTCTGAAGCCAGTTTTCTTAGACTATGTGTTTTTGGATTTTGGGTTTTAATTGAAAAATAAATACAACTTCTACAAATTCTTTAAGAAATAATGATATGTGATTAATATTTCCTCAAAGATTTGTTTAAACTAGAGAATCTGATTGAAAAATTTGAAACTAAGATTCAACATATAATCTAAATCAGAGATAGACTGAAACAACATTTATTTACTTTTGCATTTGCAGAGCAAAAGCAATTTCAAAGGCTACCTGGCTGATCTTCAGACTCTGTCTATAGCTTATATTTGAACAATACTAACAAGTAAAATTGATTCAGGTCCCCAGTATGGTCGCCACTATGTTATCACTCAGGTTTTCCTAGAAGTTGTGTAAGAGGAAAGTATACCCGAGGTAACCACAAACCAACCTTTTAGATGCAGAATCTAGCCAATCTGCATCGAGAGAGGGCTCTCTCTTTATAATTTATCTTTGTTCTTGAAAGGTTTTAGGCTAGTTATAGATTCAAAGTTTGTTTTGGGAAAATGGTGGAATCCACAAACTAAGGGCAAGGCTAAGAGCTTTCAGTCCATTGGGCTATGGAGTCAAAGGATGGCTTTACTGGATTTGTATTCTATGCACAAGATGGTATTACAGGGCAAGATAGCTAGACAGAGAACAATCCTTAAAATTTAAAGTGGGTGGGATGATCTTGAAGGGATGAAAGGCAACTAAGAATCTTTCACCATGTTCAAAGGAAGGAAGTGAATTGACTACAAACAAAGAGCAATAAAGGATTCTTTATTATAGCAATCAACAATGCTTAAATTAGCGAAGCAGGAGCATTTAAGAATTCATGCTTATAGCTAATTTAGAAGAAAACATTTAGGAACAATCACATTTGAAAACATAGTACAATTAAGCAAATTCTGTTTCAATCCTTTATGTAAATTATTCATAAATGGATATGATGGTATTATAAACTAATATAAAATTTCAGACAAAGGGTAGAAACACTTATTGAACTGTAGTCCAACACATGAATCCTGCAACAAGTCCAGTGCTTCAAATCGTCATCCAGTAAGCCACAAGTAAATCTCTCCAAAAGTTTTTATTCCGAAAATCTTAGTGTTACAACAGAGTAATAGAATCCACCCTCAACACTCTCTTTGAGGGTTTATTTATACACAAAATAATCCTAACAATCTTACACTATCTTAGCCAATAATCTAGGTTGACTTAAAGCATATTTACAAACAAACAAGAGACAAATGGTCTCGTAAATAGAATAATGGGTAACGGCTGATGTGTTGTTCCTTTCTTCATGGACGTGCTAGAGATAAGTGCTTAAAATAGGACTCTGTGCTGTCCCTTGCGTATTTCTTTGACTTGTTGAATACTCTTTCTTCTCACGGATACTCTTTAACCTTTCATCTGATCCTCTTTCATCTGTCTTTCTGTTTTTACCATTTACTTGATAGTAAAGATAAAATCTCATCCTGAAAACAACTTTTACAGAACTTCCAGCATTTCCTTCCACCATTGATCATCTGGTATCATAGTTCTTCCGAGTTTCCTTAAAGTTTCATCTGCTTCAGTAAGTTTATAAAAAGTGGGCTCGTTCGGAAATAGATACTTTATTTCATGCTCCAGATGAAATAGATTCCTCACTTTATCATAAATACTTTTCCCAGTTGGTAATGCAGGTTCTGATGAGCTAGTATAACCTACAGCTGTATTTTTAGCATGAGCTTTTATTCTTTTCTCATAGGTTTCCAAGTCTACTATTTGATCCTCTGTGAGCATGGGACTTGGCAATCCACTGTCCAGCAAAGCTTGAAACTTCTCTCTGAAAACGTTGATATCAACCAAAATGTCTGTACACTTTCTTTCTATATTTTGCATGAAAGTCCTCTTGGTGAAAACTCTCTTTGCTTCCAAAAATGCACCTGTCCTGTCATCAATTCCTAACAATGCAAGCTGTTGTTTTGTTCTGGAATTCAAAAATTGAATGAGCTGTTGGGCCTGCTCAGGCCTGCCTCTTAATTCATGTCTGGTTTTATTTATTTCTTCTTATGCTATCTTGACTAACTCATTTTGCTCAAAAATAGCTTGAATGGAGGGCCAGATATCTATTATTAATTCAATGATGTTGCACCAAAGAATATCATTTATTTCGTTCAGAGGCTTTTCCAGTGAAAGATCTTTTTGCAAAGCCTCAACCAATTTTTCCAGTCTTTTTATTTCCCTGAGGTTGTCAGCAGCTGTCTTTTTGGATGTGTCATATTTTTCCTCCAATTTTGTTAATTGCAATTTTGTTTCCTAGAGCTCTGTGACCCTTAGCTGCAAACTCTTCATCTGTTTAATTAAATCCTCAGAATTCAAATTAGAAATATTCATCTGAGATGGTTGTTCCTGCTGTCCTGCAGTTGTAGTACCTGTTGTTGAAGTCTGCTTGATAATTTCCTATTCCTGCAATGCTTTTTCCAACTCTTTCTCTGTTTCATTTAGTCGCTCTGTCATATTCAAGAGCAACTCCATAATTTCTTCCTGTGAATTTCCTTTTATAACTTCCTGTGTCTGAGGGTGCCTCGAGGCTGGTAGTTTCAGCTGTTTTCTGAGTGCAGCTATATCATCCTCTTTCTTTTTTACCAATGCCTCAATACCTTTAATGTCTTTGGGATTGTGACCCAAACCAATGATGATTTCTTCTAGAGACTTTATTCTATTATCCTTGGCCTGTGAGGAGGCCCTCTCAATCTTCAATTGTGCAGTAGTATTATTCAAGGAATCTTGCAGCGTTAAAGCCGCCATGGCTTTGTTGGTGAGAGTAGAATAAACCATTTCCCCTGTTTGTCTATGAAGCTCTATCTGATCCAGGGGATGGATATCTTTTGCTAAAACTTCAAAATTTGATCTGATGTAATCTACTGCTGAAGTTGGCTTTGGCACCTTTGCTTTGAAGTGGATCATTAGCATTTTACCTTGTGAAAGATCAAATGCAGACATCAGCCTTTGCTGATTATGAGGAGCCATCTTCATATACTGATCGTATACCTTCATTTTCACTGGATCATTCTTTGTTTTGATATTAATGAAGGTTCCTTTGATGTCTCCAGTATCTGTCTTTGGCGGTCTGAAAGAAGATACTTCAGTGCTTAATTGCTTTTGTATCCCTTTCTGGCTTATGTTTGTTTCACTTGCTGTGTCTGTTTGCTGACTATCTTCCCTACCATCATCAAATACTTCATCTATAATTTCTACATCTGGAGGTGGATCAGACTTGTGTTTTTTAGCTTGATAAACTTGTGGGGCTCCTTTTGAATGTGTGGTATCTGGAGCTAGCCTCTTTTTCCCTATTTCCACATTCAGTGGAGTTTGCATCTCTGGAACTTGGATTTGCTTTGCTGGTGTGGGAGAAGCCTGAGATGGTTTTGGTGTTTTGGAACTCTGTGGTTTTTCTGCCATGACCAAGGTTTCAATAACCTGAACTACAGGTTCTTTTCCTTTACCCTTGGGTTCTGCTGCTACTGATGGATTGTTTTCCTGTAACGCTTGCTGTAGAGTGGTTGCTGAAGATGTGCCAATGTAGGGTACCTGAATTTGATCATATGTTTCTAGGTCAAAATTCTTCTCAACATCTTTCATAAGTTTATTCAATTTGTCAGCTCCACTTTCCTCTTCAACAAGAGTTCCTTCAACCCATTCATCTTGATTTGCATATTGTTCTAAACCAGGAATTTTGTGGTGTATATAGGGAGATGACTTATTCTTTAATCTTTTTTCACAAATGAAACCAAATGAGTCATAAGGGACCCAACGGAAAGATGTCTGGAACTTTCTCTCTAATAAAAGTTCTGCTTCTCTCTCAGCTTCCCTAGAATTGCAAATGAAAGGACCTAACTGGCTTTTGATCCTTAACTGTGCTTTCTTCTTTACATTGTAGAAATGGATCACCTCTGAATTATTCATCTGTCTAAAGTATTCCAAAGCAAAAATTCTCATTGGTACATATCTGGGTAACTTGAATGGACGTAATTCACATCCATAAATCCTGATGACTGTATGGTTTTGGTACAAGTACCAATCCCCAACTTTATAACTCTTTGACAATTGCAAGGTCTTTCTAATTTCAGTACTGAGTCTGGGGGGAGAAATTCCTGTTAACAGAGTTGTAGCAGAATATACAAACTGATAAATGAATTCCGAATAGGAGTAAGGAGAATTAGAGGAAAAATGAATGATGGGGGACCAAAAAATGACAGACCTGGGATTACCCTTAGCATCAAGTTTCTGAACAGGGAAGGGGAACCTGTCTGACTGATAATAGATCATGAGATGATAGATAACTGAAGAGTACTTGAAAACTTTTTCAGTATCTAGCTTTAAGAATTGATCATGGATTTTGTTGGCAATGAAGGAAGCATAATCATATTTAATCTCGGGAGGCTGCCCAGGGGTAAAGATGGATAGCAAAGCCAAAGTTATCTGGTCTACATACTCACTGGTATTGAATCCTAGGACAAAGGATATTATGTTAACAACTAGCCTTCCCAATGTATTGAAATAGTAAAAACCATAGGGGGGAGCCCCTTTTGGCTGATGCTCAGGTAGCATGAAATACTGACACATGGATTTTAATTTCTCTGGGGTTAACTGTCTGGTTTTCTCAATCAGTCCCTCCATGGATAATGGTGCTAATTCTTTCTCTGGCTCAAAATGTAACATAGCATTGATAGCCTGAGGTGTGATAGGAAATAGAACACTTTGATCAGGAGTTAAGACAGCTCTCTGTACAGGATCATAGTTTGCATGACAGTAATGAATGATTTCAGGGAAAATGTGGACTGAAGGAATAAAATACTTTGGGAGATTGGATTCCCATAACCCTATAAGGTCTTGCCCTTTTGAGAATTCGTCTCTGCAGCGACAGAAGCTCAATCGGGGACTTTCATCGAAACCCAGGTCTTTTATTTGGAAATCTTCATCTATCAGAGGTAGATAGTCCAAGTCCCGATGAGGAGCATTCAATGGAGTGATATTTAGAGCTGTCGGGACCTCCATTTTGGTTCTTGTGGATTCAAAATGGAGGTTTTCGTTTTTTCTTACAGACCGGACGAGATATCTGAAAAAGGAGGAAATTGGAACAATTTGTAGCTTTTGGGGGCAATTTCACAGGTTTAAACTCTTCAGGGAGGACTCAGCAATGATTTTTAACCACTTTCTAAGCGAAAAAACAAAGGAAACTGAGTTTTTCGTGCAGTCGGGGCGTAAAATGATAAATACCTGTTTTTAGACGGAAACTGGTTCTTTGACAGGTAATGAGCAATGGCAGGGACGTTCTCAACACAGGCGCAGCAGAATTTTGGGGCGAAATGGTCAATCACAGCAGAAATTTCGAAAATCGCAGCGGGAGCAACGTTCTTCTCAGAATAATGAAAATAACTAAAAAAACACGAAAAAATGGCTTATTCACAAGTTAAAAGGTTTTTTGTTTTTTCGAGATGTGACGTCATGGTAGTACGGGATGACGTGTGCAGCATCAGGCGGTAAGTGGTAAGCGGGAAGTGCCCGCACCGCTTTTGGTTGAGGGCGGTATTAATCGCGGGGGGAGCGATTCCACAGAGCAGTCGCCACGTGGAAGTCTGACTTTTCAAAAACCGCCCATCCCCCGCTGGTTAACATGCTGGCAAGGGATGGGCAGCGGGATTAACAATAATCGTTGATCAACGAATGCGCGATCCAACGGCTGAAGGGATGGGGAACATGCGGAGGGTTGATAGGTGGGCCCGTCGGGTTTTAAAAGGTTTTTAATGCATAATCTAATCACCCCGGGGAAATGTTAATAGGCGGAGAAGGTTGTTAATTAGTCCGAATGACTAATTAATCCCAGGTATATAATGAAATAGGTTGCGGCGGAGTTGGCTAGGTGGAATGCCACGTGGACAGACCACGGTGGCACAAGGCTTTTCGCAAAGTTTATTGATATGTTTTGGTATTAAACATACTTATAGTATGTCTAAAGTTTTTTTATATATGTTTTTATTATATGATGAATGAATTAATACAATTTATTCATCATAGGGGCGGGATTTATGTATAATGCTATAGTTTTAACCAAAGGGCTTATAAAGCGGGGTGTTTATTTTTAATGTGCGGGAATATATACTTTGGTAAACATTATAATAAATGGGTTTTGGGGATATTTATAGAAAAGGGAGTTATATACTTAGGAAAAGGGATTTTACTAGGGATTTAATATAGTAGAATTAAATGTTAATATGGTAAAGGACAAGGAAAATCAAAACATCTTTATACATCTAAGAAAGTGATAACTTATGAAGTAAATTGCAACATTTTATCTTCAACACTTAAACTTAGAATAACAAATTATTTTGAGGAATTTTTTTATGGAATTTTGCATCAGTTTCCTTAGTAAAATAGGATTTTACTTAGGAAAAAGTTAAAGATGGAAGATAACAATGATGAATTATTTCAAGTGCTTAGGTCTTTTTGATCATCAGGCCGAGGGTCCGGTCCCTCCAGAAGTCAAGGAAATGCCTTGAGCCCCTTTGATCTCAAATTACCTTAGTACTTTTGGGGAAATTAGTAAAACTCTTGAGGGGGAAAATGATGAGGGAGGTTAATGAATTTGACTTTGCTTGCTGTGATTTTTCAGTGTATTTCCTGCTTTAGTACTTGTGATGAAAGTAAATGATTAACCAACATGTAGCATCACCATTCATCAGATAACACTTTGCAGCACCATCTACCTACCCTATCTACTTAACACTACCATTTTCTCTTCTTTATTAGGGTGCATTTAGACTTGCAAACCTTGATCAATCTTTTCTTTTTACATGATGAATCTATCTATTTCTACCCTTATTACATCCAAGGGCTCAGATTAAACTGTTGAGCACCTTTTATTCACTCTACCTAGCTACTTATCCGCCAAGATTAAACTGTTTGGCTAGATATTTATTTTCTAATCTATAACATGAAATTGAAATATGACTAAGCCAAGTTTAAACAGTTTGACTTATTCATGAATTGTGGCAAAAATTTCACAAGCTGCACACAATTGATTTATTTCAACAGAGTAAAAAGTAGTGGCATTTGAATTTGCACACTTTCCTTGGTCTATTTTTTGCTTGGGGTTCATTTCTTTCTTTTTTTTGACCATTTTATTCTTTTTACCCTTTGATCTTTCTTTTAGGGTATACCCTCTTTACATTTTTTAAATTTTTTGATTTTTTTGGTTTTCAAGAATATGGAACACCTTTGCTCAAGTAAGAAGGTTTGAACATATTCCATACTTCCATCAAGACAATCATGAAAGATGAAACCTATTGATATAGGAGGCTAACAGGCACCACTTCATTAGCGTTTTCCTTCTCAAGGAATCTTCCCTCCTTCTCTATTTCATTGTACCACAATGTGCTTCCCACCTCATAGCCTGTGCAGTTTGACTTTGGTCAACTTCACCTAGCCACTTTGCAAAATAGCCCCCCTTTCACACATGAAGGTGTGAAATCAAATAAAAAAAGTGATCCCTTATCAAAATATGAGGGATCTTATTGTGATTTTCATTATTCATGGTCTCCTTACCCATTTATTCTCCACCTATGTGTAATTAGCAAAAATTAATGTCCCAATTTTTTGCATTAAAATTTTGGGACATTACACTAATAGTAAAATGAAACAAAACATTTGGCCAGGGAGGCCAAATTCCAAAATCTTCCAAAGGAGTGGCTGCTGTAGGGTAAAATTCTTGGGTTTTTGGTTATCGTATATCCCTCTCAGGGTTTTACGGTGCCCGAGGTATACAGTGAGATTAGCTGTATAGTTCACAAAGATGGCATATACATGTTCATATTAACTTAAAACCACTTGATAGAATAAGCTAAAAGATTACTTCTTTAATGATCTTGGAGTCCTTTGGAGAGCACTAGGAAGCGAAGCAGCGGTTCTTCTTCACCGGCTCCAAATCTTGGTCCTGCAATCAATCAAAGCACCCATGTAATTTCGAACATAACATACATTTTCTATCAATTAAGCCAATATATAATAAACATTTAAACTATGCACATCTAAGCCATTCATCTCATGCTATATAAGTGATTAAATAATAATGACAATATCAACGCATAGAATGGACAAAACAGATACAGTTCTATTGATTTATAAAAAGGAGGATTACAACCGTCAGTTGTACCAAGCCCTCCTCAGCCTTCCAATCTCTCTATCTCTCAAAGTGGTGATGTCTTGATCAACAAGTTCTCAATGAACCTCTTTGACCTTTGACCTTCACACTACAACAATGATCTCTACTTCACAAGTATGAAAAAACTTTAGCAATCCTTCGACCTTGAACCAAGAGCCTTCAACTCCATTTTATAGGAGATGGAGAGAGCAATAATTGCCCTTCTCTTTCCACTAGTTCTGACTAGAAAAAACCAAGATGTTTCTCCAATCTCTATGATTTTTCCTTCTTTGAGAGTTCAGTTGTTTATGGAAAGGCCCAATAAGAGATCAGTGCTTTGTAGTTTCCTTTTTGTACTGACTCTCTTGTGAGAAAAAGCTGGAGATTCAAATCATTCTCCACGGGTTTTTTTCATTTCAAACTTAAAACATGGGTAACGCTACCCTATAGTGTAAATAGAGTGTTTCCCTAGCCACTAACATGACCTATTCACTGATCAGTTGCGTTATAATGCTCTTGTGTTGTTATAGACAGGTGTTACGTTGGCAGAAATAGTTTTAATTTAGGTCTCTGTATTCCTTCCATATTTGTCTTCTCCTCTGAGCTGATGAGGAGGTATTTTGACCTGTAACATATGCCCCCTAAAGTGTGAGTTCATAGACGAAGACGATGGCCAAAATAATTTACAATGTGTGTAGTAGAGATAAAGAGATTGAAAGACTTAGGAAAACCTAAAACAACGACATATGTCAGAAAATATAGTATATGTCTTGAGTTGGGAATTCCCATGCTCAGTAGCTTAAAAAACATGATTTCTCTAGAATAGAGATACGAAGAATCTGTCCACTGATAAGAACAATGTGGGAGTGTCTATCATAACAGGATCAGGCTGAAGAAGCTGTCTCCATAAAAAATATCGCAACTTGGGGAAGGGAACACAACTTTAATGATGTAACCTTTTCCCCAAGGTCTTGACCATCGATTCACTCAAACTACATATTCCTCAACATGTGAATGAAGGAGCTATCATCGAACATGTGAGAAATCGTCTGATTACCAGTCGATAATGAAAACTGTTAACAAACGCGAAGGTGGCCACCGATAATGATGATGGTCCCTAAGATGCACAGTACAATCTAGCAAGTGTGAATAAAATGAGTTGAAGTCAAACACTCATAGAATCATTCGACCAAGAGCCAATGATGAATACTCCTGATCAAACACAAGACTACCTACCACTAATGTCTACAAGTATCTGGGTACTGATGGGTTTCGAGATCAACTTCCTAGATAAGATGCTGAAGTCGATAGGAAGAGATCTGTTGAAAGGTAGGCACTAAGGCGTCCTACATCATTCAACACGAAACAAAAACCAACTGATTTTGTTTATGATTGAGATAATGAAGAGTAAATGGGGATGTCGGACGACAAATAATTCCTGGCATAATGAGCGGTTTGGTTGATAACAGGAGCAGTAGATAGCGAGATCTTCTTGAATAATAGAAGGCACTGTAACAGGGTACAAGGTAGCTGAGGCTTAATGAACACCAAAGAGTGTGTTAGGATTTAACCGGTGTAGGGACACTGGGAGATGAAGGCTAATACTCATAGATGGTAGGGTTCGGCTAACTGCGAAAGAGTTTTCTGGGAAGTGTCATGTTCAAGAATTTTGCTGCAAAATCGACCTTTCTGAAATGTAACAGAGGTAGTATCCATTTTGTCCAAATTTTTCCCCGTCTGATTAAGTTTAACGAGTCCAGACGAGTAAACTCAGTGAATTTTTCATATTTAGAGAGTCTGAAAAATATCATAAAAGACAACTCCGTGCCCCATCTTATTAGGTTTAACGAGTCCAGACGAGTAAACTCGATGAATTTTTCATGTTTAGAGAGTCTAAAAAATATCATAAAAGACAACTCCGTGCCCCGTCTGATTAGGTTTAACGAGTCTAGATGAGTAAACTCGATGAATTTTTCATGTTTAGAGAGTCTGAAAAATATCGTAAAATGTGACTCCATTGGGGTACCTTTGTCATGTCTTGATAACCGAGCATGAAAAAGGGAGAATAGTAAGCCCGAAATAGTTCATTTTCCATAAGTTAGTCCATCGAAGCCGGAAAAGCGAGAACTGTATGTTTGATGGACATCTACCTCATTTTTTTATGAGTATGAGGAGACGGAGTAAACTCAGTACTCTTTGTGAAATTTTAACGAGTCCAACAAAGAAAAACTTGGTGCCCTCCGTGGAATTTTGATGAGTCACGCGGAGAAAAATCGATTACCTCCGTGAAATTTTAACGAGTCACGCAGAGAAAACTCAGTTACTTTTTCGGTTTAAAGAGCTTTGAAAAAGAGGAAAAGAATGGCTCCTTACTCTCTGTCGTGGTAGTTTAACGAGCCCGACAAAGTCAACTCGGGGTTTTTTCAGTTTTATGAGTGAGAAAAAGGTTCCTAAAAAGAAAGCTCAATGCTTCTTCATAGTTTTAACGAGTCTAAAGAAGTGAACTCTAGGTTTTTTGGATTAACGAGCAAGAAAAAGACCATACAAAAAGAACGCTCGATATCAACTTCATATAAGTTTAATGAGTCCAAAGAAGGGAACTTGAGGTTTTTCAGATTAACGAGCAAGAAAAATACCGTAAAAAGAATTCTCGATCCCGTGCTTGGAGACAATGAAACCTAACAGACGTTCGGACTCGAACATAAACACACACTTATGAGGATTCAAACGTATATTGTAGAATCTACACCTTGCAAAAATTTCTTTCAGATGAGCGAGGTGATCAGGTCGTTTCTTGGAATGGGTCGGACGGTCATCCAAGTAAGCCTATACAATATGTCGAATTTCATGAAAAGCTAGTCCATAGCCCGCTGAAAAGTTGCTCTAGCATTCTTCAAACCGAATGGGAGTTTACGGTACGCAAATGTGCCCCAAGGACAGATGAAAGCAGTTTTATGCTGGTCACCTTTTTTAATTGCAATCTGGTTATAGCCCGAGAATCCATCCATGAAGGAAAAATATTCGCATCCGGCACAATCGTCAAGAATCTGATCTATGAACGGTGTAGGATAATTTTCTTTGGGACAAGGAGCATTCATATCGTGATAGTCAACACAAACTCGAATGGTGCCTTGTTTTTTATCAACAGGAACTGGATTTGAAACCCATTCCGTCAAAGGAACGAGATAGATGAAACCAGCATTTAAAAGTTTTTCTACCTCAAGTTTGATGGCGACTGCTTTGCGCGGGTGGACAGGTCTGAGTCGTTGCTGAATTGGTTTGGCATTGTCATAAATCTTTATTTCAAGCTCGACGATAGACGGGTCTATGTCGAGCATTTCGTCATAAGACCAAGAAAACACATCGCGGAATTCCTTGAAAAGGGATGTGAAGCATGAAATTTCCTCAGGATTGCAATCGGCTCCAATTTGTATATTTTCTACGATACCCGTTTTGATCGAGATATCAATGAGCATTGTCTTAGAAATATTACCCATGTTCCCTTCTGAATCGATAGTTTGAACAGTCATGTAAGCGGAGGGAACCATCTCAAGTGGGTCAAAGGATGGGATTTCAGTTTTTATCACGTCTGATTCAATCATCGAAGCGCGATGGTGAAACTCTCCCCAAGGTCGTTCTTCTAAAGACATGATCTCTAGAATAGCTTCGTCTGTAAGCCAGACTTCATTGAGGAGATCCTTAGAGAGAACTGTGATGGGAGGGAGGTTTGTACCTTTGGTCGAAACCATAGCAGTGGAGGGTTCAGATGTGATTTGGATGGCATCGTAAGCCAACTCGGCCAGTGAGAGCGACATCTGATCTCCGCAGGAATCAATCTCTGAAGGTCCCGGGATGATCCATGGGTCGATAGAGCCATCCAAAGTGGTGGATATCATTGCAACCATGTTTGGGATCTGTGGCGGCGGGAGAGGAAAACAACCCAGTAGGGAAGATGTCTTCAGAAGACCGGTACCGATACTGACGTAAGAGTCAGGAAAGCCTCCTATTAGGGGTACAGTGCTACTTTGTAACGTGGTATAATCAGGGGTGCAGAAGGATAGTTGATCCACTGCGACTATTTTCCCATCTAATGGAAATAGGATGAGTCGAAATATTGAAGACATAATGGCGGTCATGGCATAAGACCAACTGCGACCAAGCAATAGATTATAGTCGAGATGGCACTCTACGACTTCAACGTCCACGTTTGCCGTTTTCCCACTCAGAGTGATGGGAAAGCTAGCAAGGTATCATTTTGGGAGGAATGTGTGGCCATCGAAAGCTTTGAGGGAATTCGACGATGGTGTTAAGGTAGGAGAACCTAAATTGAGACAGCAAGCTTGTGACATAACGTAGGTCGAAGCACCTTCGTCTATGATAGTGTGATGGATTGGTCTCCATTTCGACAAAACCTGCACCTGGAATGTGATTTGGTGTGATAGGCGAGGTTTAGAATTTTCCATATCAAAGATAGCTAGCATGGAATCCTGGGGGTCTACTCCACCAATGGCCAAAAGCAAGGCTTTCCTTTGTGCTGGACAGGTTTGTAATACTTCGAGAGTAGACATAGCTGATGGTGCATGTTCCAAATACTCTACAATGTTGTAGTTCTGGGCTGCACATGCAGAGGTGTTATGAGTCATGCATCGAAGTGTCCCTTTGGGGGGACAAATCATGGGGTCAACAGTAGGCCGTTCGATATGAAAATTGTTGGGCGGCGGTGGATTTGAACTAGTACTAGGTTCTTGAGCATCTATGGTAGGATTTCCATAAAGCTTGGCTCGAGTTTGAAGTTCAACACTTTCAATGCCATAAATGGTGGATGGTTCTTCACCGGAAGAGTGTGAACCACCATTGCCCCGTTGATGGGGTTGTGGCAGATTTTCAACCATGTGTTGATGTTGTTGCTGTTGATTAGGGAAAGGATTATGAAGAACGGCAGGTGTTCGCCCAGAATCCTTGTTGGCAATAAAATCAGTGCATTCCTGCAGCTGAGGAAATTTGTATGTCAAGTGGTCCTCCGCACAGATCTTGCAAGGAAATTTCATGGGTTTATCCTTCCCTTTGTCATTTTTTGCAGCGTTTTTCTGATTAGGGTTATTTTGAGTGTTCGATTGCTCTTCTGAAGAAGATGTCTTTTTCTTGTTCTTCTTATTTTTCCCGCTAGGTTTTTGTGAGGTTTGCACATAATTTACCTCAGCGGTAGGAAGAGTAGTAGTTTGGTGAGGGGCGGTGGTAGCCGAAGATGGCTGGGAGGCTTTCCCCCGAGACTGTTTTGTGGCTACACCAGAGATCGTGCCAATGAGACCATCGACATGAGCTCCGGTTTTCTGAGTAGCCGGAGGATTTGGGTTACCAGGGGCATTGGGGAGAAAATAATATAGCGTGCCAGATTGTGAATAGATTAAATCCAAATGCTGGGCACGAAGAATGCATTGATCTTCTGTAACCGCACTGGAAAGGCCAATGTCTTTATAGATGTGGGGTAAGAGAGACTTACAAAACCAATTGGCTAAGAGATGATCCAGAATTTGTGCTTTGACTAGCCTCCTCCTATGTTTCCATTCATGAATGTGATCGGAGATGTGGGTGGCGGTGTCTTGGCGCAGCGAAGTTAACAGTTCTGTTCCGGTTTCAAATCTAATTGGTAATTGGAAGTTCTTTAGAAACTCCATCGCTAAAGCACCAAACGTATTGATGGCAACGTGTGGAAATTCAATGTACCACTTGGCAGCATTGCCTGTAAGCGTGCAGGGAAATAGTCGAAGCTGGACACTATCATCCACCATGGAATTAGATATAGACCATAGATGAAAGGTATTGATTTGTGCAGCTGGGTCGTCCCCTTGTTTCCTGTCGAACTTCGAGATTTCAGAAGGAATCTTGTGCGGTACTAGAGGCCAGAGCGGGTTGTGATTGATGGGATCATTAGTCAATTTATGGATATCGGGGATGTCTAGAGTTGCCAAAAATGGCAATTGTGGATTTTCTCCTGAATCTAACCAAGGAAGTATGGGCTGACTGCTTAGACCATAGGGTCCACCCATCAATGTGTTACTAGGAGGATAAGTAGGACTTTGATAAAAATTTCCTATAGGTGGAGGGGTAGGGACATATGGTTGCTTTCCATAGGGCATATTGTATTGCGGGGCGAACAGTTGGTTGCCCCCAGTATAAAAGTGCCCTCCCATTCCAGATGGAGGTTGGGGTGGGTTAGTCCAAATGGATGCAATAGAGTTTCCTGGAGGCATGCTACTACTTGCATAGTTTGGCAACGACATAGACACTACACCTATATTTGAACCACTTAAATGAATAGTATTGAAAATAGGTTGTCCCATTTGTCCTAAGGATTGCAGGGGAAGTGAAATGTTCCCTGCTACCTGTGTGCTGATGACACTTCCCCCTGGTATAGTGGCCAAGGGGTTTGAACTCAGCAGAGGGTTCCAACCGAAAGGGTTGCTAAAAGGCACCGAAGTAGTCACACTCGTGGGAGGAGCAACCGTGGGTCCTAACGTGGTCACGGTAGGAGTAGATCCTGAAGGATTTGACGAGCTACTGACAGTTGTGATGGCCGTCGAGTTGGGATTAGGTATATGTTGACTACTTGGGTTACCAAGTGATGGCATAGAACTGACCACCATCGGGGAGGATGGTGGAAAACTTATGATGGTTGCCATTGGCATCGACCCCGTGGATGCTGGTGGTGAAACGGATGTTTGTGTAGTCGAAGACATATCTTGGCGTGGTGGAATCTAAACTATCACAGGCCCCAACGGATCAGTGAGTGGAGGATTGTAATGAAGTACAACCCCTTCCGTGAAAGGGTCCTCCAGAAATTCCGTATGATATGAGGCTATGTGAAAATCAAGATTTGTCAGTGGAGACTGCTCTTCCGCAGAAGGCACGGGTTCACCAAGGTTCAGTTCTTCCTCAATAGTTAGAGGAGGTAGACCTTACTGTCGTCGAGACAGACGGCGTGGGTCGGATGACGCCACGGTGACCCGTTTAGTTTTAACCAATTTTAGTAAATTGTGATGTATTATAAAGTCTCAATGATAGTAACCACACACCTAAAAAGGAAAAAAGGACTCTCTAAAATAAATCAGCAAGCATCCAGAATAGGGTGCCCTGTCTGAGAACTACCGTTTGTTGGTGATGAAATCCAGTATCACAATAGTATACAGAGAGGGTTGGTCAAAATTATAGTTACGGTCACTCTAGAGCTTCGCCCGAACCTCAGATGATAGGTGTAAGCACTCTCGTGAAGACGAGTACCCTCCTAAAGACCGAAGACAGAGTGGGTCCGTCTGTTTCAGGTACCAGGACAGCCCGTCCCAGTCACCTTGTGTAAGTCCCTAAAAAGTATGGCCACTAAAGATACCTCAAATCACAGACATCATTAGGGGGGTCCATGGTCAAGGACAGCATGCTATATGGGAAGAATACCTAGATCCTTGATCTAGCTTCGACATCCCCGAAGGGAACCCCAATATATAACACACCCACCGGATGCAGTCGAAGGAGGACTACCTTCTTGTGCACCCAAGTTTTGTCTCGCGCTGAGCTCCAGTAAAGGAATGGTCCCGATAATATGAGTGTAGTAGGATTTCGCTCATTAATGACTCTAGTTTCAAGTTTTGAGATCTTGGGTGATTTTATCACTTTCCTAACCCAAGATCCTAGCCTGAACTATTGTTTGTGTGAGCTCAAAAAAGAGTAATGTGATTGATTTTATTATTTCTTGATTCTTAGTGTACTTGATTATTAGTCTTGCGGAGGGGGAGTGGACGTATGAAATGTAATGAGACTCTGACTCAAGAAACCATGCAAAATATGCTCTAAATATTCAATTCAATGAAGAGTATTTCTACAAGGAGAGATTTCTTTTCAACATCCATGCACTAACATTCAAATAGCACAGTTCAACTTTAAATATTCAGACTTCTATCTACCTCTTCTTAATAGTTTATGAACTGAAATTTTTAGAATAAACTCAGCTAGATGCAGAAAAAAAAAAAAAAAAAATTCTTCTCTAAAAAGTAAATGCTTTTGACATTAACTTTTAAAACAAGAAAAAACAAACAAAAATGCCAGCTTAGTAAACAAGCACAGAGATTCAGTCAAGGAGAGATACTGATGGCCAAACAAATCTACAACTAAAACACAATCACAGTAGTGAACAACAAGTTTTGACTGAGTAACGCACTGTCTCTGAGTAAAGACAACGTTAATCCAAAGACTAACACACTGTATTTAAGCAGAGACAACATTATAACGCACTGGAAAACGCACAGATGTAGCGTTAGCCAGGGTAAAGTTCTTTAGATGGTCAAACATAAACAAGATTGAACTCTGCGAGCTTTTGAAATGTCTACTGGGCATAAAAACTGGTCGGAAGGGTTTGTGAACAGAGGAAAGAAGAAAGGAGGAAAGAAATAGTCCAGAAACTATGGGGAAACTCCCCAGCGGAGTCGCCAATTCTGCTGTAGGGTAAAATTCTTGGGTTGCTGGTTGTTGTATATCCCTCTCAGGGCTTTCCGGTGCTCGAGGCAGACAGTAAGATTAGTTGTATAGTTCACAAAGATGGCATATACATGTTCATATTAACTTAAAACCACTTGATAGAATAAGCTAGAAGATTACCTCTTTAATGATCTTGGAGTCTTTTGGGGAGCACTAGGCAGCGAAGCAGCGGTTCTTCTTCACCGGCTCCAAATCTTGGTCCTGCAATCAATCAAAGCACCCATGTAATTTCTAACATAACATACATTTTCTATCAATTAAGCCAATATATAATAAACATTTAAACTATGCACATCTAAGCCATTCATCTCATGCTATATAAGTGATTAAATAATAATGACAATATCAACGCATAGAATGGACAAAACAGATACAGTTCTATTGATTTATAAAAAGGAGGATTACAACCGTCGATTGTACCAAGCCCTCCTCAGCCTTCCAATCTCTCTATCTCTCAATGTGGTGATGTCTTGATCAACAAGTTCTCAATGAACCTCTTTGACCTTTGACCTTCACACTACAACAATGATCTCTACTTCACAAGTATGAAAAAACTTTATCAATCCTTCAACCTTGAACCAAGAGCCTTCAACTCCATTTTATAGGAGATGGAGAGAGAAATCATTGCCCTTCTCTTTCCACCAATTCTGAATAGAAAAAACCAAGATGTTTCTCCAATCTCTATGATTTTTCCTTCTTTTGGAGTTCATTTTTTTATGGCAAGGCCCAATAAGAGATCAGTGCTTTGTAGTTTCCTTTTTGTACTGACTCTCTTGTGAGAAAAAGTTGGAGATTCAAATCATTATCCACGGGTTTTTCCCATTTCAAACTTAAAACACAGGTAACGTTGCCCTCTAGTGTAAACAGAGCATTTCCATAGCCACTAACGTGACCTATTCACTGATTAGTTGCGTTATAACGCTCTTGTGTTGTTATAGAGAGGCGTTACCTTGGTAGAAATAGATTTAATTTAGGTCTTTGTATTCCTTCCATATTTGTCTTCTCCTCTGAGCTAATGAGGGTATTTTGACCTGTAACAGTGGCAATAAGTGGCTGAGAATAGTTGGGCGGTCTGGCCTTCATCATATAATTCCATCTGCTATTTGGAATCCTCCACTCTCTAACTTTCATGTTTTCCACTCAGCAGTTGTGAAATGACCAGTTGTACTATGCATGCTTGTCTCTTTAGCAGAGGTTTCCTGAGGAAACTGAATAACCATAACTACATGCTCCACCCAAAAGCCCATGTTGTGTTTGAATTGTAAACCAAAAACTAGATTTCAGAGGGGGGCATGGATGGTTTGTGGTATTGGATGGGGGGGGGGTGCGAAATCACTACAAGCTGCCACATAGCACCAGAGGCGGTATTAGAAACCGACCATTTCGGACCCCCCCCCCCCCTCGGCATTAACCTTCAAAAGGTGTAGGGGATGTGAAATAAATTATGAGCCATCAGATGCATTGATGTGGAGTGGAGCTGAAGGCAGGATGGTGGAAGCGGAAGTGGAGTTAGCGGGACTCATTAACACTGAAAAGGGTAGAACAAAGGCCACGAGAGGGCTATCAATGATATGGCAAGGTGGTAGGACCAAAAATCATATCTCATATCGCAGATTATAGGTTTTTGATATGAGTAGCGAAGGGTAAACAGTAAGAATTGTGATGTGTGAAGTGTGATGGGCAGAGGAGTGACGTGGCGGGACGGAGGTGGGACCGCTCGCAGATAGCATATCGCAAGTTTTTCATGGGAGAAAGCGGAGGTTAAACATTATGTTTTTTTATGTGAAAAATGTGATGGGCAGAGGAGTGACATGGTGGGACAGAGGTGGGACTACCCGCATATCACAAATTGCAAGATTTATGTGTGCACCATGAAAGGAAAACGAGAAAAAGTGCGACGTGCAAAATGCGGGGAAGGTGATGTGGCAGATGGAGGTGGGGCCCCACACGCAAATCATAGATCGCAATATTTATGTGATAACAATGAAGGGAAAGTGATGGAAAGTGTGATGTGCGAAGTGTGGGGAAGGTGACATGGCATGGACGGAGGTGGGACCGCGCTCGCAGATCGCATGTTGCAAGTTTTATATGGGAGTAGATGGAGGTTAAATGTTAAAATCTATGAAGTGCAAAGTGCAGGGAGGTAAATGTTGAAAGTTGTAGGAGAGATGTGCGATGGGAAATGAATGATGTGGCATGGCAGAATTGGGGGCTGCCCTACCCGCGCTTGAAGTGTTGAGCCTTCATCTTACCCGTTCCATCTCTTCATTTGCTTGAATTTGATGTTTCCTTATCCCTCCAAAAGAATCACAAGCCAAAAGTGGCTCCATTTGGGATGACGCACTCGTTTGAGTGTGTTGAGAACTCGCATACCACCTGCTTATGTTCTTCTTGATGTGCCTAGGATCATCGTTAGAACCAATTTCAACCAGTTTTAACCAAAAAAAAAAAAGGAATTGATGCAGAAAAATAGAACAAAATATATACACTATGAGGATATGTACAATGGGCCATCATAGCCTACTGTTAGTTCTGGAAGTAAGGCTTGAGAAACTGTCTATTGACAGGCATCTCCAGTATATCTCCTTCCAAATTTTCTAGCTCAAAAGTATTGTTGCCTTTGACCTCTACCACCTTGAATGGACCAAACAAGAGGGGGTCGAACTTCCCATGTTTCTCTTTGTCTGCTCGCCTGATATCCCATCGCAACACTAAATCCCCAACTTGAATTTCTATGTCTTTAGCTCTTTGGTCAAATGAGCCTTTCATTTTTTCTTGATACTCTGCTAGTCTGAGGCTTACTTGTTCTGGTGTTTCATTCAACTCCACTAACTGATTCATTCTTTGGATGAGGTTGTTTTGATCTTCCTTGATTTCTTATAAGAATTAGGCCACACGTAATGAAAGCTGAATAGAGAAGACTATGGATCTGCCATACACCAGTTCATAAGGGGACTTTCCTGTGGATCTTTTCGTGGTGATGCGATTTTCCCAGAGTGAAAACTTGAGCTGGGAATCCAAGTTATTTTGATTTTCGTTGATGGTCTTCTTCAATATCCTCACCAATGTCTTGTTAGATGATTATGCCAGCCCGTTCCCCTGTGGGTAGTACGTAGTGGAGTGTCCCAACAAGATGTTGTAACACTGAAAAAAATTTACAAATTTAGCCGACTTGAAAGCCTAGGCGTTATCTGTAATTATTTTAACTGGGCATCCAAACCTAGCTATTATGTTCTCCTCTAGGAACTTGATCACCACCGAATTTGTAGCATTTCTTGCGGGCACATATTCTACCCACTTAGTGAAGTAATCCGTAGCAGTGAGGATCCATCGATGTTGATTTATAGAGGCCGGGTGAATCTCTCCTATGAAGTCAATTCCCCACTGTTTGAAAGGTTCTTAAAAATGTACTGGGATCAATGTGAAAGGTGCATACCTTTTCTTTTCAGTGAACGTCTGGAACTTCTCGCAGGCCCGGACATGAGCATGTATATCACCAAACAGTTTAGGCTAGAAGAAACCTGCCCTCAGAATCTTGTGTGCAATAGATCTCCAACTATAATGTCCGCCACATATCCCTTCGTGGAATTCGGTCATCACTTGGTCAACTTCCTACTCTGTTAAACACAATAGTAGGATCCCCGCCAGGTCCTTCCAATACAGTTTCCCATTTGCCACGATATAATTTTGAGACTTCAGTCTCAAGGTGTGATAGTTGGCCTTATCATAGTTAGGAGGGCATCCCAACGTTAAAACATATTCCACTATATATTTATACCATGAGGATAGAAGGTACTTCACATGTGTTTTTTGAGTGGAAGATTCTATGCCTTGATGTGCACCTGTGTCCTCCTGACCTCTCCTCCTGTCATAGACATATTTATCCACAAAGCTTGACAGTTGGATTCAGACAAGATTTTTTCCAGGCCTTGGCTTTTAATGAGCTTGGTAGGATTTATATCCAGTTCATACTCCTGAATCTTGGTTATCCACTTTCCCCTTTTTCCTTCACTGTCACCCTGCACCAGGATATCCTTCACTGCTGCTATTGGAACATAGGAGGTTATGGAAGATTGTAACACATACACCCATAATTACTTCAGATATTTGACCAAAACGTAAGCTTTCTTCTCTAGGATATCATATTTTAGTTTGGCATCTCATAGGACTTGGTTGAAGAACGCAATGGGCTGTTCATGCCATTTGTCATTTTTCTATAAAACTACTGCAGCTATTGTGTGAGGAGAGGCGAAAGAGAAAATCATGAACAACTTCCCATAATCTGGACCGGGCAGCACTGGAACTTCTACAAAGGCCTGTAAGATCCTGTTGAAAGAGTCCCTGGATTCAGGAGTCCATTCAACTTCACTATTATTCTTCAGCATCCCGGTGATGTTTCAGACAATCTCGACATAGTTGGGAATGAACCTTCTAGGGAAATTTATTCTTCCCAAGAATACATGTACTTCCTTTTTGTTTCTTGGTATGGGAATGCCATTTATCATCTCTACCCGCTTCAGGTCGATCTTCACTCCCTCCTTAGTTACTATGTGCCCCAACAACTTTCCTTCCTCCAAGGAAAAGATGTATTTTTGAGGATTCAGAGACAGGCCATACCTATAGCATTTATCAAAGGTTCATCAAAGGTGCTCTATGTGTTTGACGTCACTCTTTGAAAAGACAGTGATGTTGTCTTGGTAAATCACCACAAACTTATCTTGCTCTCTTATGAAATCAATGTCCATCGCACGCTGGAATGTGGCACTGGAATTTATCAGGAGAAAGGGCATTCAGGTGTACATGAAGGTTCCCTAAGGCGTAGTGAAAACCATCTTATTTTGGTCTTTTGGGAGCGCTGCCACCTGATTAAATCCTGAGAAACCATCCATCATGAACATGCAGGAGGAGCCCACCACATTTTGCAAGATGTGGTCCATATTCGGGAGGGGATAGTTATCTTTGAGTGAGGATCTGTTCAGATTGTGGAAATCCACGCAAAGCCTAATTTCACCATTCTTCTTTTCTTGCAGGTACTAAGTTCGCCACCCATTCTGAGTATCTTAAAGGGACAATGATATTGGCCTGCAACAGCTTCTTTATTTCCTTCTCGATAGCTGGGAGAAGAAGAGGGTTGATCTATCTTAGATTCTGCTTATGAGGCTTAGTGTCTTCTTTCAGTGGTATTTTGTGCTGTATAATTTCCATGTAAAAAGTCTTCAGATCCTGGTATGACCAGGCAAAGACGTCTTTATACGATTGGAACAGCCGGAGGTACTAATACTGGTATTCTTCAAGGACCCCTTTTGACAGCTTCACCACCTTCAGATCTTCTTCTGTCCCAATATTCACATCCTTAAAAGGCTCGTCGAGGGTCATTTTGATGGGGTTCACTGGGATATCATTCTTGTCCAACAATATCTCTAATGGCATGAGCCCCCTAGGGATGACATTTCCCTTTAATTACATAACATGGTGTCTAGAGAGTGTCTCTTCCCATCTGTTTTTTGGCTCTTCACTGTCATCCTCGGTGACTGAGTCGATCACCATATTTTAGAACGCACTCATCGTTTCCATAAAACAATGGAACTGCTCTTCATCTTTGAAGACTTGACAATGCTTTACGTTGTCCAGAATGGAGGGGCGGTATCACACCTCAACCTCATATCTGAGCAAAGGATTCTGCGGGGGGCGGAAATTACTAGTAGCCACAGCTAGTGAGTCTACCATTTTGTTCTTATCCCTTGGCATGAACTGAATGTTAAAAGCAGAAAATAAGTTCTCAACCAAATCCCATACCTCATTCTTGTAAGCCCTGATTCGCAAGTGTTTTTTTTGGAATTGGATCTTGACTTGTCTCACTACAAGCTCTGAATCTCCAAACACCTTGAGGTTCTATATGTTCATGTTCCACACTGTCTGTAACCCCAACAAAATGGATTCATATTCAGCCACATTATTTGTGGCTTTGAATTCCAGATTAAAGGAGAGGGGAACTGAGCATCCTTATGGTGATATCAAGAGTACTCCAGCCCCGTTTCCTTATCATGAGTAAGCTCCATCAAACTGCAAGGTCCATATCTTATTTTCCTCTCTACTCGAAGGATTCTTCTGTATTAAAGGAAAAATATTCATTTCTTGCAGGAAATTTTCGTCTTCCTCAAGAAGAAGACAAGAGAATTCACCCTCCTTACCATATACCAAAGAATTTGTGGAACCATTGGCTTTAGTGACCATCTTCACGAATCTGGATTCACGGTATAATCTTCATTCCTCCCTACCGAATATTGGAATAGTGGCATAGGTGAGGTCAATATTTATGGATCCTCCAATATTAGATCCCCAAGATCTTGACAACAACATTTTGAATCGATCTGGGATATCAACTACAACAATGTCCATTACCACGCTTTTGGCCAAAACCTGGGAAAAGTTTACTACCAGATATTTTATCATGCCCAAGCATTTCACCCTCTTGGAATCAAAATAATACGGGTATTTATAAGGCCTGGTAATGTGCAACCCCAACTTCTCCATGACAGACAATGGCAACAGATTATGTGAAGCCCCAGAATCTAACATGCAGTTGTGCAATAATAGGTCAAATATAACTAGAGTCACATAGAATGGGGGAGTGGTTGAGTCGAGCTCTTCAACATGAGGTCCAAAAACTACCATGGGTCTTTCTTCTTAGAGATTGAGGCTATTAGGAAGAGGGCCTATCATCACTATAAACTAGATCACTTAGCATGTACCTTACTTTCAGATCCATCCCAACCATGTACTCCCCTTGGTACATGGGGTACACCCCAATACAAACGACATGTACCCTGACATATTGAAAGACGTAGCATGAATTGGGACACTTGAGCCTTGTATGAAGGTTATTTTAGGAGCTAGATCAGGGGAACCAAGATCTTGACCTTCTCTAGTTCTTTCTCGAGGTTAAAGGCCGTGAGAGCTTTTTCTGCAATGAATTCTTTGGACTTCTCTTTAGGGTGGTCAGGCAGGTTCAAGGCTACATCTGATGACTTCTTGTTTGCAGGAGGATAAGAGCCTTGATTTGTGGAAGTGGACACAACGACTTTATGATGGGTAGACTCTTCTAAAGGCTTTTTCCCCTTACTGGAAGGATTAGAAGAGGTCTGTTATCTTGGTATTGACTCTTCATTTTTTTCTTGCACTCAGGTTCTCTTTCTGGAGGACCTGAGGTCATACTTCTTGTGGAGTTGAGCTTGCATGAAATCCACTAACTACCTGTAGTAATTGTCAATATCTCAATCTTCTGGGGGGAATTCCTTCTCTTCTTGCTCTTCTTGTAGGGTGAGTTCACCTTCTTCATCCTCTAGGTAAGTGAGGAATTTATATTCTTGGCTATCTGTGACTTATTCGCCTGTCCTTCTATTTCCCCTTCCAGGTATAGAGGAGGTTGGATGTGATCTTGCTGCTCCTTCATTTCCCGCTGCAAAAATTGTAGAGTGGGCTTCCGGTATTGGGGATTAAACCCACAGTTTGGAATAATTTGGTTAGGAAGAGGAGGGGAATTATTGGCCTCCAATTCAAGCTTCACCAGCTTATTTGAGAGGTTCTTTATGAACTTATTCATTTCTTCAATTATGTACTCCTATGATTCCCTCTCTAGATTAGAAGTAGAAGCCTCCTCCCCGATCTTTCTTCTGGCTTCATGCTCTGTCTTCCCTTTTAATTTACTCGTAGAAGAAAAATTTTCTTCTACCTCCAATGCATCAGTCTGGATCTAATCCAGAGATGTGGATTTTATTTCTCTTAGGGTGAACCCAAACTCCGGTTTGAAAGCTCCTGTGAAAACCACCTTAGCAGCTGCTTGGGGAGGCTTTATTTCTGCAGGGAGATTATTATAGAGCTTATTAAACCTATTTATGAATTCTGTTAAATCCTCATTGTGTCTCTTTTTAAGAGCATTGAACTTTGTGAGGACATATCCATGGTCCCTCTTTTCTCCCCATTTTAGTGTGAAGAAATTCTCCATTTCTTCCCAAGATGTGACTGTGTGATCAACAAGATATCTGAACCACTTTCGATTCTCTCCATCCAAGGATTGGATGAAAATCCTCAAGGCACAGGGACCATCGAGTGCACTATCAGCTCAATACAGCTGAGTAGATAATTGAGGAAACAAATGCTAAAGTTTCCCAGGTACAGGCTGCATGTACCCTTGCCACCGCGCAACAGACGAAGCTAGAACACCTCATTAGTAGGCTCTGCGCAGACATCTATGAAGATATTCTAGCTTCTGCCACCCCCCAAGCCAATATTTAGGGGTTGGTAACAACATTAAAGGCCTAAAAAATGAAGATCTAGGTGGTCAAAACATAGATGGAGCTACAAATTGCGGATTTACAGGCCAAATTGCAGCCATAAACATCACCAGAGGTAAGGGCCCAACGAGCCGTGCTGGTTACGGAGGCTACAAATGTTATCACAGGAAAAATCGCTTAAGTGCAGTGCGATTGGAAACAACAATGCAGCTATGGACCAAAGTGCAGTGCGATCCTCTCCTATGTGAGATCAATCAGGCGCTGCGACAGAAGGAAGAATAGTTTGAGTAGTTGGAAGCTACGATGCCTACTCTAATACCTGCTCAAAGGTTGACACGGCTGCGTACTAGCCACACCTTGCGAGAAAAAATTGAAGAGCTTCGACAGAAGAAGAAAACCATTGGTGATCATCTCAAGCCTTGGGCTAATTAAGCCCTCAAGCTCTCCTAGAACATTGATCTCACAATAAAGCAACTTAACCAGAGTTTGGAAAGTGTCACGATGGTCAAGAGGGACCAACTTCACAAAAATTGGTGGATATAGCTCAGAATGCTGTTGTGCAAAGTGAAGGAGTGCTGCTTGAGCCGATTGATGCGATCAAGCTACTGCAAGAAAAGGTGGAGAGCCCACCACCGCAGTGACTCGGGACGAGTCACAAGATTGTGTTGGGGGATTGTTGGAACAGGGTCCCCGAGAGCTGCAAATTTTGTACAATTTTGTATATTTTTGGTATTAATTAGTATAACGAAGGGGTTTGGGGTGGGTAAAAGCCCTGAATGCATTGTAATGGGTCAATGGTAGACCTAGAGTCTGCAAACCATGGTTCGCGGACCAAAGGAAAGTGTAGGATAAGTCGTTATAAATAGATGAAAATTTTTGAGTGTAGATGTAGGCAAGAATTAAGATTTATGCCATGTATGAATTGTTAGATCTGTCATGGGTTGTTTTGGGTAAGGAATCCTGCTGATTATGTGAGCGGAGATCCTCAGTCTTGTTGTGTACGGACCCCGCTAGGCTGTGTGTGCGGGCTGGGTTTGGTTATAAGTAGATTTGAATGTTAATGAATGTGAAGGTATTGTTGAAGCATATGTGTGATATATGGATCTGTTAAAGTTACTATTGATGCGAATATGTGCCACGAATATTTGTTTAAGTTGAAAATACATCTGTTAGCTATATGTTGCGAATGTGCCTATAGATGTGTTTATGATATGATACGCTGGTAATTGATGTTACGCACGTGGATGCGAAGGTACTGATAATATCTGTGAATGGAAATAGCTTTGTTAATAACTAATTAGACTGTGAAAAGCCTGTGAATACAATTACTCTGTGCTAACTCGATAAGCTACAAACGAAAATCTTCTAGACTTACCTACACTCTCTCAGGGTGCAGAAACTTGGTTCCAACACCCTCCCATACTGCTTCAGGTGAGACTTTGGCCTGCGCAAGTAGGTCACTGCCGAAAGGGCCAGTAGTATAGGGGTTTGTTGGCAAACCTTAACCTCTGAACCCAAGTCAAGACCCTTCGAGCCAACACCCCCCCAGCATTAACCTTTGGAAGGTGGAGGGGATGCAAAATAAATTATGAGCCATCAGATGCATTGATGTGGAGTGGAGCTGAAGGCAGGATGGAGGAATCAGAAGTGGAGTTGGCGGGACTCATTAACACTGAAAAGGGTAGAAAAAAGGCCATGGGAGGGATATTGATGACAATTCAAGGAAGTGGGACCCAAAATCATATTGCATATCACAGATTAGAGGTTTTTCATTTGAGCAGTGAAGGGTAAAGAGTAAGATGTGTGAAGTGCGAAGGGCGGAGGAGTGACGTGGCAGGACGGAGGTGGGACTGCCCGCAGATATCATATCACAAGTTTTTCATGGGAGTAAGAAGAGGTTAAACATTATGTTTTTCGATGTGAGAAGTGCGATGGGCAGAGGATTGATGTGGTGGGGCAGAGGTGGGATAGCCCACATGTCGCAAATCAAAAGATTTATGTGTGTGCCGTGAAAGGTAAATGGTAAAAAGTGTGATGTACGAAGCGCGGGGAAGGTGACGTGGAAGATGGAGGTGGGGCCTCACCTGAAAATTTCATATCACAAGATTTATGTGATAAAAATGAAGGGTAAGTGATGGAAAGTGCGATGTGTGAAGTGCGGGGAAGGTGACATGGCATGGATGGAGGTGGGACTGCACCCGCAGATCTCACGTCACAAGTTTTACATGGGAGAAAGCAGAGGTTAAATGTTAAAATCTACAAAGTACAAAGTGCAGGGAGGTAAATGTTGAAATTTGTGAGGAGCGATGTGTGATGGGCGATGAATGATGTGGTGTGGCAGAATTGGGGCTGCCCGACCCGCACTTGAAGCATTGGGCCTTCATATTACCCGCTCTAGCTCTTCATTTGCTTGAATTTTATGTTTCCTTATCCCTCCAAGAGAATCACAAGCCAATAACATATTTTATAATCTATGGAAGGGACCTTACACAATTCATGCTTACAGAGTTAATAATGCATTTTTCCTAAAGGAAATGGATGGATCAGAGCTACCTGGTGGACCTGTAAATGGAAGAATGCTCAAAAATTATTTTTCACAAGAATAGAATCATTTTTTCACTAAGATCATTGTAAATATCATTTTCCTTTTACTCTCATGAATGGGTGACTCAAGTCAGAAGTTGAAGCCCGAAGAGAAGGCTGTAAGCATTTGATAAAATTTCCACCAAAATTACAACAACAACAAAATAAATCAGATGAAATTTTTTATTGAAGAAGTTAATTCAAGGCTACTGGTCAACAATTATTGGAACCTCATAGGGAGAGTGCAATCCCGAGCTAGAGCCACAGTTATGGTCCTATAATTTATAGGATCATAAGGTGATTGAATAATTTCTCTCAGTGATATCAAATTGTAAATAATGTTGTATTTTGAAAATGATTTCCAAAAAAAAGATATAAAAAAATGAAAATAGGGTATATGAAAAGAAAATAGAATAAAATAAAATAAAGAAAGAGAATAAAAAAAGAAAAGAAAATGATGATGAAAAGAACCCCATGAAAAAATAAAAACAAGTTTGAAAGTGATGAAAATTCAAATGGCACTAGAAGAAAAATAGTTTTGTTTTGAAAATAAAACATGATTTTGTGTGCAACTTGTTTTAAATGCCACAACTATAAATCCTTGTTTGAATAATACAGTATAATTATGGTTAAACACATTTGACTTTCTGTTATTAGGTTAGAGAAATAATTTAGCCAAACTGTTTAAACTTGGCTAAAATTAGCTAGGTAGATCAAGAAATTGGTCCAATTGTTTAAGCTGGATCAATGAAGGTAAATGAGAAGGTTAAAATTAGATTAGATAATTCCCCTTTCAAAGAGAAAAATAACAAGGGTTTTCACATTCAAATGCACCCTTAGGTAGTGAAAAATAACCCTAGTAGAAAATTAGAATCAAAAGGGATGAAAATGTAATAATTTATGTTTTATGCCATATATATTATTAGTCTAAGTATAGGCGCTTATGTTATAAAGTTCGTAAGAGACAAAGGAATTTTTCATGTAGCAGGTAAGTGGCACACACGATTCAATGCTCAGATCATAGTCCACCCAAATCAGCAGCCCCAAACGGCTTTTAGCCCCCCTGCCCTTCCTACATTTATCGGTGCAGGGGTGGGGGGTGGGGTATGAAAAGTGGTTTGGCTCCCCTCCGGCCCCACATAACATGTCACTCCCTCGTGATTTCACACCCCCTCCCCACCCTTCGCATACCACTTACCACCTCTACCCCCCTTCGAAAACCATCAAACAACTCTCCTTTCCCGCCAACACTCCACGCGCCCTCACTTCCAACCCTTTCATGACATTTTTCCTACCTGTTATGCATTAAACATTCCTTGGATTACTGTTTACATATCCTAATGGTCCCACATCCCCAACAGATGGCTATTGCAATCATAAAAGCCTCCCGATTCACTAATTTTGCACCATTTTTCTGTATTTTCATTCACCTAAGTCATCTTTGCTCTTTCTAATTTTCCTTCGCATAGTAAAAGAGTCTTGCGGAAGAAGAAACCAGAACATGCAGTGAAATAAACATCATTTCCACCAAAAGCCAATTTCCAACCGTTTCTCGGTAAATACACTGCTATCAACCTTTTTTCCTACTGTGTGAATTTGCAAAGATTCCTTGAAATGGAAAAAATAATGATAATTCTAACAATCCAATGATCCCTCCCGCAATTGATCTCAACCACATCCCCCTAGCTAATAGAGGCTATAAAATATCAGATCCAAAGTGTGAATTAGATTTATTTGAATTACACTGCTGGATCAAAGACAACTTCCTTGACCAAAGTGATGAGATCAGGCTCTCGGAGTCCAATTTACCCCTTTAAATGTTTCCTCAAGCCTACTATTTCCAAGAGTTTATCCTCAAATGCCAAGCCTGCTATTTTCCAAGGTAAAGAACCATTGTAGCTCATAGTGGTGGCATTCTGTTTACAATTACCCATGAAATAATCCATCAAATGTTGGAGATCCCCCAAAATGATTCTACAACCCTTTTCTTAGTGGAAGCTTTAAATGAACTATACTAGAAGTTAACTTTTTCCCAAAGAATGAATATTTTTTAAATCTTCCTATTCGAGAATGCACAATTACCAAAGACAAATCCACCATACCCCTCCTCCATTTTTCCAGACAAGGCCAAGAAAATCATCTACATACTTACATGTTTGTTAGGATATTATTCATATGAATGGGTAGATTAACCTATTTTAGGTTTTCTTTCCATTCTCTCCATTGAAGAAAAGCCCTTTGTGATTTTTAATTTCAACCATTTCCTTGCTAATAGAATCCATGAACAATTCCTTAAGTTTAAAACTAAAGGAATGTTCAAATATGCTTCTATTTTTATTTGCACATTTCTATTTTATCAAGCAAACATGTTTGCATTTTCACTACAAAATATGAATGAACAAGGAGATCCACATTTAGTCATTTTTTTGACTTCCTTGGTAAGGAATAATTCAGAAGAATACAGTTTCAAAGACTATATTGATTAGTTTATTCATCTAGCCATATGTTTACTGAGCAATAATTCAGAACCTAGGGTCAGTGATGATATTCAGAAGATTTTACACCTTAGTGAGCAGGATAAGACAGGTGACTGGTACTTGTACCAGAATTACACCGAAATAAGAGTGTATGGGTGTGAATTGCCACCCTACAAGATGCCTAAATACCTCCCAATGAGGGTGTTTGAATTGGAGTACATCGGGTAGATGATCAATTCAGATGAAATTCACTTTGTTTCAACCAAGAATAAATCATAGTTTAGAATAAAGACTCAAATTAGACCTTTTATATGCAACAGTAGGACAACAAGAGAGGATGCCTACATCCTCCTAAAATAAATGAAATTTCCCTTAATATTAACATGGTCATATGAACCATTTTGAGTAATTTCTAAGCAAAGGGTGGAAAATAAAACCACTCCTTATGTTCATACACAAAGAACTAGAAATGAGAAGTACATGAACCAAGATGAGTGGGAATAAAACACCTTACAAGAAGCATAGGAGCAGTTTCTGTCTACATCAACTTCATAGATTCCCACACCTTAGGAAAAAGCAGAGAAACAACCAAGGGAAAAAGTATCTCCTTCTCTCACAGAGCTTTCAACCAAAGAATTCAATATTTACAGGAAGAAAGCAAATTCCAATCCTAAAATGGACTTTGCAAAAGAGGAGGGCGAGCAAACTACAATAATACTGAAGGGTCCACACACTTCAACAAAATCAAATAGTTTCTTTGCTGGATCTCCAACATCATCAGTTTCATAGGGGAATCCAGATATAACTCAAACATCAGGATTTATTTAAGGACAAAAAGAGATAATTATATTTGATAAGTAAAAAGATAAAAATCATAAAAATGAACATCTCAAAGTTAGCACTTATGATCAGTTCTGGAAAAAAAATACCACAACCCAACATAGGCTCTTATCAGCCTTCGACACTGAGAAAGGAAGAATATAGATGTAATATTCCCAATTAGCCCAAGCTAATGGGAATATACATTTTTGTTTAAATTTTATGTTGTATGAATAAATGTGTAAAGGAGGACAATAAAAACTCTTAAAACAACAAATAAATCAATGCCACATGTGAATAAGGCTAAATCTGGGCTAACTAAATGAGCACCCTTAGGTGTGAAAGGGGCTAAATGTTTTGACTGGGTCAACCATGACCAAATCAACAACACTGTCTTTGAGGAGTGGCCATCAATGAGGCACAATGCAATTTTAGTTGGAGGTGGCTCATGTGAAAAGAGTTATTTCATTGAGATGGTTTAGGGTTTTGAAAGCTCTCAAACTTATAAAAGGAGGACGATGGTAGCATGGAAAAGGTTTTTGAATGATATTAGATTTCTGAAGTATTTTCTATTTAGACATACAAGTTTTCTTTGGCTGTTTAGCCTAGATTTCAAATGTTGTTTAGCATTGGGTGTTCCTGATCGGGAATCCCACCTCTTTCCTTGAGTAGCTCTTGGAAGAGTTTTGCATTTCTTGTCCACTATCAGGAACTTGGCCAAGCGCTTATTCCAACTACAACGCAAATCCTGTTGAGGGTTTGGTTATCTTTATAAGCTGTAGCAAGTGGAGGATAGATCTACTCAGATCTAGGCCAATCTAGTGCCTCTTTTCAGTGGGGAAGGCTTCTATCCCATTGGAAAGAGAGTATTGGATCATTGGAGCTACATTTTCAGATCTTGGCATCAGGCCAAACTTTTTCTAGAGCATAAAGCACAATTTTGCTTCCAGTACTATGTTATTTGCAAGGGTATAGTTGCAGGGTCTTCTGGCACACTTTTTGGAGTATTGGTTTTCATGTGATTGGGGATATGCCCTTCACATTTGAGATCCATTGGCTAGGATCATCATATTGTATAGATCAGATCAGATCTGAAGCTACATATATTTCTAAATATTTCTGCAGATATGAAGCATTAGATCTCAGATCTACTCCATGTACTTCACCTTTTGTTGAAAACCCCAAGGGGCATTTAAAGAAGAGCCTATCTAGTGCACAGATCTGATATAGATCTAAATTTTTGTACACAGATCTACTCTAGATCTGAAGTGTAATCTAAAATAGTTGTATCTAATAAAAATAACGTTGTCAAGCTATTTCAGTCTTAATACATGGTTGCAACACCTCATTTTGAGGGTTTTCTTCTATAAAAGTCTTCTATTTCCTGTTCTACATCTTACGGGCTTCAATATAAATCTTATTTGTTGTTGTAAATGTAAACATTGAGCCTCCATATTGGCCTCCTGCTCTTACTTAGCTAAACTGCGTTATTTCTCTGCAGTATTGTTTAATATTGCTGTTATTTCCCTTTTGGGATATTATAGTGGTATCAGAGAAATCATCCTGGAAAAGCCTGTAAGAAGCCAATATGTCTTTAGAAGAAGAAGAACCTCTTACTGACATAGAGAAGAGGTATCTAAAAATAAGATAGAAGAAATTTGATTACACCAATGACAATGATGACAAGGGTAAAGCCCCTGAATCTAGAAGTGATGAAGATCCAAAGGATTTTCCTAAAATCCTTTTGAGAGACATGCAAGATATTGCTAGGGAGATCAAAGAGATGAAAATGGATAGAATCAAAGAGTCTCCTAAGATGTTTCATCTTGGAGAAAGCTCTGGCATGTCTCACCACTAAAATGATCAACCAGTGCATCAGCCACAGATTTCCAAATGCTCTACCATGCATACCTTTTTGGTTGTGGGAAATGAAGGGTTTCAAGAGCAAGCATCCCTTGAAGACTATTTTGAAGAGCATGAGTCTCAAAATCAGAGATTCAAATATCACTTGAGTTTTCAAGAGTTATTTCACCTAAAGGACAAGAGAAGACCAAGGCATCAACATAGAGATGGTGGATTCACTTAGAATCATGATCAACATCACTCTATGGGAATATTATTTTTACCCAAATTTTATGGGCCATCCAAGTGTTCTGCCTAATCATGGGTAGAAAAACTTGACATCTAATTTCAGCTGAACAAGGTCCCTGAGATGGAAGCTATCAAGATTGCAGCGTTGCACTTTGAAGGTGAAGCACATGACTGGTTGTTCCATGGCTTGTCTACATTGGGTCATGCCAATGTGATTGCTTATTCAGAGTTCACTATAAGGCTGGTGGAAAGGTTTGACAGAAGAGATCCAGAGGCACCATTCATGAGCCTTGCAAATTTGAAACAATCAGGTAATACATAGTCTTACATTTCTGATTTTTTAAGATTATCTGTTATGGTTCCTGATTTGTGTGCAACAAGAAGGGTGTAAATGTTCACAGATGGTTTAGATGAACCTCTTCATGGGTTGGTAAATTATACCAAGCCCACTACTCTGCATGATACCATTGAGAGGGCTAGAGACCTTCAAGATGCCTTGCCAAAAGCAAAGGAAAGTTTTCAAAATAAGCCCTCTTTTCCTTCCAAGGGAAAGGAAGAGAAAGCTTCTCCCTCAAAGGAGAGCACATTCAATAAGCCTCTTGATATTGATGCCCGGAAATAATTGAGGAAGAAGGAGCTTTGCTTCACTTGCCAAGAATCATGCGCACTAGGGCAAAGATGTGCTACTGGGAAGGCACATTACATAGAGATCTTCTCAGATATGGAAGAAGAGGAATAAGAAGAAGAATATGAGAGGGGTCACAGCGCTGGGATTGCAGGATATGAACCACCATCACAGGGATTTGAGAATGGGTAAATGGCTCCAATCAGAGGGGCTCTTGCATCACTAAGGGTGGTACCCAACTTTCATGACATTTTCACACATGAAAAAGGGTTGAATTTTCATAGTGGAAGCAGGGACATGAGGATCCCATCTATTATGCATATGAGGATGGTCCATGAGACATCACTATCTAGTGGCACTGGGAGGCCACCTGATTTAGATTTTTTGGGGAGGACCTCACAACATGATGCTCCAAGCTTAGATCCAGGAGGGATTGGAGCACTAGAAGACAAAGCTACAGCGCTGGGAGACTTGGATAAGCTCAACAAGGAGGGAGATCTTCTTCCTTTATCATCATCATCCACTCTCATTTCTGGTTCTGCACCGTGGGAGGAGAAGAATGGAGGGAATGACCTTCCAACATACACCTTTGGCATGGGAGATGTAAAGGGAGAGATCAACAACATGAAAAACATTTATGTTGAAACATTATTAGCACCGTCATTGTTGGGCAATTTAGATCCATATTGGAAATCCCAACTGTTGGTGGATTATTCCAAGGATCTTTACACTTGTATGATACTTGATGACTAGATGTATGAAGAGGGATATCTAGTCCATGAAGGAGTCATCTATCATCATGATAGGATCTTCTTATCTAGAGCCTCCAAGCTCAAGGAGAAGATGTTGCAAAGGGCCTACAAAGAGTTTTGTTTCAGCCACACATATTCCATGAAGATCTACAACATCATCATGAGAAGCTTTGATTGGGAAGGCTTGAAAGAAGAACTACACCAACATTTTCAAGAATGCACAAGCTATGTGGAGTTGGGGCAGCAACATGACTCTATGAGGGAGTTATTTCAGCCATCTCTTCTTTCTTTTGAGAGAGGAGATAGATTCATGCACCACTCCATTTGTATGAGGAGAATTGTTGGTGAAGAATCTGATCATGTAAAGAATTTTTTATTTTCTGATTGTATATATTCTTTCACCATGATTATGCAGGCCATGTCTCCAAGAAGGAGCAATACATATTGTAAATCTCATGGCCAACAATGGGTCACACAAATTTTTGAATATGGCCACTCCCTTGATGATCAAAGGGAGATTCTATATCATGATGAGTGCTTTCCTAAAGCACCAAACATATCTCACACTTTCAGCCATAGTGAGATAACATGGGCAGCAAGTAAGTGGTGGGAAAACCACTTACCATATTTGGATCTGATGCAGGCAGGAGATGCACTGCGCTGGTTTCATATGTGGGACTATGACCCACCTCCACATGTTCAAATTTCTGTTTGTATGTATGTAGTTTTGCTCCCATACATTGATGATATACTTGTAATTTTTATGGGTGTGTATGGAGGGAGGATGGGAGGCATGTATGTACCACATGGGATGGAGGTTCTCCATACACCTTATGCTACATGTTACAGGGAGAGCATTGGTTCAGCCATATTTGTTTCATTTGAGTTATTGACTCCTTGTGGGATGGATTACTTACATATCATAAGAATTTTTGGAGGAACAATTCATGGAGGGTTGGATTGGTGAACACTTAGCTTATGGAAGAAGCTTAACACATGATGATGGTGCCACCAATGGAGGAGGAGAAGAGTTGCAACACTCACCTTATCATTTTCTTGAGGAAAAGCAAAATTTTGGAGGGGAGGACTGTAATATTCCCAATTAGCCCAAGCTAATGGGAATATACATTTTTGTTTCATTTTTCTTGTTGTGTGAATAAATGTGTAAAGAAGGACAATAAAAACTCCTAAAACAACAAATAAATCAATGCCACATGTGAACAAGGCTAAATCTGGGCTAACTAAATGAGCACCCTTAGGTGTGAAAGGGGCTGAATATTTTGACTGGGTCAACCATGACCAAATCAACAATTTTGTCTTGGAGGAGTGGCCATCAATGAGGCACAACGCAATTTTAGTTGGAGGTGGCTTATGTGAAAGAGTTATTTCATTAATATGGTTTAGGGTTTTGCAAGCTCTCAAAATTATAAAAGGAGGAGGATGGCAGCATGGAAAAGGTTGTTGAATGATATCAGATTTCTGAAGTATTTTCTATTTATACATACAAGATTTTTTTTGGCTATTTAGCCTAGATTACAAATGCTATTTAACATTGGGTGTTCTTGATCAGGAATCCCACCTCTTTCCTTGAGTAGCTCTTGGAATAGTTTTGCATTTCTTGTCCACTATCAGGAATTTGGCCAAGATCTTCTTCCAACTACATTGCAGATCCTGTTGAGGGTTTGGTTGTCTTTGTAAGCGGCAACAAGTGGAGGTTAGATCTACTTAGATCTAGGCCAATCTAGTGCCTCTTTTTAGTGGGGAAGGCTTCTATCCCATTGGAAAGAGAGTATTGGATCATTGAAGCTACATTTTTAGATCTTGGGATCAGGCCAAACTTGTTCTAGAGCCTACAACGCAGTTTTCCTTCCAGTACTGCGTTATTTGCAAGGGTACAGTTGTAGGGTATTTTGGCACACTTTTTGGAGTATTGGTTTTCATTTGATTAGGGATCTGCCCTTCACATTTGAGATCCATTGGCTAGGATCATCATATTATATAGATCAGATCAGATCTGAAGCTGCATATATTTCTGAATATTTTTGCAGATTTGAAGCATTAGATCTCAGATCTACTCCATGTACTTCAATTTTTGTTGAAAACCCCAAGGGGCATTTGAAGAAGAGCCTATCTAGTGCACAGATTTGATATAGATATAAATTTTTGTACATAGATATTCTCTAGATCTGAAGTGTAATCTACAACAATTGTAGCTAATAAAAATAATGTTGTCAAGCTATTTCAGTCTTAATACATGGTTGCAACACCTCATTTTGAGGGTTTTCTTCTATAAAAGTCTTCTATTTCCTGTTCTACATCTTATGGGATTCAATATAAATCTGATTTTCTATTTTGAATGTAAATATTGAGCCTCCATATTGGCCTCCTTCTCTTACTTAGGTGAACTACGTTATTTCTCTACAGTATTGTTTAATATTGCTGTTATTTCCCTTTTGGGATATTACAGGAGATAGAATTATTGTAGGCATAGGTTCCCCATCCTAAATATGCAATTGATTACAAGAATGCTTCTTTTGAATTTGATGCAAAATATGTCCATCCTATCGATCATATGGAGATGCACGACAGATAGGAGAAATGATATGTTCCACATTGACAAATACTGCAATTACTGCCTCTAAATTGCAAGTATCACTCACCAATATCCAGTCTCAATTAAAAATTGAAAATATCACTTCTTTGGAAAAAGATAATAAAATAAAATCCTTAGCAGAATAGTTCATTAAGATAGTATATGACCCAGAAAATTTTAAGGCAGTCGAAGAATTGATCAAGAAGAAGAATCATGACATTGCAACACTTAGGAAAAAATTGAAATTTTCAGCAATTGAGGATCCGCAAACCAAATAAATAGGGGAGATAGAGGGCCAAAAATAAGACATGCTCAAGATAATTAAGGAGAAAAATTCACAAATAAGGAACATGGAAGTATAGATGGACAATATAGTCAAGGAAAAAGAACAAAATTCACAACTATCTGTAGTCCCACTAGATGCAATACCTATTACAACAATATCACAAACATGAATGGATACCTAAAATATAGTAGGGGTTTCTAAATCAACAACACCCCCAGCAAAAGACTTAGATGCTGCTGGAAAATTTGTAAAGCTATGGAAGGCATGTCTATACATGGAGAAGAAATCAAAAGATTACAAGGACAGGTAAAGGCCTTGCAAGAGAAAAAAGCAAGGATTGAGACCTCTCATCTAGTTGAAGTAAAAAAATCTCAGAGACTCACCCAGAGGCTACAAAATTTGGGGAAGGAAGCTACCATGGCTCAAACCTTAGCCCAAGCTAAGGAAAATATATGGATAGATATCAAAATATCTATGGAATAAATTTGGCCACTAATACATATTATTTTTTAACATAATGAGCTGATCTAGAAAGCCAAAGCATTCATTGAAAAAATCAGAGAAAAGCTAGAAGAAAAACCTACTGAATCCATTAATATTATCAAATTTATCAACTCAAAAACATATATGAGTTAGAATAATTGGGGATTGAGGACAAAACTGAAACCATATTAAAAATCAAGAAAGTGTTAACCAAGAAAAATCTCATGATAGTTGGAGGAAAAATGTCAAATTCTGGAAATTGGTGTCCAGAGGTTCTTTAACAAGTTTGAAGTGATGAATAAGAAAGGATTTCCAAGTTTACTTGTGCGGAATGAAAAATTAATCACTTTCTATGATTACAACCAGAAATTGGTGGCCGTGGCTAAAGATAGTTCTAAATTTACAGGGATACAGGGGAGCATCATAGGAAAAGCCTTCCCAGAGACTCTGGAGTATGATTTAAACATCCAACATGAGATCAAACACATTTTTATCACTAAGCCCAACTTTACCAAATATATAGAGGCAAATGAAATTTACATAAAGTTACTCAGGTTGTGCATCCCAAGTGACAAGAGGTGGGACAAGTTATACGAGTTACTTGAGTGAAAAAAGTGATTCTATCTTCAACAGTAGGACCAACATCACAACAAAGGTAAAAAGGCAGATCAACAACAATTTACGCAAAAATAGTGCCAGCAATCAGAAGTAGTTCAAACCTGCCCAATATTTTTGTAATACAAGACATAATCAATTTTATATATTCCTAAAATTCACCCTGATATGTTATGACATGATATTTTGTAAATAAACTTATAAATACTTCTGATTTTGAAGTATGATGGGTTGATTTTGCATCCAATAAGGCTATTGCATATTTTCAATTTTCAGAGGACTGATCAGTAACAAAGAAGGATTTTCACAGGATTCTTTTTTTAAATTGTTGGTGAAGTGCATCTATCATTGTTCATATGTTTACTTTATTTGCTTACCATGATTATGTGTGTTCTTAATTTGAATTATTCAATAGAAAATTGAAGAACAAACTTTGTTTTAATGCACACTTTGTTTCTGGCTTTGAATAATTTAAATGTTTTCAACTGAGATTAAGTAAATGAATTCTTAATTGCAATTTACTTAATGGAAATCCATTCACTTCTTCTCATTCACTTCGTTTAAACCTACATAATCCAATTAGTTTGACTGCCTTGCCCTGTGAAATCACTTTATAAAAGCTGAAGAAGATCCATGTTTTAAGTCATAAACTCCATATCCAAATGGTAATTTAATCATTAATAAAAAAAAATACAAATCAATCAAACAAACATTGAGCATTCATAACTAGCCTAATATCTCAACATAAAAAATTATAAATCTGACAGAGAGATTCCTCTATGAAGCTGGAAGGGATAGATCCCAGCTTCGAAATTGGTTTTGTGGTTACCTCTGTAATTTCTCTTACAACCTCGGAAATTCTATAGTGATAAGGGGCTCACTACATGTCAAGAATATATCGTTAACATATAAAATAAAAATCAGCGACATACCTTGGACTACCTTGAAGTAGAGGTTGGGATCGACATTTCTTCTTGTGAATCCTAACTTCACCAAATAAATATCTATGTGGGTGTACCATGCTTTGGCGGCTTGCTTAAAACCATACAATGCCTTCTTCAACCTACAAAAATATGTCTTTTGATCCTCTACTTCAAATCCCTGTGGCTTCTTGATGTACACTTCTTGTAACATTCCATGGAGGAATGTTGTATTCACATCCATCTAATTTAGGGTCCATCCTTGACACTTGAAAAGAGAACTTATCAAATGAATGGTTGTATATCGAGCCGTAGGTGAAAATATATCATCATAATATTTTCTCTCTTTCTAGGAGAATCCTTGGGCCATGAACCTTGCTTTATATTTTCCAATGCTTCCATTAGATCCATGTTTGATCTTGAATAGCCATTTTGAAGTCACCATGGATTTCCCCTTCATTCTCGGCACAACATCCCATATCTAATTATTTATAATTGATTCATATTCTTCTGTCATAACATCCTTCCAAAATTGTTCATTCACAAATTATTTAGAGGTGGGAGGTTTGGCTTGAATTATAGTGCTCATATCTACAACATATCCCTGGTATCTTCATGGCTTATTGCTTTCTCTAAATGATATTCGAACGAGAACACATCTCTCATCATCCTGTAATGTGTCATGAATCCAAAGTGGCCTCTTCCCTGCAGGAGGATCACATGAAATATGATCTAAGGGGTCCATGGGATCCATGGGATCATCAACAATGTCTGATTCAGATTCAGGTACAAAAGGAGCAGCTTAGATATTGTAATATTGAAAATTAGGAACAGCTACACTATTGGGAATATCTCAAGATATTACCAATGTGGAGATCAAAAATACATAAACATGAGCTGGAAAATAGCAGTGAGTGCATTAATAATGGAAATGCTGGAATATCCACATAAACCTTACATTAGATTATATCAGCAATAATGTATACAATATCTTTAAAGAAATGATCTCTCAAGCTAGGAAATGTAGCCTCAATGAAACATGTACATGAAATATGGAGAAATACTGCTATATAAAAGAGGCCCTGGCTATGACTGCGCAATCCATGAGGCAGAAATGCTACAAATAATTTCAATACATGGATACAACAATATGTGGCTCAAATAAAGAAAGGGGAGCAAGATCTCAAATCCCTGGAAACATGCAATACACAATCCTTGAGAGTATTGGTTGAAATAAGTACAAAATGGAAAATATGCAGAAATGCCGAAGTTGCTGGGCAACAACTTCAACTCAAAATTGGAAATGGATGTAGATAGCTGATGATGCTGCAATAGATGGATGAATCACATCCAAAGGATCTCTAGAGTGAAAGTTTGATCCTCTCCCCTAAGTTCTCACCCTCCAAACATGTGGAGCAAGTCCCCACTGCAAATACACTCAGAAATAACGCAGTCTAGAGAAGGGACTGCGCTGTTGGTGAAGAGAAATGCTTGGAATAATGCCAATGATCTACAATATTCTCTTGGATCTCCCTCACTAAGCTCCTAGAGGAATAGAAGCTCCCTCCTCTGACAGATGAGCCAAGGAAATGGTATATGGTGTCCTCCACTGCAACACCCCAACAACACTGTGTTATACTTGAGTAGAAATAACGCAGTAACTAAAAGGAGAAGATTTGGCCTTGAGACAAGAGATATGGAGAATGAAGAAAAATCCTTCAAGAGGCCTTTCAAGAAGGAGAAGGAATCCTAAACAGGAATTCCTTGGCAATTCTTGCTAAACAGCAAAAGAATTCACAATGTCTAAATAGACATGAAATGAATAATCCAGAGCATGAATAACAATGGCTGCCTTTCCCTCCTTTTAAACAAGTGAAAAATCTCTCTCCATGGGCACCATCCATTAGGGTTTCATCCACCAAATATCCTATTCCACATTCACACTGTGCTGTCTCATAAAGTGATCCACTCCTCCTATGGCAGCGCTGTTGACTTGGTCAAACATGACCTTGTCTTCATGCATTTGCCCCTTTTCACACTTGAGGGTGAAAAATGAAGCTACTCTGAGGATCCCTTTCGAATTATGAGGGATTTTATTCATGTATTCAATAAGAATGGGTTCCTTTACCCATTTATTTAGCTGCAAGGTGATAAAAGAAAAATTTTAATATTCCATTTAGCCATGTGCTCCCCTCCCAAATATTCCATTTAATATTCCATTTAGTCCTCCCCTCCCAAATGTTGCTTGTCCTCAAGAAACTGCAAGGATAGAACTAAAGAATATCCACCCAAGGCATGGAGTCTGAAATATGTTGAGGAACATCTGCCTCAGGTAGATCCTCCATCCCCCAAGAAATCATCCATACAAAGTGATTTACCTCCCAACATGGCAACTCCTGACAATCATATTCCACCTTTGGCTCCTGCAATATAGGTGGGCTAAAAATCTGATCTTGGTAGACAAAATAGCCTACCCCACGCTGTCATTCTCTCCACTTAGGATAAGTGTAGAGTATATGATGATCTTGGGCTGCAATAAAGTTTCCCTCCAGTGGCAAGATGAAGACTAGACCTCCAAGGATCTCTTCCCCAACGTTATGAAACATGTTGTCCCAAAACATCTCATATGTGATGAGTTGGAAATAACGAACATATGGCATCCAATCAATCATATGGCTCACCTCAAATGGAAAAAAAATGTTTTTATGTAGTGGCCACATATCCTCTCATGCTCCCATTAAACATGCAATGCAAATAATGTGGGAGACCTCTCCCCCAAGGGATACATCCAACCAATGTGCCATTCCCCCAATCATGCTCTCGACAAACATAAATACAACAACAACATAATAAACCATAATGAGAACCATGCTTGCTATCATGAGTGGAAAGGGAGAAGGACAATGATCCCTCAATTGTAACCAATGCAGTTTGACCCTCAACTGCAAAAGAGTGTGACAAAAAGTGTGGCCTCTCAACCACTTTCTTGCTGTCCTACTCTCCTCAAATGTATGGAGAAAGTGAATGATGTATGGTTCAAGGTGAGTAGGTCCTCCAAAATACATTTCCTCCCCAAGTCCTCCTAGGGAGTGGTCACCAATAGTGCTCATGGCCTGAAGTATACCATGGGGTCTAGAAAGAAGAATGCTCCTCCTTGGAGAAACATCCTATACATATATGGTTAAGCGATGAATATAAAAATCATCATGCAAATAAACAGTACCCTTACCATAAGTTTTGTGTATGAAAATGGAGTGGCTAAAAAAGAGTCTCCTCTCATCCTCAAAGAGAAAAGAGGTGGTTGTGCTAACTCCTCCAAATATTTATGTATCTCCTCCATCTACACATGATCTATGCATCTCCTCATATGCTGATCTGTCAATATCATGCAAGAAAGATGATTCTGGGAGCACTCCACTCCTCTGAAATCAATGAATGGTGCCTCAACATGTGAAGCATCCCTCCTCATCTGTTGGTCCAGTGGTCTCCCCGAAAAAATGTCTCCATGTAATGAGACATCCTCAACAAGAGATGACTGAATATATGAATGAACAAGTATGTTCATGCTTCCACTATGCAATCCAATCACCTTCTTAGGTGCATCAACCTCATAAAATATATAGGGATGTGTGCTTCTCATCACATCATGATGGTCATCCTCCCTATCTCCTCCTTGTGTGTCCATGGTTGCACACCTCCTCAACAATGGCACATGAATTGTTCCTTGATATCCATACATGATATCCTGGGGACTTCATTGCAAAGATGCAAGAATCCCTCTACCTGGAGAAAAATCTCCTCCTTCCTCTACATGAGGCATTAGATAATCTCTATATGGCACAACGTTGTTGCCCTCAACTTCCTCAACATAGATGGGAAACCCTCTAATAATGTTGCTGCAAATATGGAATATCTCCCAAGGTGGAAGTAATTCCTGATCATCAAAGGTCAAGGAGTATTCCCTTTGCACCATGATAGTGCCATCTCCTACTCCTTCAACATCATACAAGAAATGAGAGAAATTCTGCCCTTGCTCTCCGAAGAACAACCTAAGAAACAAAATTTCTTGCTGCTTCCTCATGCTCTCATCATACAAGACATGTGATGAAGACATAGTCAATGATATGAATGTTGCATCATCACTATGCATCCATACTCTTTGCTGCTCAATGATGCCAACATCTTGCCACATCTTCTTCATCCTCATACCCTTGGATAGAGTGTATTCCAAGTGATGGCCAAACTCCTTCAAGAGTAACCAACGTAGCCAAGCCTCCTGCTTCCCGGTATCATAAATCTGCAAGTAGCTCACCAGCTTCTTGCTCACTATCGACATCCACTCAACCAATTGTGGATGCCTTCTTCCACCCTTCATCCTGGCAGTCCTCTCATGAGGGCTACCATCATCCCAAATTAGATTCCTGCATTTCATGGGACCTTGAAATGCAATATTCTCGAGGATCAATTTGACCCGATGAGGATCCAAATAGGTGGTAGACAAAAACCTCCCATCATGATGTGCATGGCTCAAGGAATGTCCAACATAGTTGGTCCTTGGTGTCACTGCTATCATTAGCATCATCATCTGTCTCTTTGTCACTTTCTTCATTATTTATTGATTTATCATTGCCCTCTCCTTCATGGTCACTTGATTGTTCATTTTAACTTTCTTCATTTCCTAATGCATTGGGAGAGGGTGAGGAAGGAAGGTTGTCCTGAGGTGAAGGGATATGTGTAGATGGTTAATCATGCTCATCAGAAGATGATGGAGGAGTAAGGATAGGGGATGAGATGATGAAGGCATGTTTTGCTGAGAATGAGGTTGTGGGTTTGTGAAGACCTCATGGGTAATAAAAACCTCCCATGGAATACCCCTTTGCTCCAATTGATGCATCACAACCATATTGATTAGAGAATGGTGAAAGAGGCTACGAATTTCTTGTGAAGGGTGTCTCTTTCGCATAATATAAGGCATATTGTCAATAATCCTGTAGATATAGTAGGTAAAATGCAACATTTTAACCCTAGTGAAGTGCATGAGCAATATTATGTGGTAGAAATAAAGCCTAGAAAACCTTCCCTCACATGTGAATTATTTCATAATGACCTTCATCATGGGTTCATACCTCTCAAGCAAATGTGAAAAAGGAAATATAGATTTATTGTAGTCTTTGTATATGGGCTTGAGGAATGGATCATAGTGGCTTATGTCTAAGCTAGCCTGTTTGAACCACTTTTCACCGACACTGGGTATTCCAGTGGAAATAGCAATGGAATTTGATGACAGCTCAAATTTTACCACTGCAATATTTGCTTGTTTCTCATGTAGGTTAAGGATGAAGAGCCTAGTGAGCTCAGGGTGGCTTTGCACCTGTTGTACTCTTTCACAAAAATGAAAACACACTACATTTTGGAAACATGTGACACTCATAGGAGAGGCATTAAGCTCCATTGTGTTTTGAGTTTCAAACCTATTAATCCTTCCACCTCTCTGTTGATGCCTCCTAGGCACTTGGCCTTCTTCTTCACTACCATTTCCTCCTTCTCTTGACATTTTGACACCTGCTGCTTTGAAACCCTAGCTCTGTTTATGAAATTGATGTGGAAAAGGGTAAGGGAGTGATGGTGAAAAAGGCAGATTTATACAAATGAGGGATGATTGAATGAGGGTGAGGAAAAACCCTATATGAATGAGAAAATTGTCAACAAGGCACTCTTTGTGTGTTATATACTTTCTCTTGCAGACAGGTGAATGAGTGTCTTTTAAACAGTGGTGTTTAAGTATAAAAATTATGTTTTCCTCCTCAGGTATTGAATCCTTTGACCAAATGATGATAAAAACTTGGAGGGGGCTTTTTGAGATGCACTTACCTCTTGAGGATGATTGAAAACCTTTGTTGACAGCTTGGAGGTGTTTTTGAGTGTATTTGAGGGTTTATAGTTTGTGGAGGCATTCTAGGTCAAACGTGTAGCACCTGAACGTGGAGTCGGGTGACAAGGGCGCAGCACTGAACCCGCAGCGGCACAGGATGAACATGGAGTCGGGTGGATGAACGCGCAGTTGTGTGGCCTGAACAACCTGTCAGGTGGGTAGAGGTGCAACAATGAACGTGTTTGTTGGGCCTTTGCCGAGCCTGTCGGGTGAAATGCACAACGTACTTCTTAACACATAGTGCTTTCCTACAGGCGTGCAGTGCAGAGTTATTTTTCACGGTGAAAACCTCCAAGGGCGCAGCGCCTGACTCTGAATGTGCAACACTGCTTTGAACGCATAGCACTGGGTAGAATTTCCCAAATTCGACCAAAAAAATGATAGTTCCTTCTCGTGAGCGTTTCTAATTCTTCTACAAGGGAATAATGAGTCAAATGAGAAACAAATTTACCCTCTACATGCTTTGGATTTAAGTTAAATCATTTTAAATCCATCTCCTAATGTTTGAGCCCTTTCACTTTTTACTGATGTTTCGTTGGCTTTTGCTATAAGTGACTTGAAAACTTTAAGTGACTCTTTTTGCCTCTTTGGTGGTAGCTTGCTGGAAACATGAAATTGTCTTCTTTTAGCCTCAGGGTCTGATTCACTCATCTTGATACAACAAAAACCATAAAAACTTCCTTCTGTGCCATTTTGAAATGTAACACACCTCTTTTGCTCATTCAGTAATGGTAAGCTTCTTAAAACTACTTTGAGGGGTTTTTTCCTATAGCAGCACTGTCAAAACCCCTTTTTTCTTTCATTGTGAAGTTGTAATAATGTTTTTTACCCCTTATGACATTTCTGAGTGTGGGTGACTTGAAAAAATGGTTTTTCCCTTTCTCACTGATTTCCATTATGAGGTCTAACTCAACTCTTTAGCTTCTCTGAATGACCTTTTACACTGTCTGTGGGTAGGTTTTCTTAAATTATGAGTTTGACTCCTTCTTTAATGTTGGGGGTTTTATGTGTTTTCTGTTGACACCTTTGAGATTAAAACACAAGGAAACACCTTTACAACACTCTTTTGTCAACACCATGGGATTTAAACAATGCTTTTCACCTCCTCCGACCACTTTTGATTTGCAGGTGCCTTGGTAACAGTAATTCACCTCTCTCACTGACATTTGAGGCATGATAGGCTGATCTTAGAAACCTTTAGGACGCTTCCATATATCAACTTCAAAAACTTATTTTACCTACACCATGGAGCTCACACCTTCTTGTGCTTAGCAGGTGACTGAAAACCTTGGCTTCATCTTTCTCATTGATCCTTAGGCATGGTAAAATCACTTTTGAAAAACTCTGGTATGTCACACACAACAATATCTTCAAATATTATTTCTGTTGTCATCATGGAGGCCTAACATCTTCATTTTACCTCCTTTTACCATACCAAAACCCTAGGTTTCTGGGACGTTTTTTAGAACAATTATTAGTGTTGTCTTTTAATTTATCTATAGCCCTTTCAAGTTCATTCATTTATGTCCAGTTCACCTCACCTTTTTCCCTATTTCATCTATAATTTCTAAAAAACTTCTCTTCATGTTTGGTTTTCTTGGTGTGCCTCCTTCATGTGATTTACTGCATTGGATCCCTGCTTGGCACACCACTAGCCCAATCAGGCTTAGAAACCCTAATTTTTCTTGAACACAAATTTATTCCTTTCTCTTTTCTATGAATGTCTTCATTTTGGGGTAGACCTCTTATCTTACCAATTCTCTGCTAGTGGTCATTTTAACATTCCTGCAGAAATGTCAAAATGCATATTTTCCTTTTATAGAACTTGAACTTGATAATGTGATCTTCCTAGGAGATTTTCTGATATTTCTTGGACAACCATGTGCTAATCTTGTTTTACATTTGAACTAGCTTCTAGCACAATAAAAATAGAGCTTAAAACACCAATGAGTACCTTACAGCCTATGAAACCCTAATGACCTAGTGGGAGGACCCTTTGATCTAGTTTTTGACTTAAACTTGGTTTGGGGTCTCCTTGGACACCTGTGTATGACAGCCCTATAATTTCTCACAAAACTGTAGGCAACCTACTCTTCTGAAAGCTTCTACTATTGTTGGGTCTTCATTGATCAAATTCATGTCTGCAGGTTCATATCTCAGGCACTGGCCACCCTTGTTAGTCCTTCTTTTCTCTGTCATGGTTTCTCTAATATTTGCATAGCCTCGCTTGATGGTGTTCAACCTTGCTTGATGATGTTCAAAGTAAACCTTTGAAAACAACCAACCACAAATTTTTTTTAGTATTATAACTCTCCAAAGCTCAAATATTACACAAGGAGGAATGAGAAATGAGAATAACTGAATTAGGAAAGGATTTGAAGTTTTAATGTCTTCTCATGACTCAATGATGACTCATACCTACCTAAACTAATCATGATGACTGCAAACCTGGTAATGTACCTTGGATTTATCCCTCTATGACTCAAATGACATCTAACGTACTCATTCCCAATGATTTTTTGACACCTAACAGCTTAAATAACAAGACAGACAGAAAACCGCACTTTCGTAGTGTTTTTAGTGTTATTTTGATTGTTTTCACTACGAAACTATCAGCATTTTCGTAGCAAAAAGTGACTTTTTACAGTGTATTTCATTACAAAACTATGGTTTCTTGGCTAATTTGACACTTTCAGTACAAAAAACCTTGGAAATTGAAATAAGTTAGAAAATTATGAATGATGTGACATGAGGGAGTTTAAAATGAGTTGGTTTAGACCTTACGGTAACCTAAAACAACAAAAATTTAATATTTCCCTTGACCAAGCATAAAAAATGAATCCTACAACCTAAGGTTTTACACATAAACCATTTTAACCTCATCAAAATGATGCTTCATTATTTTGGGCGATAACAAATACCATGTAGAAAATACACATAGATTCAAACTGATTGTTAGTGTAAATTCTAATTGTAAGCGTATGAAAAATATCACTTTAATTGTGCATAACAAACAGCCAAAACATCAAATATGGATGTCAATTTCCTTAGATATGCAATTAGTTTATCAGAATAAATGCTACAAAATCCAGATCTATGCATTTAAAGACATTAAATAGCAAATAAAAGCAAGAGTTGCTCCATGCATCCAATAGACAAGACAAGAATATTTTTAAAGAATTTTGTATTTATGATACCTAGTAAGGGAACATAAAAATATGTTACCAATCCTCCTCAATGGAATGGGTTATTGTATGTCCTCAACACTTCAAATCTAAGATCTCTCTCTCTCTCTTGATGGTGTAGAAAACCCAAAAAAAAAATGGAACTGAAGGGGAGCTCCCAAGAAAAAAGGTAGAAAAATATGACAATGATGGAGGATCAAAGTCAGACCAAAAGTATAGATCCATAGCGATCTTTAGGCAAAAAAAGGTAGTGAATGAATGGAAAAACCCTTGTATTTATAAAAAAATATTGAGTCAGTCTAGATATTGGTGCATAATTAAAATATTATTAACCAAATATAGATCCAACTTTTATGGAATATTTTATTATTTTTGTTGGAGGGAAAAAGAATTTGAATTTGGTCAAATCCATTTATTTGTAAATAATAAACAAATGAATGATTTATTTGCATGCTGAAATGTGAGGTTACAAGGTAATAATTAATCATTAGTGATTATTCACTTTATTTATAAATAGTTGATAATTTAATAAAGATATTATTTTAAATATCTTTAAATAATTATTCCTAGAAAATAATAAGATAAATAATGATTTATCTAATTAATTTTCCTGTTTTAGGTTAAATATGACTAGGAATATTAATTAAGCTGTGGTTTAATTAATTTTCCCTTGAGGAAAATCAAACAAAAAAGTATTTATTCAATTATTCCTCATGGGGTCTCCTGTTTAGACCATAAACAACTTAATAAATGATGGATTACTAAGTTATTTTTCATAGTGAAAGAAATTTTACTAGGGAAAAATTGGTCTTACATGGTGTACTTTGGTTCATTTAATACTAATAGGTTATATGACCAAAAATTGGTGTAATAGATTGACCCCCAACGTGTGAGTGTTAGGAGCTAATCATATGACCGAAGTACGTTGTAAGAAATCAATCATTAGACACCGAAGGGGGTGTCAAAGAGAGAGAAATATAAGGTAGAATAAAGCACTAGAGGACAGGACCTTGAGGAGGTGATACTTACATGTGCAAACAGTCTCTTTTATGAGTGAGTACTTGTTCTACATGAGGCGGGGGAGGCATACCTATTCCCACCAACATAACAAAGTACATAAAATAATGCTTCCAGTAAACAAGGAATTGAATTATATAGTACATGCTAGCATAAACATGGGCCAGATAAAAACATGATAATGGATCCCACATACATACTGTGCCTAGGACAATAGCCAAGACTTATACAATAATATTCGAGTACATGAGATATAAGTACAACCAAAGAGGTCCTATAAAATAGGAAAGGGCTCTGAAAATCTGAATGATACATGCAAAATAAAAGGCGTTGCATGTTGTTAAGGCCAGAACCATCAAATATTTGGAGCTACATCCAAGGCTGTGGTAGAGAAGTCATTCGGGTATGTGGGGGGCTACCTGAAGGGCCACCCCCTCATGAGGTTTGAAACATCTCACACACACCTAAGAATCACTGGTATAATCTGCTGCATCACTGAACCATCAAGTATACAGATCTTGATCATGCCATAAGGAGCTGGAGCTGAGAAACAATCAAGTCAAAATGAAATAAAGAGTCCCTTTGCTTGATCTAAGGCACCGAAAAAGATTGAAAGTTGGAACCAAGGTGCACAGCCCTCTAGACCTATCTTATGGAATGAATAAGCTGATGTCGACATAAGCAGGTTCACCATACATGAGTCAATAAGGGATCCTCAATTTAGGCATGAGAAAAATAGTAGAGCGAATGATAGACTGACACCATGGATGATGGCTGAATGGGGGGTACTGAGTAGTGGGCTTACGACTTCTCTTATTAAATCATAAAGGGAATGGATGACCTGGAAGCTACTGACTCGACACTGGAGGGGATAGGGGAAAGTACGATTGGAGGCAAAAATGTGTGACATGAGAGAGGGACAAAGCAATGAAGGATGCAGGACTATAGCGGGATATCAAGGAACTCAGGATAGACTCCATGGATGCGATGATGACTCAACTCGAATGCTCTAAAATGGGCGACTCAACGATGCTGCCACATAGAACAAGCCCAGTGGGGACCATAAAAACATGAGTACAAGATGGTAACTCACAACGAAAATTGACATGAGCATGAACAAGTATTAAGGAAAAGTGGTGCCCCAAGTACAAGTGTTGCAAGTGAAGAAATTTTATTTTGAGGAGTGGTGAAGTGACCCTTCTTGGAAAAAAGGTTTCTAGGTGAAGTATCAAATCAAAAAAATCAAAAGCTGGCTACCTTAAAGAAATAAAACGTGCGTTTCAGGAGGGAAATGCTAAGGGTGATATTTCTTAAGATAAAGTGCATTACGAGGATTAGGAAGATGGTGGCCTTCAAAATCCTCTAGGAGGTATGCCCCTTTACCCAAATCCTTACTAATGATGTAAGGGTCGAGCCATAAGGAGTCAAATTTCCCATGACCAAGGACATCATGAGCCTGGTCATACACTAGAACAAGATCACCTTCATGAAAAGTACGAGGGTAGACTTTTCGGTCATATTGAGCTTTGGTTCACTTCTTAGCCACTTTGTTGGTTTGAAATGCATCACAAAACTCTTTGAAAGCACGCTCAAGCATGATAAGTCGTTGTTCTAAAGGTTTGGTGTCAGGGAGAATTTTGACAAATAGATGAAGGGAAGGGACTTCACACTTGATCGGTAGGACTGCCTCCTCGCCAAAAACAAGGTGGAAAGGAGTAAACTTGGTGGATTTTTTAATAGAAGTTCTATAGGCCCACAAAGCAAGGAAGAGCATAAGGTGCCAGTTGGTTTTGTGCTTATTCACCGTCCATTGAAGCATGGTTTTAAGGATTTTATTGAGCACTTCAACATGGCCATTACCTTGGGGGTAATAGGAGGATGAATATTGCTTCTCAAAGCCCAAAAAAGAGGATAGCTCATGCTAGATATCATCTTCAAAATGTCGGCCATGGTCAGAGACCAATTGTTTCTGAACTCCTAATCAAGCGATAACATGGTTAAAGAAAAAGAGGGTTGCGGTAGCTGCCATGTTGTTGAACGTTGGCAGGGCCTCAGCCCATTTTGTGAAATAGTCAACTGCCATGATGATATACTTGTCGTTACCAACAGATGGAGGTCAACAATCCATAAATTCTATGCCCACTTACAGAAGGGACCAGCTAAGATGACAGGATGGGGGGGAGCCAGAGGAGCTCGCGACTTTGGGGCGAAATGTTGGCAATTGGAATAGTGTTTGACTGCTTCAATGCAATAATTGAAGAGAGAAGGCCAAAAGTAATCAAAGCGCATGATTTTTTGGGAAGTAGTGAGATCAGAGAGGTGGCGACCACAAGTGCTTCTGTGGCATGCATTGAGGACTTGCTCAGCTTCAACGTGCATGAGACAATGATGAAGGAAAATATCTACATTGGGATGATAAAGGTCGTCACCGATGAGAAGGTAGCAGGGGGCTTGGTGTCGGATACATTGTCGAGCATCATGATCAATATGGAGGGAAAAATTTTGGGTTCGCAAATAAGTGAGGATGTCACTATTAGAAAATTAAATATTACAGAGCAATGCAACACATAAAATATGCAAAAAATACAAGCACACAAAACACATAAAATCAGAGAGACACAGATATATGTGGTTCACCCAGTTTGGGCTACATCCACCCCAAACATCCAGTCCCTCCTTTCTATTATCTAGCAAAATAAAGGACAAAACCTACAGTAGATCTGTTGTAATATCCTCTGTTCTATCTCACAGTCTCCCCTATCTATTTCCCGCTCATAGAATACACATGTAATACACAGCCGCAATACAATACCCTCATACAAAGAGAGGGGTTTCCTTCTAGGGAAAAAAACCCTAAACTAAACATAACTTCTACTGTCAGATCATCCACCTAATGAACGACCCATATTGACTAGAAATTACTATACTTTTACAAGGAAATTTTACATCTGTTTTTAGCTTCAGGGGCGCTGCCCTCAAAACCCCCTGCCAGGGGGGGGCTCCATCAAGTCGCTGCAGCCCCCCCTGGACCCCCCATGATAGCGATTAATTTACGGGCGGCATTGCCGCCCCATTTAAGGTACATGGGTCCAATGCTGTGATACAAAGTAAATAAGATAATCAGGCTCCACACCCAACAATATCCCACTTGGAGACTGATTGTAGCAACTCCACCGCTACTTCATTTGCTGGACAATGACTCCTCTTTGGACCTGGCTGTTTCTCATCTTCATCGTCATCCTTGAAGACCAATTGAAACTGAGCATGTTCTCAGTTTCTCCCTGGTTACAACTTTTGTTAGCATATCTGCAGGATTCTGGCTAGTGTGTATCTTTTCCAGCTTCAACTCTCCATCTTCCAATACTGACCGTATGAAATGGTACTTGAGATGTATGTGTTTAGTCCTGGAATGAAATGTTGAGTTCTTTGTAAGATGAATGGCACTTTGGCTATCAATGTATAATGTGCCCATATCATGCTTCTTACCCAATTCATCCATAAACCTTTGTAACCAAATGATTTCTTTACTAGCCTCTGTAGTAGCAACATACTCTGCTTCTATTGTTGAAAGTGCAAAAACACTTTGGATTTTTGAAACCCAACTGACAGCTGTTCCACCTATAGTAAATACATATCATGTAGTGCTCCTCCTGTTATCTCTGTAACCTTCCATATCTGCATCAACATATCTCTGTAGAGCAATGTTTGAACCACCAAAGCATAATTCTTGATTTGTGGTACCTCTCAAATATCTGAGAATCCATTTTACTGCCATCCAATGTTCTTTTCCTGGATTATTCATGTACCTGCTTACAACTCCCACTGCATGTGAAATATCAGGCCTTGTGCAGACCATTGCATACATTAAGCTTCCAATTGCTGATGCATATGAAACTTTAGACATATAATCCATGTCTTCTTGGGTCTTTGGGCACATCCCCTTACTAAGTTTGAAATGGCTAGCAAAAGGTGTACTAACTGGTTTTGTATTGTGCATATTAAATCTTTTCAACACATTTTGTATGTACTCATTCTGAGACAGTGTTAATTTTTTATTTTTCCTATATTTGGTTATTCTCATACCAAGGATCTATTTTGCAGCTCCCAAATCCTTCATTGCAAATGAATTTGCCAATTTTTGTTTGAGCACATTTATTTCCTACATGTTAGACCCTACAACAAGCATGTCATCTACATACAATAACAATGTAATGTCCCAATTTTTGAAGCTAAATGGGGACATTTCATTTTAATTTCAGTTTTCTTTGTTCATGAATAAAAGTATGTGATGGAGATTTATTAAACTCCTAATTTGAGAATAAATACATGCCCAATGTGAAAGGGGACAAATCTGAGCACTTATATTAAACACCCCTAAGTGTGAAAAGGGGAAATTCATTTACATGGGTCAACTTGGCCCCACCTACAGCGCAGTTTGGAGGGAAGCTTATCCATCAAGCACAACGTACTTCTAGAAGAGGATCACATGTGTGAAAAGGGATAAGTTGAAGAAGATGGTTTAGGGTTTTGGCAAGCCCTCATGTTATAAATATAAGGAGAGGTAGCGAGTAAAGGTTGTTGAATAATTTTAAGAAGTTGATGCAGCAACTCAAGTCTCTTGGCTGTTTAGCCAAAGGGAAGAGGAATTGCTGTTTAGGAATCCTCTCTCCTTCCATGGAGTAGCTCTTTGGAGGGGATTGTGATGCATCTCTCCACTATCCGGTATTATGGCCAAGCTTCATTTCTATAGTAGCGCTGGTCCTGTTGAGGGTTTTGTAGCTGCTGTGATTTGTAGCAAGTGGGGGAACTAGATCTGCAAGATCTAGTTGTTTAGAGGAGATTTCTCTCAGGGAGGGTGTCTTGTGACCACTCGGAAGAGGATCTTAATCTCATTGTAATTTCAGATCTGTAATTTCTATTTTTTTCATCAGTTCATTCCAGCTACTGCACAGTCTCTTCCTTATACTGCGTTATTTTCATGTACAAGCTTCAATGTTGTCTAGCTTTCTTATTGTACTTGCTCTCTAGTGATTGAGGCTTGCCTCTCCCTTTGAGATTTGTAAAGTAGATTTCTGATATATTCATGTTCAGATCTGATATTTAATGTAATGAAAGCCATCTTCAGAAATCTCTGCAGTTTTCTGCAGTTCAGTGTGTTAAAAGCTAGATCTACAAATTGCTATGCATTATTTTGGCAAAACCCCAAGCGGGTCTTGTTAAGAAGGCTGAGTAGTTTCCAGATATGGTATAGATCTGATGTTTTAGTCATTTATCAGTTTTAGATCTGATATTTAACCTACAGCAGCTGAAGCTCCTCATATAAAACGTTATCAAGTCTTTCTACAACTTTTCCATGTATTTCTGCTATGATTTCTGAAGGATTCTTGCTTTTGCTTCATGTAAATTTAATTCTTCTACAAAGAAAATTCATTATGGATCTGATTTATTTCTGCCATATTGTAATATGGTTCTGATGGTGGATTTCTAGTGTTTTCCAGTAGAAACTATGCAATTCCAGAAGGAGGGTTTCTCCATTAACCAACTCTCTCCTTTAGCTGATTTTCAGCTAGTGTTGTTTGTGGGAGATCTGTTTAAGCCCTCTAAACTCATTTATTTTTGCTGAAACTCTGCATGGAGGTCCCAAATAGTCTAAAATAAGGGAAACCAGCCCTTTTCTACGTTATCTTAACATTTTCTTACTTATACAGCGTCCTCCTTGAGCCTATTGCAGATTTTCCTGAGAGTGGAATTTCCCGCTTCTCACTTATTTAGTTTTTGCTTATCTTTGGATCCATTATTTAGATCTGTAGATGTAAGGTTCCAAAGGGTAGAAAAAACTAAGAGGATTTTCTCATTCCCACACTTGCTGTGTTTCATCAGTCTTCTATAAACATAGTCTAGAATGGGCCAGGAAGCCTCTGGTTTTCATCCTCTCTTTGGAGGTGATATAACCAATAAATGCCCTCCTAGTCTATCTCTGGTTTAGAATTTGATAGTGTGTTTTCCATTCTGCTATGATTCCATAGAGGAATATCTCAATATATTCCCTCCTGAGCCTATTTTCTCCATTTGGGACATTACAAACAATATAATATAGCTGACATCATTTTTCTTTTTCAGATAAACACAATGATTAGAGTGACATCTAGTATAACCTTGTTCAGACATAAACTTGTCAAATTTTAGATACCACTGCCTTGGAGCCTATTTTAAGCCATACAAGCTCTTCTTTAACCTGCACACCAATTTTTCTTTCCCTTTGACCTCATATCCTTTTGGTTGCTACATGTATATCTCTTCCTCCAAATCTCCATGGAGAAATGTTGTCTTTACATCTAACTATTCAAGATGTAAATCTTCCGCTGCTACAAGACTTAAAATAGTTCTGATTGAAGTCATCTTAACAACAGGAGAAAATATTTCATCAAAATCAATACCTTTCTTCTGTGCAAACCTCTTCACCACAAGTCTAGCTGTGTACCTTTGTTTTCCTCCATCTTCTTCTTCAGCCTGTAAGCCCAATTATTTTGCAATGTAGTTTTACCTATAGGAAACCTGACTAAGTCCCAAGTCTGGTTATACATTAAGGAGTCCATCTCTTCATCCATGGCTAGCTCCCACTTCTTCCTACTTTCAACCTGCATTGCTTCTTCATAACATTCGGGTTCACCAGAATCAGTCAACAATAAATAATATAATGAAGGAGAGTATTGTTCAGGGGGTCTACTTATCCTGGTAGATCTTCTAACACCACTTTCAGGTGTTTGAGGTGCCTGTTGCTGTTGTCGTGGTTGTTGTTGTTGTGGTTGTTGATTATTATTATTTTCAGGCACCTTTAATTTTTCAGTTATCTCATCAAGAACTGTGTATTCCTTGCTTTATTTTTCCTGTTTCTTTTCTTGCAAATGATTCTTATACAAGACCTTTTCATTGAATATTAAATCTATGCTCCTAATGATTTTATGATTTTCATAATCATATAAGCGATAACCAAAATCATTAATACCATATCCAATAAAGGTACATTTATTTGATTTTGCCTCAAGCTTTGTTCTATTTTCTTTATTAATATGGACAGAGGCCTCACAACCAAAAGGCTTTAAAAAAGAGTAGTTTACCTTTTTACCTGTCCATGCTTCCTCTGGAATACCACCATCCAAGGAAATTGAAGGCCCTTTATTTATTAGATAAACATTAGTATCTACAACATCTGCCCAAAATTGTAAAGGCAATCCTACATGCAATCTCATGCACCTTGCACGCTCCATGATTGTTCTGTTCATCCTTTCTGACACACCATTTTCTTGTGGTGTTCTTGGAACTGTCTTCTCTCTACAAATTCCATGCTCTGAACAGTACCTATCAAATTCTTTTCTGTAATATTCACCTCCATTTTCTGATTTGAGACACTTCAACTTATTTGCTGTCTTAATCTCAACCAAAGCTTTCCATTTCTTGAAAGTATCAAATACATCAGATTCATTTTGAATACAATAAATCCAAGTTTTTCTAGTTGCATCATCAATAAACGTAACATAATAATGAGAGACACCAAGAGATGATACATAAGCAGGTCCCCATACATCTGTATGCACAAGCTCTAATTTTTCACTCCTCTTTTCTTTCCCAACTCTGATAAATCTGACTCTCTTCTGTTTTCCATAAATGCAATTTTCACAGAAATCCAAATCAACATTCTTCAAACCTGGCAACAAATTTCTTGAGTGAAGAATCTTCATCCCCTTCTCACTCATGTGTCCGAGCCTATGATGCCATAATGCTGCATCTGCTCCTTTGGAAGTTAAAGCATTAACATAGTTAGAAATAACATTGCATAAATACAATGTACCAACCTTTTATCATTTTGCTATTATCAGGGCTCCTTTGGTGACCTTCCAAGTTTTATCTGTGAAAGTTGTCACACAACCTTCACTACCTAATTGCCCTGTTGAAATTAGATTTTTCTTTAGATCTGGAACATGCCTTACCTCCTTTAATAGCCATTGGTTTCCATTCTGTTGTTTTACAATAACCTTACCCATTCCAAAAAATTTACAGGGTTTATCATCACCCAAACGAACTTGTCCAAAATCTCCTTGAACATAGTCATGAAAATATTTCTTATCAGATGTGGCATGGAATGAAGCCCCTGAATCTACAACCCAATAATCAATAACATTTTCGAAAGAAAGAATCAAAGCCTCTTGTAACACATCATCTGTCACATTTGCTTCATGATTGTTTTCTTGCTATGCATCTCCTTCTTTTCCCTTCCGAGATCTACAGTCTTTCTTTAGGTGTCCTTTCTTTCTGCATTTCCAGCACACTATCCCTGATCTGGAATTGGATCTACATTTCCTTGATTTACTGTGATATCCTGAGCTCTTTCCTCTTTCCATTCTCCTTCCCCTAGACTCTGCACTCAAAGCATTACTCGATGTCTCACCGAAGATTTTCCGTCGCATTTCCTCACTAAGGATAGCACCAAAAACATCATCAAACTTTATAGTACTATATCCAGAGACAGAGTTACTAATGGCCATTACTAAACCATTCCAACTCTCTGGCAATGAGCACAAGAATAACAGAGCTCTAACTTCATCATCAAAGTTTACCCCTACAGAACTTAACTGACTGGTAACTGTATTAAAATCATTTAAATGGTCTGCAACAGATCCACCTTCCGACATCTTCATATTAAATAATTGTTTCATAAGAAATACCTTGTTTGAGGCTGAGGGTTTTTCATATAGTTTCGCCAAAGTTTGCATCAAACCCTTTATTTTTGTTTCCTTCGAAATATTGAAGGCAACTAACGCTGCAAGGCACAAAACTGAATGTCTGTCTCACATGGCCACCACTTTTTTTTTCCGCTCAATGGTAGGTACAGATCTTTCTGATATAGATAATCTTCCATCTGCATATTTCACAACGGGTAGTTTTGGCCGTTAAATTTCTCGACCCTAAACTTACCATCTTCCGCCATTGCTCCCACTCGAACGAGGAACCCTTCTTTCCTCGTGGAGTTTACTCACCAAATATACCTTTGGCTCGATACCTACTTGTTAGAAAATTAAATATTACAGAGCAATGAAACACATAAAATATGCGGAAAACACAAGCACACAAAACACATAAAACCAGAGAGACACAGATATACGTGGTTCACCCAGTTTAGGCTACGTCCACCCCGAACAGCCAGTCCTTCCTTTATATTATCCAGCAAAAAATAAAGAGACAAAAACCTATAGAAGATCCACCGTAATATCCTCCGGTTCTCTCATAGTTTCCCCTATCTATTTCTCTTGCTCGTATAAATACACATGGCCACATAAACTCGCAATACAATACCCTCATACAAAGAGAGGGGCCGCCTTCTAGGAACTCCTAAACTAAACATAACTTCTACCATCATATCATCCACCTAATGAACGACCCAGATTGACTAGAAATTACTATACTTTTACAAGGCAATTTTACATTTGTTTTTAGCTTCGGGGACGCTGCCCCCAAAACCCCCCGCCAGGGGGGGGCTCCATTAAGTCATCGCGCCCCCGGACCCCCCACTACGTCGATTAATTACGGCGTGCTGCCGCCCATTTAAGGCAATAGGTCCAAAGCTGTGATACAAAGTAAACAAGATAATCAAGCTCCACACCCAACAGTCACCATATCGAGGATCATCCATAGCAATGGCAAAAATCTCCTACCTGAAAATCATTAATCGAGGATCCCACGCACCTAAGAGGTAATCTTAAATGAGTCACAAGAGGGCTAAGACTTTCTTACTTTTGGGTGTGATAAATTCAAGATCGAATTCCTGGAGGATAATGATCCAACTTCCCATTGATGATTTGATGACTGAATAGGAAGGCCATAGGGTTGAAATTAGTCACGACCTTGGTGGAATTCATGTTGATGTAATGACGAAGCTTTTGGACCAAGAACACGACAGCCAGTGCTAATCTCTCTTCATGTAAGTAGGATACAGGGGGGCCTACAAGGTTCTTACTGACATAATAGATAACATTCTTGATTCCGTTGTCATCTTCCTGAATAAGGACTCCAACGATCAAATAGGTGGAAGCGGAGAAGTACAGGATGAAATCCCGATAAAAGTCAGGGGGACGAATCAAGGGAGTGGATGTGAGAGCATGTTTCAGGCATCAAAATAATCTTGAGCATAGATATCCCATACAAATGGAATGTTATATCAGAGGAGTCTAAGGAACCCATGCGCGGTGGTGGCATAGTCAGGTACGAACTTGTGAAGGAAATTAGCTTTACCTTGGAGGCTTTGTAAATGGTGTAAAGTACGAGGAATAGGAAGCTCAAGAATGGCTTGAACTTTCAATGGATCAAGTGTTATACCATGTTTAGACACAATGAAGCCTACAAGACGGCCGATAGGAACACAAAAGACACACTTCAGCGGGTTGAGGTAGATATTATACTTACGACATCAGAGAAAGACGGTACGCAGATCATGGAGGTGCTGCACCCGATGTTTAGAAAGTGCAATGAGGTCGTCTAAATAAGCAAGGATAATATGAGCCAGGTCATGGAAAAGGTAAGACATGGCCCACTGAAAAGTGGCTTCGGCATTCTTAAGGCCGAACGGCATGACCCTATAAGCAAATTTTTCCCATGACTAATGAACGCAGTCTTAAGCTGATAAGCACGATAGAAAACAATCTAGTTATATCGGCAGTGTTAGCCACCTATAAAATTTGTTATACCAAAAGGTGGTTAAATCATTTTTTGGAGCCTTCAAGGAACAGAGTGTTATCTCTTGAAGACACTTGAAGGCCTCATGCCTCTGTCCAAAATCTTCCCTACTGTGCCCATTTTACACTCTGGAATTCTGCTGATTTCATGAGAAGAAACTGCTGCAAAATCACCTTTCTTCCCCTCCTCCATTAAAAACTAACCTCCATTTCGCTCCCCATTCATTCCAATAAATTTCATCTATTTTCATTTTTCCCTGTTCCCCTTTCATAAAATCCCCTTTACAGAGTTTTAAACTCCTTTTGAACTCTGTCTAAAAACCTTCGCCCTCCGCCTTCCACCAAGAGGATTTTAAACGTGTAATCCCCGCCGTTGATCTCTGCGCGATCAACGGTTGTGACTTATTTTTCCCTCTGCTCTTCTTTTGACCTTTGCGAGAAGATGTACACCGTTGGTTGATGCCATCCAATGGCCACGCTCCTCCCCACACCCTCTAAAGCAGGTAAACCATATAACACAGTATTTTGTAATGTAGTTTTGTATTGTGCAGGTGTTTGAATGAAATTCCATTTTATGAGTTAGATTCTATACTTCATGATCGGCTCTCGATCACTGGAAGGATCGATAGCGCTCCAGTATGGTACTGTAATGTTGTTGCCCGTAGAAGCTGCGAACCTTGTCCAAAGGAAGAAAACCGCTTATAGAAGAAATAAATCGAGTTTATAGTTAATGGAGCCACAGTTCTGAGGTTTGAACCTAGAGTTTAATGGACCGAAGTGAATAGGAAGCAGGGTGTTAACCCTGGTTTAACCCACGGTCACGTACTGTTCAAAAGACGAAAGCAGTTTTGATCGCACCGCTTTTGGTACGGAAAGGAAACCACTCAATAGAAAGCAATCCTGTGAAAAGCCGCCACGTCGACAGGACAATACTGCCTCATCGCTCCCTCCTCGAGCGTTAAATGTCGACTGTGGGCTCAGCGTGATATTGACGTATGACGTCCGATCTGAGGCTGGCTCATCGAATGGTGATCACACTCAAAGGAGCTCGGGGAATAAACTAAGGTATGGCGTGATCCATGGCCCGCAATCAATCGCCGTGGTCCCCATGGCCACGACAGCAGTCAGCAGTCCCACAGAACTGGTGGTCCCCAACGCCTAGTCAGCACCCACGCGACAGCAATTGATTGGAGTGGGTCTTGTTTGGTTGCTCGCATAGTCATGAAATCCAGACCCGGGGAGCTTTATAAGGCGGATTTGATATAAATTTCGGGTCACATTTGGGCTGACGTTAGCAGGCCCCAAACGGACCCGGGGAGCTTTATAAGGCGGATTTGATAAAAATTTCGGGTCACATTTGGGATGACGTCAACAGGCCCCAAACGGACCCGGGGAGCTTTATAAGGTGGATTTGATAAAAATTTCGGGTCACAAAGACCCTGACGTCAGCGGTCTTCTTTTGTGACCCGAAATGGTTTATGCAGCTTGGTTTTATCAGGAGTTTTGAAGTTCGGGGTATATTACTTGATAAAAAGCGATTAAATGGTTTTTTCCATTATACTAAAGAAAAGCCGAAGACTGGGAATGACGATTCTCACGCCTTCGATTCATTAAAAGGAAGCCATCCATGGGTTAATTTTCCATGCCTTATCAATTCTTCAAAGGCATTGATGCCTCACAATCCCTGCGCAGCACTGCACATCAACAAAACACAGTGAATAAATCACAAACAAAGAGTATCAGTGTCGAAGACAAAACATACCAGAACAGGAGATTGAAGACAGATATGTGGGGATTACGGCTAAGATTGATTATCAAAAGCCTAATCCTCCCAATTAAGACACACTTAAAAGAAAGCCCTAAATTTTTATCAAACAGAAGGCCTCCACTGCCACATCTGAGGCAAATTGATTCCTCCCAGCTACCACAGTGCCACCTATGCCTCAAGGCATTCAAACACAGGCCGAAGTTATTGATCAAGATCAGAAATTTTCCTCAGCGTAGCCAGAGAGTTAATTCTGCAAATAAACTTAATGACAAAATATCAGCAGAGTTACTTTAATTTAACATAGAGCCTCAAAAGTCAATAAGAGCTCCCACCGAGCTTAATCTTAAATGAAAAACATTAATACAGACATAAATATCTGTAAACTTCTTCATCGAGCCCCTCAAAGGTCGAGAAGCCATTAAGTCTGTATTAATTGACCCAAGAGATCTTTTAACAGATCCCACATCCTCATTCTTCTATAAATACTACTAGAGAAGATGAGAAAAGGGTTGGTTGCTGAACTTTGAAATATAATTGAGCTTGAAACTTATACTTGTAAATAGTGTTCACTGGCTCTTGAAGCTCTACTTGTGATAGACAAGTTAGTCTGGGAAGTGTAGATGATTGTTAAGCTAGAGCATTGGACTTAAAGCTGTAACTGGTTTGAAGCATCAATACAAAGCTGATTTATGGGATCCTGGTCTATGTCGACGGTGATGTTGTTTCTTATTGTAAATTGTTATTTTATTTTCTGTTTTCACTATGTTCATCTTCTCTTATAAAGAACAACATGCATAGAGTTAGGACCTACTGTATATCAGTACCCTTATCTGACTGAAAATCTTTATCTACATGTTTTCTTCCAATTTGTGTTATTTAGGAATGATTTAATTCAGTTCTAAGCATAGGAATGTTGGCGTTCCCTCATCCTACTGTCTTAGCTAATTGTTATTCTTAAATTTTATTTTCATTATATGTTAAGTAGAGATGAAATAAGGAAGATATGGTGTGCCCTAGTCCTAGTTTTATCCCCAAAGACTGTCTGAATGTTTCCCTTGGAATGTGTTGAAAGTTGGCTAGTGTTGAAACACTTACCAGATATTAGGCCATTCTTTGTTATCTTTGTGTTTGTATTGAAAGTTACCAAGTAGAGCAGAGCTAGGAGAGGATTTGTGGTGAGCCTGGCCCGCTAGTTTCTTCTCCAACAGTTGCCTTCAAGTTTCCCTTTGTTTTAAAAATGTTTTTCTATTGAAAGTACATCAAAAGCAGGCTAGTTTAGAAGCACTTACCTGATCTTAGATTACTTTTATGTCTTTCTTAAGTGTATGTCAAAAGCAGGCTAGTTTAGAAGTACTTGCCTGATCTTAGGCTGCTCTTTGTTCTTCATCTGTTTATTTCTCCTTCTTATTATTTAATTTCATTCCATAAACAAAATTTTGAAGAGATCCTTGGACATAGATGACTTTCCCCATAGACCACTCTTGCCTCTTGCTATTTCAATTAAACCCTATTATGACTCCATATCCCAATGGACTAAAACCTGCAATTATCTATCTTCTTGGCCAAAGCTTATTCTATTTGTTTGCAACTTCACACCTTTGAAACTCTTTGCATTTAGAACTTTCCACCTCAAATAATAATCATGCTCAACCATCCAAAAACAAACAAAACCCTCGACCTTCATAACTAGCCTAATATCATTACCCAAGACTTCAAAGACAAATCCATCTTTGCACTTATTGGAGAGATCCCTCTCTGGATTCAGGAGGGCTAGATCCTAGAATCCCAAAGTGGTTAAAATAATGTTCTCCCTGCAGTTGGAATTTTTCCAATATTGCTAATTATAGGGTGCTAACAGGTAGAAACCATCCATGAAGGATAGAACCTCATGCCCCACACACTAGTCAATGATTTGGTCAATGAATGGTGTGGCGAAGTTGTTTTTGGTAAAAGCTTTGTTCAGGTCGTGAAAGTCAGTGCAGACACGAATGGTTCATTTTTTCTTGAGAGAGGGAAACGGATTGGACACCCAAGTGGTGTATTCAATGGGATAGATAAAACCAGCTTGCTTGAGCTTATTGATTTCGGCTTTGACAGCTTCTCATCTGGAAGGATTAATGGGTCTCAACTTTTGACACACAGGATTGGCATTGGGCCATGTATCGATATGGTGTTCGACAATGGCGAGATCAAGTCTGGGAATTTCTGAATAGGACCAAGAGAAAACATCGCATAATTCCTTGAATAACTTGGTGTAAGCCTCAATTTCTTCCGTGGTGCATTGGGCGCCCAAGATAATGTTTTATTCTACACTTGGTTTGTCATAAATGTTAATTTTAATGTTAGGAGAGATATTGGCCATATTTCATTATTTGAAAGCATCGGGTGCAACGATGGGATTTCTAAACCAATTGACCTCATCTAAATGAAGTATTTTGTTTCCACAACATATTGTTCATGGGACTACTATGGGAGGAAGTATGCGCGATGTTTCATATCTTTGCACAGAAATTCAAGGGAAGTCATCGATTCCATAATGTCTTCATCGGAATGGAAGATGGGGTGACTAGTGGAAAGGAGACCACAAGACATGGTAGAGCTACTTGACTCACCATCATGAGAAGAAAGGTTCACATGTGCACCGTCACGAGGGGTGACGGAAGAGTAAGCAGATAAAGGATCTACCAATGTTAAGCCCGGGGTGATCGATGAAGGGAGGTCAGGTGAAACAGAAGGGGAAGTCCCAGAGGGGTCTTCCACCATGGGTCTCATAGATGATGATAGGTAGAAAATGGTGGCCAAAGGCTCCATCATCTCGACATCAGGAGGGGGAATTTCAATGGGATCAGGCGAGACCTCTAGTTCTATCGAAGTAAAACTCACAAAAAAGGGAGAGGTGGACTCGTTGCGCTTGAACTCGAATTGGCAGACCACTTCTAAAGAGATATGGTATTCATCGAGACGACTGCAGAGGTAGGTATAGTGGCCATGGAAATCACAGAAAGCACAAGGATGATTTGTGTGCAAAGACTTGATTTTCGAGACCGAATCGGGTATAGTGAAATAAACCTCTGGGATATCAGACTCCAAAAACACTTCGTTTACCATGGTCTTGAGATGAGGAAATTCAGGACAGGTATGGATGGCATGACTGACAACATTACACAAAGCACACGGGGGGGGGTACGCTTTGGAGGTTGAGGAGGAGTAGGGTTTGTCTGGGCAACCTTGTCTTTAGGTGTCTTCTTGCGAGCTTTTCCCCCCTCACCCGAAGTTTTCGCAACATTAGTAGGTTCATGTTGAGGTGGCTGAGGCACAGAAGCAAAGGGAGGGGTCATGGAAACAAGTTGAACTGGGGTCAAAGAAGTATAAGGTTTAGGCTGACTAGGCGAGATAGTGGTTGGGGGATCAATGTACCAGACTGGGATCCCCAGGGTCATGTTAGGAAGAGATAAGGTAGCCATCACAGGTAACGAAAATACTCTGGTAGGGGGAGCTAGAAACGGTATCTGACCATAGGGGTAATGGCCATGTGGGAAAGCTCCGATATGGTTAAGGCCAGGAGAAACCATTCCCGGAGGGTAGATAGGCTCATGGATACTAGCTGCAGATGAGGGCCCTAGAGGAGGGCGTCCTGAAGGTTGAGTCGAGGTGCTAGGAGAAGGTTGTGAAGGGCAGGGTTGTTGACTAATTGAACCAGTCCGTTTTAGGTCAGATCAAGATGATTGCATAATGCAAACATTCAACGAGCTGGGATTAGAGATATGAGGAGGGAGACTAGGGAATGAACCAAGCAAAGAGGATTCTTTGTAGACTCCGGGTGAGACATTGGTCGAAGGTTTGGATATTTTTTTATTGGCCACCGAAGAGATGATGGACTCAGGGGAGGTTTGAGACTTCAGTTCGTAATATGTCAACTGGTCAATGGTGACAATATTTCCGTTATGGGGAAATCACATCTTACAGTGAACTGTAGATGGGACAACAGACATTGCATAAGTGTAGCTACGACCCAATAGAATATTGTAATCTAAGGGGGCATCAATGGCTTCTACGTCAACACAAATAGTCTTACGTGCAAGAGTAATAGGACAATTGCGGAACATGCCAAGGGGCTGGGAAGAGTGGCCATCCCACGTTTGGAGGGTGATAGTGGAAGGGGCCAACTCGGGAGTTTCAAGTTGCTTCCAAACCGAACGGGACATCACACAGGTGGATTCCCCCTCGTCAATAATGCTAGTGTCCTATGATTTGGCAGATTGGCTAACCAAATGACAGGGTAACATTAGACCAGTCTTTGGAGTCCTAGGACCTAGCCTTCCTGGACTCAGAGAGGGCTCTCTCTATTGTGTGAAGGATGTGAACTTGTTCACTTTGGGTGATTGATTTTAGGCTAGTTATTTAAGTACAGTTTGTTTTTTATTTTTATTTTGGGTTGGGGTAACATGATTAAGTAGGATACACATAATGAGATAATATCAAATCAATAGGGCTATGGGGTCAGATGAAGTCTAAGGTGTCTAAATGCTGAATTAGAGTGTATTGCAGGGCCTATTTAGCAAGGTGAGTGGATTCTTAAAGTGATGATGAGGTGTAATGAAAATTAAGTTTGGGAAGAAACTAAGAGGTCTTAAATGTATATAATCTGAAAGCAATGAATCATGAGGTAGGGAAAACCATTAATCTCTATGAACAATACTCAAACTGATACACATACAAGATGAACAATCCAGTGGTACATAGAAGCATTAGAACTCCTAACTTTAGAAATCCACCTTTAGTTTTTTGAGAAAAACATATAAGATAAAAAAAAAATTCAATATATGGAGAGGGAACTCCTAAACAACATATATCAAACTATCGAGAATTTTGAAACAAGTTGATGAGCATGTGCAAAGGGCAAGATCGAAACAAGGCCTCTTTGCATTATCCTAATCAATCAGTATTCCATAGGAAAGCTTCACAATGAGTTTTTGAAAACTTTAAATAAACAGGGCATACCATGAAAAATATTTATAAGCTAACATAATGATCATTTATGAAACAAAGAACAAGTTTAGTAGGCCTAAGGAGTAGTCAAGAACTCCTTAATATGAACTAAAAGAATAAAACATCAAAGCTATAGCATGCAGGAGGTTTGAGGTGCTTCCATGAGCATATCTCAACCTATAATTTTCTGATCTATAGCAAGAAAACATACTAAAACAAAATGAGGACAAGGAAACACTAACAAGTTATAAAAACATCACCATTCACCAAGCTATGGAATCTTGCAACCAAGCTTCTCCAACATCAAGCCACACAAGTCATTCATTCACTTCATGAAACCAAATATCTTCTCTAAGCTCATAAACCATGTATTGCTCTATAACACATCAATTCCCCTATTTTATTGCAATGAATCCGCATGGTTTATATAAGCAAAGAGGAGAAAAACTCACTAGAGCCTCTAGAAGGCCATTGGCCAAAGCAAAATATCCTAATTTGTCCTTGAGGCCTCACAAGGTCCAAGGCACAAAATATGTCTTCAAAATATCTTTTTCGGACCGAAATAGAAACAATATTCACTTTTAGGCTCTGATATACAATATAGAACTTGCCTAACTCACATTTTCTCAGTCACCACATAGGAACGCAACACTCTGTCTCTGATTCTAAAAAATTTCCAGGTGCGCAGCACCAAAAAGGGTCTTTTTGCAGCAAGGTTTTGGAGGCCTTCTCGATGTCGAAAAAGGCTCTGTGATGGCCCATTGGAAAGCTATGGATGGATAATTTCCAAATATACTTTTTTTTTCTCAATATTATCTCTATAAGTTTTCCAAAAATTATAAAATGTGAAGGATCCCAGGAGCGCAGCACCTACTCAGAAAAGGTGGCAGAAAGGTGAAAAAATGGGTGTTTCTGGCCCTTTTGAGGGACCAAAACAACTCCAAATGAGCTAAAATTTTGTGAGAATGCTCCTCTTGTGCCAAGGAATCCAAAAATGTAAATTTTTCCTACTGAATATGCTCTGGAAAAAAGCGTAGCACCAGGGGTGCTATGCTCCTAGGCTTAAAAATTTTCAAAAAACCAAAAAGTGTCCAATTTTGCTCAAAATTGGTGAGTGAATCCCTCAAGGGTCCCTAGAGACCTGTAGTGAATATTGACCCAAAATTCAAATCCCAACTTGCTATTTTCCATAATTTTTCACCGGGAACCTCCTTTGGGCAGTTTTGAGCTTTTTCCTAGCAAACTGATTTCTCTTTTTATAATGCTCAGTCATATTTCTCTGTAAGCCCAGATCTTTTCTTGCCTTCTCTAAATTAGCCAACAAATGTAGATTTTCCATTTCAAGCCATCATTCTTTGTCATTCTCAATTTCCAAGGCGAGGAGCTCAGTGAGAGGAAATTGTTATGCTTGGGCTGATTCTTCCTCTCTCTGTTTTTCCGATGCTTTCCTAAGACCCATAGTCTTAGGCCTTTTCCTAGCTTTCCCCTCTTCTTCATTTTCTTCTTCATAGGCGCCCATATACTACTCTAGTTTTACTTGTGATTTCTGAGCCTCTCTCTTGTATTCAAGCGCCCAGGCTTCATAAATGGCAAGTTGGCCACTCATTTTCTTGTTTTGCATTTGTAGGAAATGAATGAGATCTTTTGATCTTTCCAACTCAACCTCCAAATCTCTGATTTGTGCACTCCGGTCCCGTAGGAGAGAATTAAGTATCCTTGTTTCATTTTTCTTGTCACTGTCCAAGTGAATGAGTTCAAATTCCCTCTCTTCTTCATAACTACTTTCCTGTTCTTTCATTGTCTTCTTGCCTTTTTCCTTCATGGGCTTCTTACCCTTGTCTTTCTTCGATAATTTACCCTTGCTCCTCAATGATTTGGTGACTTTGCTTTCTACTGTTTCAGTGACCTTGTCCTTCACTGTTTTGGTGATTTTTTCTTTTACTATTTTTGAGGAGGAGTGCATGGCCCCTTGCCTTTTGGAGGTAGCAAACACATGTCTCCTACCTCTCTGATAAGGGATGGCGAGAGGTTTCACAAACTGGGCTTGGAAAATTTGATCATTTACAACCCTACGGTTGTCCTTTTCTTCAAGAAGGTTTTCTTTATGTATCTCCTTGCTACTTTGCTCTTGGCAGTCCCTTTGATCATTAATTTCAACATCTTTCATACTCTCATCACTAGGAGGATCTTCAAAACTACCATACTCTGTTTCTGCACTATCAGAGGTGCCTAGGTTTGACACATTTTCACCTTTAGGACTATCCATATCTTCACCTTTTTCACTGTTTTTTTTACTACCATATTTCTTTGGATCTTGGCCATCATCTCCTTGTTTATTTAAAACAAATTTGAAATCTTTTTCTGGGCTATCTTCATCAATCTTGTCATTGTTATGACTGCTTTCCTCTTCTTTGCCACTGTTCGCTGTAAGGCTCTCAGTGTCCTCTTCTCCACCACGGGACTCAACATTTTAACCTCCTTTCTCATCATTGGTGTCACTGCTTGTAACTTTGTTTTCTTCTAGGTTTACATTTTCATCTTTGTTGTTGTTTTCACTGTCTTCCTCTTGGCCAACTTCTTCATCCTTGCTTTTGTTTTCACTGTCTTCCTCTTGGCCAACATCTTCATCCTTGCTTCTTTATTCTTCTTCATTTTCTCCCTTATCTTCATCATTCTCGCCTTTAATGCCTTCCTCATGATCATCTTTTCTTTCTTCAGGGCCACCACTGCTTTCTTCAGGGCCAACATTGCTTTCTTTAGGATCAGCATTGCTTTCTTCAGGGCCACCATTGCTATCCTCGGGATCATCTCTACTTTCTTCATGATTGATTTCTTAGGGGAAGGTGTTTGAAGAAGGCTTATTTGGGAAAGTGATTCATGTGAGGAAGGTGAATCATGGTTAGTGGAGGGCGATGGAGGAGTAGGAGGAGGATTTTGAGAAGATGATGGCACATTTTGCAGCGGGATGGAGCATGAAGTGGTGAAATCATCATGGGTAATAAAGGCCTCCGAAGGAATGCCTTGTTGCTCAAATTGGTGAGTTACAATGACTTTGATAAGAGATTGATGAAATAGGCTTGTCATCTGTTGGGCTGGAGGCCTCTTTTTCATGATGGTGGACATTTTTTTCAATGCTTTTGCAGAGGAAATAAGACATGTTAAATAGCTTGGTCCTAGTGAAGTGCATGAGGAGTATAAAATGATAGGAGTAGATTCTGGAGAACCTACCCTCACAAGTAAAGTAGTTCATGACAATCTTCATGAGGAGGGCATACCTATCTAGTAGATGTGAAAAGGGAAAAATGGCTTTACACTCAGCTTGAAAACTAGGTTTTAAAAATGGATGATAATGGATCAAGTCAAGATGTTTATGTTTAAACCACCTTTCTCCTATGCAAGGCATCCCAGTGGCTTTAGAGATAGCTCTAGGGGTCAACTCAAATTTTACCCCTATTAGATGAAATTTATGCCTGTGAAGCCTTAGGGAAAATAGTTCTGTCAACTAAGGATGGCTTTTTATCTCTTGTACCTTGTTGCAGAACTCAAAACACCCTAATTCTTGGAAACAAGAAAAGACAAAAGGAGAGGCTATCATCACTTTGGTGTTTATAGGTTCAAACCTGTTTGGCTTCCCTCCTTTATTATACTGTCTTCTTGGTCTTTGAGTCTCATTATTTAGGTCAACACTCTCCTCTTTAGACATGGTGCTTACTTTACCCCTTCCTCCAATTCATTAAAAAGGATTTTGGCTTATGAAATGATGAGGAGAAATGGTGAATGAGGAACTGAGGTTTTTAAACAAGGTTTTCAAAGAATTAGCAAAAGTAGGTTGAGCTTCCCTTTCAATATTTATTCAGACTTTGTTTGACACAGATTTAGAGTTTACTAGTGTAATGTTCCTTTTTCGGGAATTTATGCTATAGGGTCCTCAAGGACACTGTATAAGGAACCTGATGCAAAAATAAGTTGAAAGGGGTCTTGGATCCCATTTTTAACACAATAAGATCTTCTCTTCTAGAAGTTGAGCCCAAATAAATGACTCTAGCTGGGTTATTCAGATCTCCTCAAACTAGATCCCTCAAAGAATGCTCAAAGAGTGAGCTTACAGCAATATATTAACATAACCATTAAACTCTGCAAGAATGAAACATAAGATGAAATATAATACAGCCATCATGTTCATTAAGATATCAGCTACAATATACAGAAATATCTTGAGGGACAATCCACTCGAGCTACCAAAAACAATCTCCAACAATCAAACTATGAAATACATGAGTTGTTGCAACTGCACAAAATGCCGGAGGGCAGTGACAGCGCTGTCTATATGAGAGTAGCTGCTGCTATAGATAAATACACATGAAATATGGCTGAAATATACAATAAATTCCCTAGAATAGAAGAATGGGCTCCAATACAAGAATTCTAGCTAATCTAGGAGAGATTGCTAGAAATGTCGAAAACCGTACAATGTGACAAATAACTTGTCACTACAACTGAATCAAAATGAGAATGAGTCTATGGAAGATCTGAAATACTCATGCACTCCTCTAATAATGTTCTCAAGCAAAGGGATGATCCCTTTCACTCAAAAATACTCTTCCTACTAAGCACAAATGGCTCTCCCAACAACTACCTCTGAAAATAACACAGTTTTTGCCCTAGACTATGTTGTGAGAGATGGTGAGTGTTTGTCCTGGTGCCAAATATCTGAAATGAAGCTCGGGTGTCTCCTCTACTGCTCCTATGAAGAATATTCAAGACCTCAATTGGAGAACAGGCCAAAAAATGACTCTATGAGTTCCTCTATTGCTGCACCCATCAACACACCGTTTTCTGCTGCAGAAATAACACTGTAGCTGAAGGGATAACCTTGGCCAAACACTAGAATGAGGAAATGTAGCTCAAACCCTCTCCTTCCTTAAGGATTAGGTAGGGATTACTGACTAGCAACACCCTTGGGTGAAGAAAACTACAACCCTGATAAACAGCCCGGGGATGCAAGTCTTTGCAGACCCAGCGAAAATAATAAGCTAATGCATAATAAAAATGGGTTGCCATCTCCTCCTTATAAAGAAAATGAAATCTTCTCACCATGGGTCCCATTCACACTTTCCTCTAGCTCATGCAAGTGGAGCCTCCACTAAAACTGTGCTGTCCAAGTAGGTTCAATGTATCTACACAGTTTTAGTTGACTTGGTCAAAATGACTAGATCAAGCATGATCCAATCCTGCTCACACCATGTGGTTCTCAATTCAGCTCCTTTATTATTCCTCCTTTCACACAAGGAGTTTTATTTCTCCATAAAAATGGGTTAAGGTGTCTCCTTACCCATTTTATTAAAAAAAATGAAAATATGCAAACTATAATGTTCCTTTTAGCTTGGGGCTAAAAATTGGGAACATTACAACTAGGCGCCCTTATCATTAAAACATTTTATGAAGAGGTGATGATTTATGAAGAATACCTCTTAAAAGTTTACTCTCATAGAAAAAATGCAAATTCTGATCATTATTTGGCAAATTCGGACGCTTCTGCAGATTTCTGGGCTATGCTGTGCTTTTTCGGCAGGCGCGCAACATCTATGGCCTGGGAAGCCTCTGCACACATACTCGAGTGAAAGAAGTAGCGGCAGGCGTGCAACACCTATGGCTCGTGCGGCCTCTACATGCAAACTCGGTCGAAGGCAGTAGCAGCATGCGTGGGAAACCTATGGCCCGGGTAATCTCTGCACATGAAGTCGGGCGCTGGTGGGCGGCAGTTTCTGCATGTCAAGTGGAATCAGAAGGGCGCAATGCCCATCTACAGGCATGCAACGTCCTTAATAAAAGAGAATAGGAGCAGACTGCAGGCACACAACATCTGTGAAAAAATGCTCGAGGATGCCTTCTGAAGCTGGGAAATTTGCGCTCGGCTTTGCCAAAGTTGGAATGAGAGGGAAAAAAGGCTATTGAAGTTTTTATACCATATTTTTGAAATAATTAAACTCTAAACACCTTTTCCTAAAGTCTAATTTTCATTTTTCTATTTATCTTGCTTTTATTTTCCTTTCGGTCTTTTAGCCTCTTTTATGATTCTATTTGTCCTTTCATTGTCCTTTAACCACTGATTCCTTTGCAGCTTGGGCAGTTAACTAGACCTTTGATAATTGTGCTTTTGAGAATATGTGCAGAGTGATATAAAACTGAACTTGCCTCCTACCTTTGAAACATACCTATGACTGTGATTGTTGATTTATGAGAAAACAGAGTTTGAAAAGGAGGCTCTATTTTGTCAATGAAAAAGGTGTGTAATGCCTTAAAATCACTTCCTTTTGACCCTTTAAGAATTTAGAATTGATCCTTTGATCTAATGGAATTTATGCCCTTTGATCTTACCCTTGAAGACAGTTAGGAACTCTGCTTTGACAAGCTCTTTTGTTTGATAAATGAGGTTCTTATTTCCACTTATCATGTACATTTTCTCATCATCCCAATGTTTGATTTTTTGGGGATATTCAGTAAGATAACAAAACTGTCTTCTAAGTTTTCAAAGAAAATCATATTTCTAAATTGATTACTCCTACTTCAACAAAGTTCCCACTAATTTATTTGAGGAGTCTTTGTGCTTTTGTAGCCCAACTATCTCTCCACTATTTTGTCAAATAGTCACATATTTGTATTTTCAACCAAAGCACACTTACTGTTTTCTTCTTCAGTGTGATTGTTTTTCTTGATAGTGGTCTTAGTTTTTTCCTTCAACTTGTGGCGCATCTGATAATTTTTGTCTTTTTGCAGGATTATGACAAAGGGAAACTGTCCCTCTACCATTATTATGCTTCAGGAAAATATCTTTTCAATGATTATCTTTGCTGAGATGACCCAGGGTGCTCATATGTTACTGATATTTTTGAGATTTTTCACAGATCTTTGTATGAGCATGATTTTGCATCTTGTTATGATATCAAGACCTTTCCTGTAGCTTTCATCTTGCTGTGCCTTTTATCCACTAAAAATGACCTTTTGAAGCTTCTTAGGTGTCCCTTTATCATTGCTTTGTTTTAGACTAAACTTCAAGGCATCCCTGCAGAGATTCATTGGATATGATAGTCTATGCTTGGTAGATTTTACTGTTGGACCAAGAGGGCACCTTTGGAAGTTGTTTAAGTGCTTTTAAGAATAGGACAAACCTCAGCTCTGTGTTTTCTTGAATTTACCTTTGATTTTCTGCGAAATTATAGTGCATGGGAATTATGATGGCGCATGACTTAGGAAAAACATTATTGACTCTTTTTGCAAGGCTACAGAAGGGGTTGTGTGACTGATGGTTTAAATTGGGGTTTTGAATAAGGCACAGGGCTTAGAAACTCTAATTTATGCACCATCATCCTATATACCTAGACATCCTTATTTTACTTTCAATGGATTTTTTAGACAGACTTTTGACACCAATATTTCTTGAGGCATCTGGTGAGTGGGAGAGAAAACTTGGTTTAACATGGCCAAACAAATTGTGAAATAAGAGGGCTTAGCCATCAGAGGTATAGTGCTATATACAGAAATAGAAAGCATGGATAGAGTAAGGGACATTGGTCCAAGATGGGATCTTTGTAGGATGATAGATCGACCACTGCAGACAAGAGAGGAGGGATAGGTGAAAATTTATGTTTCAGGGGATTTCTAGAAGAAACAAGATTCCTTGAATCTTGTTTCTAGAAAACCTGGACAAAGCATTTAGTCATCTAAACAAGTGAAAATTATTGATGACTAAAATTGGATCCATTTGGGGAGGATAGATCCTTTTCAGGAGGTGTCCAGAATTGCAGTTCTCTGGCTTGTGAAGACCAGTGCCTCATCCATTGGCGACATTTTCTCTTTTTCATTGCTGCTTTCCTGAAATCACGATTTGAAAATATGAAAGCATGATTAGCTCAACTTCACCTTTACCTACCCAATCGACTTTGCCTAACATTTTTTCTTCCTTGGGTGCACTTGAACTGGCAAACCCCTTAATATTTTATTTTGAAAGAGAAAACAAACTATCTACTTCTACACTTATATCTTCCGAGACTTCAGATTAAACTGATGAACTCCATTGATTCTCTACCTATACTAGTCAATTGTCAAGATTAAGTTGTTTGATAGGATTTCATTCACTAGACTAAAAACATGAAATTTAAAACATGATCAAATCATGATTAGAAAGTTTGATTTATCATGTGTTTGTGGCATAACAACAAGCTGCACACAAAAGTTTATTTTTGTACATAATGAGATTTTAGAAAAATCAGGGCTAGGATACATAGTTTTCTATTCATCCCTATTTTCCTCTTTGGTTCTGTTTTGAGCGTGTGGAACCAGTATCTTTCTTTCCTAATCTACTTTCTTTGACAAGTCAAGCTTTCATAATTTGACCATCATTCTTTTCACTAACTTATCAGCAATCCATTTAAAACATGCTCAGCTATGATTAGGCTAAATAACTGAACAAGACATCTTTTTGGCACTAGTAGTGGCACTTAGACTTGTGCACTTTCAGTATGGCTATTTTTTTGGGCATGGGGTTGTACCATTTCTTCAGAATCTGCCCTGTTTTTCTACTTTTTCTATTGTTTTTGTATTTTCTGTTTTTTTTACTTTTTCTTCAAACAATGATATGTACAATGAGTGAAAATTTAAAAACTAGGAATCTTTGCAGCAGTGGTACTTGAGCATCCTATCTTCAAAAGGATCTCTCAATACTCTTTTTCTATTCATTTTTTGTGAAAAAATATGAGGGTTGTTTTCACTTGCAAACATAGCATAAGGATTTTTCCAAGGATCTTTAAATAACTCATGTTCTGCTTGATGTTTCTCCTTATACTCTTGATCTCCATACCTGTTTCTGTTACATATCTTCTTTAGGTAGAACAGGTATTCTTTGTCCTTTAAAAAAAAATGATGATATCATCAAGGTATACCATAGTAAAGAAATTTAGAACTGGAAACATAGTTCTTCAGAAGGTGTCTCCGATGTCCTTTAGATTGGGCAAAATTGGTTTGAACATGAAACTGCTCCTTGCAAACTTGAAAAAATATTTGAGTTGATTGTTTTGAAGTGGTATCATCTGATGATAACCTGAAATACTATCATGCAAGGAAACATGGTTAGAAACCCCTAGCTTTTGTGTAGTATGATCTATTTTGGGAATAAGGAAAGTGTTCTTTAGGGAAGGTTTATCTATGTTTCTAAAGTCTAAACACACCCTATGTCCAGCTGTTTTCTTTTTAAGTGATAATTTCTAATCAAGGTTGTTGTGGTGGATTTGACACACGGGTGTATGAAATCACACGCATTTAGAGAATGTGGTATTTTCTCTAAACCATAAGTAACAGGCAGTATCTAGGGGGAGCTCAGAAGTATAAGACTTAAAATTAAGTACTACACTTAATTATGCTCTATTAAAAAGTAAAACTAAAAACACAAAAAGAGTTAAATAGAGAGTTCCAAAAAATCACAAGGTAAACAACGGCTCGATGGCCTTCTTCTCATTGAATGCTTGTAATTAATACAAATATTACCCACTTGTTGAAGGACCTAGGCAGAGGCTCTAGGACCTGACGCAAGGATGTTTGTCCTTCAAGTTCTGCCTTCTGACACAGTTCAACTTTCTCTCTTTGCTACAATGGACTGAAATTGTTGGGTGGCCAACAATTGAGTCCTCTTCTTCAGCTCCTGCTCCTTGGTTCACACAAACAATTAGTGTTGATTGGGAAACTTTGGCCAACATAACCTTGTGATCACCCATTGTTCCTCTCTTTGAGGGTTTATATAGGTGAGCTTTCAAACCTCCTTCCCTCCCTTGGTACATGGTGGATAGTGACCCAAGGGAGGGGAAATATTCCATTGTGGGCTGAAATATGTTTTTGTGTGCTCACACAAGGTCTAAGGAGGTGTTGGTGCTATCATTAGGCATCTTTCACTTAAGGAGAAACTGTCATTTGCTTGCTCGTGGTCCCAGAAAGGGGCTTTTTTCCATTTCCAGGAATGCACGCTTATCAGGCTCCAGTGCGCGCAGAAGGCACTCTTCTCGAAGGAAAAAGCGCGCATTCGGGCATCTATGACTAGTTCAATATTGAATTGCTTCAAACCTTATATATTCTTAATATTTTTTATTCCATAATGTATCCCTGTCATGTAAATCCTTGGGCTCGACATTACTTGATGTTGTTTTCTGATGTACGATTTTCCAGTGTTAACAGTTGCCCCCTAATGTGTGAGGTCTAGGAAGAACTGTATAGCTGAAATACATTATAGTTTCTTTTCTTTATTATACGCAGAGAGAGAGAGAGAGAGCGAGGCTTGCATGTAGAAGAGACAACAACTTGCACCAGTTCCGAGATAACCACTTCCTAGGGGACCCCGTCCAAGTAGAAAAAATATACAACATATTTGAAAATTTTCAATGAGGTGGGCATGTCCCATGCTCGTGATGCTATGGCTAGTTAAAAAAAATTGATAGATACATGTGTTTTCTATGTCACTTCTGTGGTAGTGATGTTGGTGGTTGTTGATGATGACTACTGACGCCCTCAGGGGCATTTTTTCTTTGATGATAGGTGGAACGTGGTACCCATATGTGTAATATTGGTAGGCAGATCACTGTGCGATGTATGCATATGTACTGGCTGGGACCTTCCCGTGTAAGCATTGTTGTCAGAGATGCTTATAAACGCAAGGGTCTTCGACGGATCTTGATCAAAGTGTAATGGTTGTAAGGTACGATACCATCGTGACATGAAATATTTTGCTGTAGTTGAATGTCAAGAGGATCGATGACATCTATGGACAATGATGTCTCCCATAATCCCACCCAAGGATACCCCTGTGCATGGGGAGGGGTCATCCAAGGTACCGCTTCCATTTTGGAAAAGAAGTGTTGATGTGGAAAAAAAGGAAGCCTCAACCGAACCATGATGGGTTTAACATAGGCATGTTGGTGAGCGGTGGCTGAAAACTGATGATAGGGATTCAGTGGCATGAGGTCAAAGTATATTTGAGCAGCTTAGTGGCAGTCATAGGTATTTTCTGAAGGGAAAAATCCCTGGAGTCGGTAGGAATTCCAGGGCGGGTATGAACCGGATATGATTGACGGAATGGTACGTGCATGGGAGGTATGAAATACTTCGACCAAGGGAGATGGGGGACTGCTACCATGGGAGGAAAAAGTACAATATGAGGGCGAAGAGGCGAAGGGATTTGTTTGTACTTTTTGTACAAAAAAAATAAAATAATGGGGTTTGGTTTGTACAAAACACAAAGATGGGTACCCCAAAACATGAAAGAGGGTCGCTCACTTGATGGTGTGAGGATGGTGTTTTGCTGGGGGTAGGGGTCCCATTGGCTGGTCTCATGTGTGTGGTTGATGAAGCTGAAGATGTCACAAATGGATTAATGTTGATGGAGGTATGGTGGGCCAAATGCGATGCGTGGAGGTGCACTTTCATTCTGCTTGTACAACCCGGTCGTCTGGGAAGGGGGTTGAGTTGGAATGGTGAAATTGAACTTATGCATGATATATGGATGGGCATGAGGTGCTTCCAAGACTAAAATGGTATGGCCATGGTGTCACTTTGTGGAGTGATGTATGGTCTACTTGAGATGACGATCGCCATGGAGGGGAGGCTCTACTGACCATCGAGGACGTTTATCATATGCAGGGTGAGGCGATGATAAATGTGGTCGGGTATAAGGACCCTAGGGTTTATTTTTTATGGATAAATGATGTCAGGATATGCAAAGTTTCTGGGACTATATCATGCTGAGGATAGAATGATACCTTCTCTAGAACTTTCGATGGTGATTGTTATGAATGGCTTGCGGGTTCTTCCTGAAAAATTAAATACCTCAAGTGAAAGAATTTTATTTTCATTCAATATTATTGAAAAACATGAATCTTGGAAAGGAAGATGGGAGGGCGCATCCCTACTGGTGCTTGAAAAAATATTTATTTTTTTAGGAGTGCAAATGTGTGGCATTGCCTCTGTTTGTTGAGAGCTGTTACTTGGCTCCTAGCTTTTATTTTAGTTATGGTTGCCCCCGGACTGAGATGATGGGGGAGGGCATTGCCGATTAGTGCCCCCCTTCTAGGATCTCCCTGAATACGGATTACTGCTACCTAGGTGACCTTCGGCCAAAGACTCGATCAAACTGTCTACAGTAATTGATGTGCCTGAATCTCAAGCAGATGAGGCAACCAAGTTTCCTTTTCCCTGGTTGGTGTATGGTGGCTTGGGTGGAGGAGGGACAAATGGTTGTCGATCTGGTGACCTTCATTCCTCCTGTAGGTACCGACTGGTACGTGGTTCATTTCTAGATGCCTGGATGGAGGGATCCTTTTGATAGGATCGCTCGATCACGTGTAAGGCGTCCCTATACCATGGTATTTCTAGATAGTGGTGGGTATAATGCCCATAGGTGTCACAGAGGGCACATGCGTGATTGGTACATCACAGTTTTCCTGTACTTTTGGTGGCAAGTTCCTCTTTATGGGAATGTCATTTTGAGGTGCCTACCTTGTAGTTGGGGGTGGTTTTAATTTGTCCAACTCCGGGCATATGTGAGTAGGGTGTCCTGTGACATCACATATAGTGCAGGCTGATGACTCCTTCTGTATGGTGGGGGTCACCACTTTCTTTCCTTTCTTGGCGATTTTCTTTATCGTGGTTGTCGGTTTCATAGCGAGGATTTCCCTTGCGGGGGCGGTTTTGACTGCTACTTGGGTAGGTTGGGGCTCCTTAGGACCGGGGAGCTTTAACCCAAAAGCAGTAATGTTGGTAGCTGGCATTCCTAGAGGGGGGACGAGATACCACACTGGGAATGCCAATGATATGTTGGGTTAGTACCAGTGTTGCCAAGACCTCCTAGGAGGTGAAGCCAGGAGGTGGGTATAGGAAAGGAGTTTGGGAGGCAGCATAGACTATGGAGGCTACAGTAGCTGATGCCTAGGTGTTTTTACTACTTGATTCTGTGTCCTAACTAACCTGAGTGCTTGATGTGGACATCCTGCATACCAGGGTTGCTGTGGCATCGGGTGATACCTCAGGGATAATAGGAGGATCTCCTAGGAATGAGCCGAGGACGGACGATGGTTTGAATTGGCCAGGGCCATATTATTGATACCATGAAAGACCATTAGTGGTTGTGTCTATATAAGGTAGAACCATATCTTTGTTGGTCAAAGGACGCTTTTAAATGTGTGTCAGCTGGTCTACTTTAATGATTCGATCCTCGTGGGGGAACATCATGATGTGTAAAACGGAGGATGCTATGGCAGACATGATGTACATGTAACTCCGCCCAAGGAGTATATTTTAATCCAAGTGAGCGTCCATGACTTCGATGTCTATGAGGACCGTTTTTCCGGCTAAGCAGACCGGTACATTTTGGAAGAGATTGACGGGGGTTGAGGGTCGGCCGTCGTATGCTCTGAGAGTGATGATAGAAGGTTTGAGTTTTGGGGCTCCTAACTTCTGCCATACATTATTTGACATGATGCATGTAGATGCACCCTCTTGAATGACACTGTTATTGCTTAAATCCGCCTTAGGCTGAAGGAAGGCAAGATTCAAGGTAACACCAAACCACGCTCAGTCTGGTAGCTAGCCCTACCAGAATAGGAGAGGGCTCTCTCCGAGTCAATCTCAAGAAAAATGTATCAATAGGGCTAGAGATGACTGAAATGAGTGCTAATTTTAGGCTAGGTATATGAATCAAGGAGTTTGGAATGATTTTTAAGGGTTTTTGTTGGAAAAAGGGAAAGGCAGTTTTGGGCCTGGGGATGAGGCCAATTTCTTGTAGAGTTCGAGTTGGGGCAGGGAAGGCAATGGCTTTGATGTCTTAGATTGAATGAATGGATATAAAATACTGCTGAGGAGCTGAAGAGGGAAATATGCTGCAAGGATCCTCTTCAAACAGATGAAAACACATAAAACTAAACAAAAGTTTAAGGGAGAGCACCAGCAAACTAATGAATTCTACCTTAGTTACTCATTTGTTTAATTTTCAGAAGAAAAGAGAAGGGAAATGGCATACATAAAACATTAATGAACTTACAATTACATGGAGAAAAACATCATCAAAACTCAAAGCCACAAGGATCCCAACAAGTGCTGCAAAACCTTGGTCTTTCCTTTGCCAAAAATGCAGAAGTGTATGTACAATGAAGTGCCAAAATTTTCCCAAGTATCCAAACCTGAAAATGACTCAGAAAATACATAATATAGACCAGCCTAACCCCTTCCCATGCCTCTAGGAGTCGTGCTCATCCTTCTAGGAGTTGTTTCAACCAATTCTAAACTAGGAACTGAAATCTAGGCAATCAAACAACTTGCCTCTATATGGTAGGAAACTGATTCATTCATTTAATTTTCACCTTTTAGTGAATGAATCCTCTAGAACAAGTAAAAATATGCCAAATTTACATCATGGTCAATAAATTACATCAAGATAGATCAAGAGTTACAGAAAGTAAAACTAGTCAAAACTGGGCGGAATTATAAGTTGAAGAGTGAAAAATAGGCCAAAATCCTCTATGCGTCGCACTCAAAATCTGTATGCGTAGCACAAGTTTGGAGCTTATTTTGAGGCACTTTCTGAAGTCCAAATTGAGCTCATGATATCTCGTTGGAAAGCCCTACCTGTCTACTTTCCAACCTAAGTATAATTTCTACATTTCGATGTCATTTTCCCCTCCAAAACTTCAATTTCCCAAGAATGGTTCCTGTGTGTGCAAAAGGTGGCAGAAAGGCCATTTTCAAGGTGTTTTTGACCCTTTAGGCCACCCAGAACTTGATGGAATTCTTAGGCCATTCCTGAGCATGCATAAATTTTCATAAAAAATCCAAAAACATCAAGTTTTCCTCCATAAGATCTCTCAAACGTAAGCACGTGCAAGGTGGCGCTACGCGTTGGGCAGGAAAATTTGTTTTGTGACCAAAAAAACAAAAATGACAAAATTTTCTCCAAATTTGCTGAAATTTGGAGTGAAGGTCCCCCATCAAGTATCATGCTCAACCAAAGAAGCTTCGGCCAAGATTTTGAGTGGATCAGGCCTTTTGTGCCTCCTCAGTGCCCTTCTCAGCCTCGCTTTCAGGATCTTCATTTTTTCTTTGCAAACATGTGTGCAGGCCCAATAGTGGTTTTTCATGTGTCGGAGCATGTTATTCTCTTTGTTTGATTTCTCTAAGAGCTTCTACAAATGGATGTTGACCCTTTTAAGCCAAGTCTCTCGATCAGCCTCAACCTCCCGCTCGATAGGTGTCATCTCAGATGGGCTTCTTTAGGCAGCTTGCCGGTTTTCATGAATGTTCTGCAATTCCATAAGTGTCTGCTGATCCTCTAACTAATTATTCCACTGCTCTAGATATTTAATGATCCATTGCAATTTATTCAACTTCTCGTTCAATGTGCTATTCTCAGTTTTCTGCTCCTAAATGATTTCTCTCAGTTTTGAGTTTGGAGAACTCACGTCCACATCAATCAATGTAAAATCAGCATCCTGACCTCCTGAAGGGGCTCCATCCTGCATAGGCCTCTTGCCTCTGTCCTATCCCTGTACATGTGCTGATGTTTAAGGCGAGACCCCTTCCACCCCAAGTGGAGATAGTACTCGCGCTGCTGATGAAGGTAACGAGAACCCTTCCACCTCGGGTGGAGATAGTACTCGTCATGTTGCTGCAAATAAGGCTCTGGTGCCTCTCTGATAGGTAACACATACTGGAACACTGATAGGCTCTATCTCAGGACCCTAAAACTGATGTGAAGGCTCACCCGCACCATGAATAATCTATGGAGGAGGCTGAGGGGTTGTAAAGAAGTCACGGGAAATGAACTCTTCCCAGGCAGTGCCCTGCAATCCAAGCTGATGTACCACAATCATCTTGATGAGCGCATAATGATAAATGTTGTTATGTTTCTGCTCTAGAGTCTTCTTCTTCACAAGAGTAGTCATCTGCTCTATGTTTGGGCACATGAAATATGGAATGCTCATCATCCTTACTCCCGTGAAATGCATCAATAATCGGATATGGTAAGCATAAAGGCACGAGAACCGACCCTCACAGCTGAAGTACCTGATGATGATTTTCATCAATGGCACATAAGACTCCTTCAAGAATCTGAAAGGGAACACCCTGCTGAGCTGCCTCATATAGCCAGGCCTGATGTATGGCTCGTAATACACTTTGTCTACCTGATGTCTCTTGTTCCATTGCTCACCTACATTCGGTATTCCTGTTGATTGCGAAATGGTTTCTGGTGTCAAGGTGAAATTTAGTCCAGCGAGGGTAACCTGACCATCTCGCAAGTGTAAAACAAACAGGCGAACCAAATCCTGATGATGCTGAGTTTGAGCAATCATCTCACAGTACTAAAAACATGACTGTTGCTGAAAGCAAGCCATTGCAAGTGGGCAGGCCTGCAATTGAGTCAGTGAAGTGGGCTCTTCTCTGACATGTCTGCCCCCTTTTCAAGGCCTCCTTGGTACATTAAGCTCTGCAGTAGAGTCACTGTCTTTCTCGTATGATGAATCTGTCTCTGTCATGATGCTGCAAGCTAGGTGTCAAGTGTATGCTTGGTTTATTGAAAATGATAAATTGGTGTTTTATTTCAATGCCAAATATGCGAAAGAGAAATAAGGAACTGTGAGGAAAATGGGACAGTGGGAAAAGTGGATTGTGGAGTTTGTCAAGTTAGTTTTTAAATATGTTAACAGTCACTTGACTGTGTTGAGGGGTTTGGGAATCTAGGAATATTTGCAAATGATATGGGAGAGTAATGGTTATGGGGAATAATAGGGTTTAGGAAATAGGGAAAATGGGAAAATGAAAATAAGTGATATAAGTGTTGTTGGGATATAAGGGAACAGGAAAGGAACTGTTAATGATGTGACAGTGAGGGGTAAGGAATCACAGTTGAGACATGATAATATAACAGTGAATATTCAGCATGAAAATGATTTTTTTTTAAACACCATTTGAAACCCGAAGGAGCAGATTTTGATATGAGTATAGGGTTTATATTTTCACCATTTAAACTCTCATGTATTTCCTCCAAACAACACCAAACACGATCTAATAGCAGTGAAAAACGCATCACACACTTACTTGGAGCGAAAGAATTGAAGTTGTTTCGAAAATTTGGGAAGCAGTGACATAAAATTGGCCTGTCGGCTCTGTGCGCCGCGCCTCCTGGATGCGCCGCACCAGAGAAAAACAACACTGCGGAAAGCGGTTATGTGCGCCGCGACATACCAACTCGTCGCGCCTTCTCCCAATGTGCCGTGCGCACTCCAAACACACAGTCTTCAGTTTTAAACTCATTGTTTCGCCCTTCCACAACTAAGCTCGACTTATTTGATGCTTCTTGGATGAAAATGGATTGATAAACATAGAAATATATTTGTAAAGTCATGGATTTGATTTTTTCTTTGTAAAGACCCACTTTTGTAATGTTTTGAAATTGGCACTTTTCACATTTTTAATGTAAAATCTGATTCTTGTTTTCACTTTGATTTTTGGCTGAAAGGATGGCTCCTTTGTTGATTTTTTGCAGGGATGGTGGCATGTTTTGGAAAAGGAGGACCATGGCTGCCTCTGAATTCTTCATGACTGAAAAACCTTTAAAAATTACATATTTATTACAAACAATAAATTTGACGATTTCTTCTTCAAAACAGAGTTTTGAAGAAGAATCATTTTTAAGCATTAATGATGACGAAAATTTTGAAATGAACACTTGTTAGAAACATCCTCATGTGCCTACATGTCATTATTTGACACTTTTGAAGATGAAACCCTAGACCTAGTGACTGAAAAGACTCTTTGCTGACCAAAAGACCATCCATGACTATGAATGACTGTAAAATTGACCTTGATGAATTTTGATGAAATTTAATGATCAGACACAAGCCAGCAGATACATGACATCAGGGAAAACGAGAGACAATACCCTTCCGTCAAACAATCTATGCTTCTAATGGAATGCAACTGATTGGATGAACGAGACACCTAAAATGAAATGCGACAAAATAGTTTTTGATCTCTGACGGAGGTATAACCAGACCGACTCTAACATTGGCTCTAGTGGGGATGGTGGCTCCTTGGAGGTGCCAAGAACGGCAGATCTCTGGGAGAGATAGACAGTGCCTTCGTCCATTGGGCTATGGAGTCCATTATTTCGAGAAATCCACACAAGACTTTGGACTCAATTTATTTGACTGAAGCTTTGAATCAAACTGACTCAACTTTTAAAACTGAAATGACTGAACCAAACCAACTCGACAGACTCAAACCAAAACTGAAATCCTTCTTCAGAATTATAGCCTTCACTTTGGGCACCAAACTGAAGAAAAGATCACAGTGCACACTTGCGATGAAATTGAAATAAATGGTATGTACAACGACAATGTGATCAGCAGAAAACTTCTTAGAAATGGTACCGCTTGAGCAGCCGACCATTGACCGGCCCTCCTAGACAATCTTCCCCGTTCATATCCTTCAGAAGAAAGGCATTCTGACCTCGATATGCGGAAATCTTGAAGGGTCCTTTCCAGAGATTTTCAAACTTACCATGTTTACCTTTGTCCTCATTCCTTGCGTCCCACTTCAGCACCACTTCCTCCAATTGGAATTTATCCGCCTTCGCTTTCCTGTCATAGATTTTCTTGATTCTCTCCTGCAACTTAAATGTGTTTTGGAAAACCTCTTCTCTCGTTTGCTGCAAATGAATCATCTGATTTATCCTTCTCTGCATATGGCTTTCTTCACTGCCAGCTTCCTGAAGAAGCTTGACCACCGGAACCACGAGAGAGGTCGGAAACATTGTATCTACTCCATAAACTAACTCAAAGGGGGACATACCAATGGATTTCTTTTGACTCACCTGATCAGCCCATAGCGCATTGATGAACTTCTTATGCCAACTCTTCTTGTTTATGTCCAGCAACTTTTTAATGATGTTGACTAAAGATTTGTTGGAAGATTCCGCCAATCCGTTGCCTTGCGGATGATAGGCGGTTGAATGCCCCAAAATGATGTTATACTTGGCACAAAACTCAATCATCTTTCTTGCTTTGAAAGCTGCTGCATTATCAGTGATCAATTTATTCGGGCACCCAAAGCGAGACAAAATGTTATTCTCAAGGAAAGAAATGATTACCGAATCCGTAGCTTGCCTGGTGGGAACTGATTCGATCCATTTCTTGAAATAATCTGTCACTGTTAAGATCCATCTATGTTGTCCTGAAGAAGGAGGATGGATCTCCCCAATGAAATCCAAACCCCACTACTGAAAAGGGGTGCTTACCTCAATAGGCTTAAGTGGCAAAGGCTGTAATTTATGTCTTCCTTCAAAAATATGGCACTCATGGCAGCTTTTGACAGTCTTATACACATCAACAAACAATGTCGGCCAATAGTATCCCGCTCTCAAAATCTTATTGGCTGTTGTTTTCCAAAAAAGGTGACCCCTGCAGTCTCCTTTATGGAAATCCTCCATTACCTTCTTCGCTTCTTCTTCCACCAAAAAATTCAACAAAACACCACTCGAATCTTTCCAATAAAGTGCAGAATTCAAAATACAAAATTTTGTAGCCTTCAATTTCAGAGTTCTACCTTTCTTTCTAGTCATGCCGGGCGGTGGTGACAAATTTTGAAGAACATACACAATATCTGAATACCACGGAGAAGCAACAAAAATTTCCGATACCTGAAGTGGCGAATTCTCCTCATCCTCATCAGACATAGAAGCAATTAGATTTATGTCTAATGCATGCAAATTTGATTTAGCCATAAGCTTCTCCAGCCCCTATCCTTTAATAAGTTTCGTGGGCCTTATCTCCACATCATACTCCAGTAAAGCTGCAATCCACTTGCCTTGTCTTCCTTCCAGATCGGTTTGTACTAAAACATCTTTCACAACAGCGTTAGGAACATAAGCCAAAATATGAGAATGCAGAATGTATACCCAAAAATCCTTAATGATTTTACCAGTGCTAGAGCTTGCTTCTCAATGATGTTATATTTCAAGGCTGCATCCCTTATAGTTCGGCTGAAAAAAGCTATTGGCTTCTCATGCTCATCTCTTTTCTGTATTAACACAGCTGCCATGGTATGCTCTGAAGCAAATGAAAACAAAATAAAATCTTGGGTGTAATATGGGCTGATTAAAATCGGTGCTGAAGATAGTGCCAACTTCACCAAATTAAAGGACTTCACAGCCTCTTCAGTCCACTTCACTTGGCTGTATTTTTTAAGCATGTTTATAATCTCTCTTATATGTTCAGCAAGATTAGGGACAAAGCGACGTAAAAAGTTCATCTTAACATTAAAAGACTGAATCTCCTTCTTATTCCTGGGAGGGTCAATTTACTGAATTGCTTCTACACGTGCTAGATCAATACGAATGCCATCTTTTGAAATAATGTGACCAAGTAGTTTTCCCTCATCCATGGCAAACAAGCTCTTTTTCGGATTAAGTGAGACACCATATTTTCTGCACTTTTGAAAGACAACTTTCAAGTGATACATATGCTCTTCATTTGAATTGGAAAAGACCGTAAAATCATCAAGGTATATAACAAGAAAAACATCCTTCTCATTTGCAAAATCCATGTCCATCGCCCGCTGAAATGTCGCACCAACATTCTTTAAACCGAATGGCATCTTGGCATAGTGGAAAGTTCCCCACGGAGTGGTGAACGTTGTTTTGTCTCGGTTGTCCTCATGGACCAAAATTTGGTTATACCCAGAGTAAACATCGAGTAGTGACATACGCGATGCTCCAACTACTCGCTGAAGTATATGATCCATTTTGGGCAATGGATAATTGTCCTTCAATGACACCTTGTTTAGATTTCGGAAATCAATGCACAACCGAATCTCACCTATCTTTTTCCGCACTGGCACCAAATTGGAAATCCAATTAGAAAATATGATGGGAACAATAATTCCTGCTTTGTACAACCTGTTTAATTCCTTCTCAATTGATGGCAGCAACTTCGGGTTGATTCTTCTTAGCTTCTTTCTGAAAGGCTTCTGATTAGGCTTGATAGGAATGGTGTGCTGAATTATATTGGTATCATACGTCTTTAAATCTGAATAATCCCAAGCAAAAGCATCAGCAAAAGAAGACAACAAAATGATATATTTAGCCTTTACCTCCAGTGGCAATGCTTTTGACAATTTGACCATATTTGGATTTTCATCTGATCTGATATTTACATCTTCAACTCCCTTTTCAGTTGACCGTAAGGTTGGTTTTTTAGCTACATCATCCTGATCGAAGAGTTCTTCTAAAGGTATCAAACCTTTAGGAATAACATTATCTTTCAGCTGCAACACCTCCATTTGATTGACTTGCACATCAACTTCACCATCATCATATTCTACATCAATTGAGGTATCTTTGAACTTACCTTTGTTTTGAAAAAATTCATTAATCTCATCATCATCTTGGAAAACTTGCCAACATCTTTGATTATCCGGGACGGTAGGACGGTGCTTCACATGGATTTCGAACTTATTACTTGAATTCATTGGGATATTCAAATTACTTGCCGCCTTAGCAAGTGCATCTGCAATTCCATTTTGAATTCGAGGAATACAAGTCAAGGTATAATTTGAAAACAACTTCAAAATATCAAGAACAGCATTTCGATAAGCCCGCATTCGGGGATGCTTCATTTGGTATTCACCCTTCACTTGCTTAATCACCAATTTGGAGTCGCCATAGACTGCAATTATCTTAGCATTCATCTTTCTAAGAATTTTTAGGCCAACAATCAGAGCTTTGTACTCAGCCTCGTTGTTCGAACAATCGAATGCTAACTTGTAAGAACATACATGTACATTGCTTGGTACCTTGTTTGGAGCGGAAAAAGGAATGCGTACCCAAATAACAATTCCAACACCATCATTTCCCACTGCACCATCAAAATCCATGGTCCATAGAACCTCTTCATCATCTTCTAAGTGTTGAAATTGTGCTAGCTGTGTTTTTTCTGCTTGCTGTCCACTATCTTTAGCTGATTGCTTAACTGTGCTTTCTAGTTTTGGCCTTTCTTTCTTCAAAACTTCTCTGAAATTCTCGGTAATCTCTGGAATATCTTCTGCTTGGACTAACTGACTATCTACATTGTTGAAACTATCGGCATACAAAATAAAAGACTCTAAATCTGTATGTACATAATTAATCGGATGATTAACTGGCTTCTCCTTGGTTGTAATCATATACTTCATTTTTTGTTCCCGGTACAACTTTCTCATTTGGCCAAACATAGGAATCATTACATAGGAGAAATATACTTGTAATGTCCCTTTCAATTTGGCTCCCCAAGATCTGGAAAGCAACATACCAAACCTAGGAGGAATGTCTGCCACAACTACGTCCATCAAAACATTCTTTGTGGGAATCTGATCCAAACTAACAACCAAGTCTTTAATGAGCCCAATACATCTCACTATACTAGAATCAAATGAATAAAGATCATGGTACTTCCTCGTGATGTCTAAACCCAACTTCTCCATGATTGCCTTCGGCATAAGATTATGGGAAGCACCGGAATCAAACATGGCATTGTGCAATACAAACTCATGCAATCAGAGACTGATATAAAAAGGAGGCACTTCGATATCTGGAGACTCACCTTCTAAAGCTGGTCCAAATATCAGTTTAGGTTGATCATCTTCAATATTCACCATATCAGACATAGGATCGAAATTCAAAATTTTAGAAACTTGACCTCTATAACTGTTGTTCTTCATTAGTTCAGTCAAGGGAATGGATACCTTTAATTTAGAAATCTCATTCTCCAAACTAAAGGCTGAAGTCTTTTCGATCTATTTGGCTGGAACATATTTCTTTTCAGCCTTCTCCCTCGATGTAATTGGCTGATTTGATTTTTCTGCTGATGATGACTTGGTGGCAATGGGATCAACTATCTATTTTTCTTTCTTTTGTGCAATAGGTGAATCGTTTTTGGGTGCTGAAACTTCCTTTCTCTTTTGGATTGGGTTGACAAGATCATCTCTATTTGTAAGAGAATATTGCTTCTGCTGGGCTGACAAGGCATTCATATAACCTCTCTGATACTCATCCTACTCTTCCTCAAGAGCTGCATCATTGGCCAAGATAAAATCCTCATCTCTTTGTACTACTGAACTTTCTGCATACTCCTCATCTTCAGTGATATAAATTAGAAAATCATCAGGAGTAAAGAAGTGATTTTCCTCCCCTACTACATCATCTTCATCATCTGAATCCTGACCAACAAATTTTTTTTGAAGAGGTGTCTTTACTTGCTGCTGGACTGATGGTTCTTGTGCTCATGGCTCTCGTTGTTTGATCCTAAATTGGGGCTGTTGCTGACCACAGAAATTGGGATTTCGAATCTGCGGTTCGGGCTTATCAAGTGTGAACCTTTCGAACATTTTTTCCACTTTACGAAGTAGTTGATCTGATGTAGAAGCTTCTTCTTTTATTACGACTTTCTTCTCAGCTCTCAACCTAGCTCTCTTGCCATTCAAATTTGCCTCGACACTAACGGAAATCTTCTGCATGTCCTCTAAGGTGGGAGGATCTCTTTCTTGTAATGAATAGGCCATGTCTGGATCAAAACCATCCGGGAATTTTAACAAATCTGACTTCTTAGATGGCCTCAAATCATCGGGAATTGCATTATAAACCACATTAAATCTGATAATATAGTCTTGGACGGACTCACCAGCATTGCGCTTGATCTTGGTATATTCAGAAGTAATTTGAAGTGGATCTTTCTTTATTTCCCACCGATCTAAAAAATGTCTCTGAAGCTCGGCTAATGTAGTAATACTTCTTGGCTGCAAAGCTCTGAACCACTTACGTACCTCACCTCCAAAAGTTTGCACAAACAATCTCATGGTGACATTCTCTTCATTAATTTCATGGAGATCAAAGAAGTCTGTCATTCTATCAATATGCTGTTGAGCGGGCACACTTTGAGGAGTGCCATCAAACAATGGGATTTTACTCTGATAATCAGTGGGCATGGCATCCAAGTTCTATGTCAAGGCAAGAGGTGCAAATCTAGCGGCCATTTCTTTTGGTGGATTTATGATCTGTCTTGGAGAAACGAGTGGAGTAGGAGCAGTAGATGTACGAGGTGTATGTGGTGGGGATAGAGGAGGAACTACTGCAGATTTTTGATTAGATATAGATGGTTGCACGGGAATGGTAGGAATGAAGGGAAGCTCGGTGTGAACTTGTGAATCAGAAGTAACTGCTGATGGACCCAGAGTTTCAGAAGCAGATTCGATAAACTCAGGAATATTCGTTGCCACAATAGAGTTTTGAATGTTCAAGATGTAACTATCAATGGATTTATTAGCTTGTTCAATCTCAAGATACTTGATAAACTCGGGATTTATGACAATAGAACCAGTAGCACTTTCAGATTTAGTTTCAAACAACGACAACTCGAATTGATCATCAAACTCAATATCTTCAAGGAATTCAAATACAGTAGGGCATGAATGAGATTTAAACAAATGGATCACGGGACTTTCTCGACGGAGGATTCTTGAAATAAGATTGGGATTCTCATACACTGGAGGCGGATCAGGATCGGGATTAGCTCTAGCATGTCTTCTGGAAGCCAGTGTGTTGATCTATTCAAAAATCAAAGGGACAAAACCAACTTGTTTCAGCCTATCAAATTCTAGACTCATTCACCCAAAAGTCCAGAACGATGTAATATACTGGGGTAATTCACAAGTCAAGTGTCACGTTCACAAGCTAAACCGGATATTGACTGAAGTAGCGTTTATCTACTTCCGCTAATGCAAAGCAAAAGCGTTTCGAAGGCTACCTGGCATATCTTCAGGCTCAGTCTGTAGCTTATGAAACAAATAACACCAACAAGCAAACCATTTTCTCCCCAGTATGGTTGCCACTATGTTATTTCCTAAATCCACCTTAGGCTGAAGGAATGCAAGATTCAGGGTAACACCAAACCATGCTTAGTCTGGTAGCTAGCCCTACCAGAACAGGAGAGGGCTCTCTCCGGGTCAATCTCAGGAAAAATGTATCAATAGGCTTGAGATGACTGAAATGAGTGCTAATTTTAGGCTAGGTATATGAATCAAGGAGTTTGGAATGATTTTTAAGGGTTTTTGTTGGAAAAAGGGAAAGGCAGTTTTAGGCTTGGGGATGAGGCCAATTTCTTGCAGAGTTCGAATTGGGGCAGGAAAGGCAATGGCTTTGATGTCTTAGATTGAATGAATGGATAGAAAAGACTACTGAGGAGCTGAAAAGGGCAAGAGGCTGCAAGGATCCTCTTCAAATAGATGAAAACACATAAAACTAAACAAAATTTTAAGGCGAGCACCAGCAAACTAATGAATTCTACCTTATTTACTCATTTGTTTAATTTTCAGAAGCAAAGAGAAGGGAAATGGAATACATAAAATATTAATGAACTTAAAATTACATGGAGAAAAACATCATCAAAACTCAGAGCCACAAGGATCCCAAAAAGTGCTGCAAAACCCTGGTCTTTCCTTTGCCAAAAATGCAGAAGTGTATGTACAATGAAGTGCCAAACTTTTCCCAAGTATCCAACCCTAAAAATGACTCAGAAAATACATAATATAGACCAGACTAACCCCTTCCCATGCCTCTAGGGGTCGAGCTCATCCTTCTAGGAGCTATTTCAACCAATTCTAAACTAGGAGCTGAAATCTAGGCAATCAAACAACTTGCCTCTATATGGTAGGAAACTGTTTCATTCATTTAATTTTCACCTTTTAGTGAATAAATACTCTAGAACAAGTAAAAATATGCCAAATTTACATCATGGTCAATAAATTACATCAAGATAGATCAAGAGTTACATTAGAAAGTAAAACTAGTCAAAACTGGGTGGAATTCGGAGCTGAAGAGTGAAAAATAGGCCAAAATCCTCTATGCGCCGCGCTCAAAATCTGTATGCGTAGCACAAGTTTGGAGCTGATTTTGAGGCACTTCCTGAAGTACAAATTGAGCTCATGATAGCTCATTGGAAAGCCCTGCCTGTCTACTTTCCAACCCAAGTGGAATTTCTGCATTCAGATGTCAGTTGCCCCTCCAAAACTTCAATCTCCCAAGACTTGTTCATGTGTGTACAAAAGGTGGCAGAAAGGCCATTTTCAAGGTGTTTTTGACCCTTTAGGCCACCCAGAACTTGATGAAATTCTTAGGCCATTCCTGAGCATGCACAAATTTTCATAAAAAATCCAAAAATGTCAATTTTTCCTCCAGAAGATCTCTCAAACGTAAGCGCGCGCAAGGTGGCGCTACGCGTTGGGCAGGAAAACCTGTTTTGTGACCAAAAACTCAAAAATGACAAAATTTTCTCCAAATTTTCTGAAATTTGGAGTGAAGGTCCCCCATCAAGTGCCACGCTCAGCCAAAGAAACTTCGGCCAAGATTTGGAGTGGATCAAGCCTTTTCTGACGTTTCAGTGCTCTCCTCAGCCTCGCCTTCAGGATCTTAATCCTCTCTTTACAAACATGTGTGTGGGCCCAATAGTGGTTCTTCATATGTCTGAGCATGTCCTTGTCCTTGTTTTCTTTCGCCAATATTTTCTCAAGATGAATGTTGACTCTCGTAAGCCAAATCTCCCGCTCAAACGGTGTCATGTCACCTGGTCTTTTTCGAGCCAATTCCCGGTCTTCACGGATTTTCTGCAACTCCATGAGTGTGTGTTGATCCTCCAATTGTTTACTCCACTGCTCCAAGTAATTTATAACCACTGAGCTCTCTGCAATTTCTCGGTCAGTGTGTCAATCTCAGCTTTCTGCTCCTGGATGATTTCTTTCAGCTTTGAGCTGGGAGAGCTCAAATCAACATCAATGAGTGTAAAATCAGTGTCTTGGCCTCTTGAAGGGCCTTCATCCTACATAGGCCTCTTGCCTCTGTCCTGTCCCTGTACCTGTGCTGATGTCGAAGGTGAGACCCCTTCCACCCCAAGTGGAGATAGTACTCGCGCTGCTGATGAAGGTAATGAGACCCCTTCCACCCCGGGTGGAGATAGTACTCGTCGTGCTGCTGCAAATAAGGCTTTAGTGCCTCTCTGATAGGTAACACATACTAGAACACTAATAGGCTCTATCTCAGGACCCTCAAACTGATGTGAAGGCTCACCCGCATCATGAACAATCTCTTGAGGAGGCTGAGGGGCTGTAAAGAAGTCACGGGAAATGAACTCCTCCCATGCAATGCCCTGCAATCCAAGCTGATGTACCACAATGATCTTGATGAGCGCATAATGATAAATGTTGTTATGCTGATGCTCAGGAGTCTTCTTCTGCACAAGAGTAGTCATCCGCTCTATGTTTCGACACATGAAATATGGAATGCTCATCATCCTCACTCCTGTGAAAAGCATCAATAATCGGATATGGTAAGCATAAAGGTGCGAGAACCGGCCCTCA